>LUCM01000317.1:10516-286708 GCA_008360955.1 Fasciolopsis buskii
TATATATATATATATATATTCAAAGAACATAGGGAAAAATCACACTCAAGCAGGCACATGAACATCGACGAAAAATAAACAATGACTGTAGACTGTCACTTGAAGGATATGGCAGTAAACCGTGAATCGTGTTGTCATTTTCTATCGAATCAGAATGGTTGATTGTCTTTATACAGTTAGACTGTGTCCCGTGTGTTGGCTATACCAGCATTCTAATCTCTTCCCGCCGGTGTTGGTCTACTCCTTGCTCCTCTTGGGTATTCACTCTTTATATAGAAACGTGTAACTCTGGGGAGAAGGCAGCGGTCAGTGAGGCTTGCCTTGCTGTTTAAGGCTGAACGATGATGATGATGATGATGATGATGATGATGATATACCCAAACTGAAGCAGAATGCTGACTTACGGGCCCTACCCCGAGCCTTTGACCAAATGATCTAACCCACAAGGCAGCAAGACGATCTGAGGTTCAAGTAGCCCACTGTGAACCGGTGGCTGACTGTCCAGTTCACAGATGAGGCTAGACATCTTGGGTACCCAGTAGATCCCTTCACCGCTGATGTCGATGGCCATGCAACCGTGGGCTTTGTACACCGCCCGCGGTTGTTTTGAAATCAGAATTTAATCATCAACCGTAGACTGATTACCAATGATCAGTCAATCCAGTAGAGGGCACTGGACGTTCCCCTTCGTCCTGGCACTTTATTTGGAACATCGCCGCGAGAAGGTAGTACATAGGACTTCGTTAGCGGAGACTATTTTGAGATGTCGGTCGTTTGGGCGCATTTTGAAAGGCATTCAGGGCAAGTAGGCGACTCAGAATCTGAGAAATCCACTCCTACCCATGCTTTGGCATTTGGAGGCATTGCAGTGGACACAGTCGGTGATTGCCTTGGGTAACTGTTGCTTCGTTTAAGACTAGGAAGGGCGATACTAATGAGTAGAGCTATCATTCGCATTCTTGTAGTAAAAACCTTTTCTCTTCTTTATAGTTCTTCTAATTGGTACTCTATTATTGCTCTTTCGCTATTTCTCATTCTGTTATCTTGGGCAGACCGTTCTGTGAGATAGTAACCAAAGGCAAAGTCCGTTGATGTAAGGCTATGGGTTCTAAAGACGGGACTGTTCATCTGTTCGTCCATTGATCCGCTTATAGACCACCCGATTTTTGCTGCTATGATATCGCGATAACCATCTGCTCTAGTCTGAATGTCATTTCCACTGATTTGGTAGTTTTTCGGTCTGTTTTTGAACTACTAGCTTTAATTGTCGCATCCACGACTATTTTTCATAAACGTTTTATTTTCTAGATGCAACATCCGTTACCAAAGCAGAAGAACCACCCGACTCCATTTTGCTCAAGTGCGATCATTGTAGCAAGAGATTTGTCACTAGACACGGTCTGTCCGGTCACTTACGCGGTTGCCGAATGGAACTGTTAAAAAAAACCCAGACAATGTCGAGACGGAAACCCCCCTCCAGATCGTCCATGCGTGTTAAACGTGTATCCCACTCCAATTATCTGGTTGTCGAGGCGGGTCTTGAGCTGGAGCGAGTTCCAAAACGTTATCTTTGTCCGGTTGAAGGATGTCTTTATGAAACTGTTTTGTATAGCGCGTATCGGTATCACTTCAAACGGTATCACTCAACCATCAATCCGGACGGCTTGTGGTATGCTTGCCATTTGTGCTCCAACTATCGCACTCGAAAACCCGCCTGTATGGCTGTTCATTTTCGTGTTACCCATGGGCTGACTCCACCTCCTGGGCGAAAACGCTTTGCTTATGCAGAAGACCCGGTGGATGGTGTGTATCGCCTGGTTGGTAAACCTCCGGCGCCAAAGCCCAATCATCTCCGACCAATTCTACCTGCTCCTGAATCCAATTTCGCGAAACCTAGGCCAATATGATAACTTTCTTTCGCTTCTCCGTTTATTCTTCGCATCTGGCAAAGTGTGTATAACGCACCTAAAAATAAAATATGTATGATATACGGCCTTTTCACTTTCATTCTTCTGTTTTCGACTATTAAGGGTAACTGCCCCGTACTGCTTTTAAATCCAGGCTTCCCGCGGTTCGTTTGCGCCGACAGCGCCTAATCTTGATGAGATTATTGGAGATTCAGACGCAGAGAATAGTGCTGACGAAGAGGTGCTGACGCCGAGTGAACTTATCAAACGACTATATCGGGTACGCGTTTGCCTCCTGTCAATTATGATCAGTGTGAGAGTTCCGGTAGTTTGTATTCCTCTGGTTTTGTCCGGACATTTTTTTCTTCTATTGCTATTATGATATGAGTCTGCAAGATTCTCCGCGTATTTTTTATTACCTTCTTGCATTTGTTGTGCGTAAGCCTCATGTTAAGATAAGCGTAACGCTTTCTGCTTTGGTTCTAGTCGTATAAAAATGCGATTGAATTCAGTCGGTTAATTCTTTTATTGCACTTAAAGTGAATTTGCTATACGGCAGGTAAACCCAATGGTTTAAAGATACGAGGATGCATCCACTTCAGCACCAATTTATTGATCTTTTTTGAATAGAATGTATTTATAAACGCATCGGAAGATAGAAGGTAGCACTTTTACAGCTCGGGGAGTGATCGAAAGATAGACATGCAGCTTTTGCATGCATAAACCGGAGAAAAATGACCAACTGCCTGTGTACGAGGTGGGCGAGGAATCGTTGGGACGAGGGACTGTTAAGGCAAGATCCGAGGAACGAAAACTAAAGTGGTACCGGTAGGAATGGGGTATCTAAGCGAACCATCGATGATGGGCTAGTAATTGTTGACTGGTCATTAAGATGGTCGTTTATTAACCGGATGGCTTCTCGTTGAACCCTGGGTCCAGCAGAGAAAGAGTAGACAAAGCGCCGCCTCATAGATAGCTCCAGTTCTCAATTTTTGGATAGATTTGAGGACTGCACAGCAATAAATTGGAATGAGAAAAGACGTCTGTCGCGGAGTGGGAGAACAGTCTTGCACGCATCACAAAACCAAGCTGAGATGTGAAGAGGCACCAGTATGACAGAGATCTTATAGATAATCCGAATAGAGTAACGTGGTTTGTGGAACGTCATTCAGTTGGATCAAAAGAAAAATGTGAGAAGGACGACTGACGTTTCAAAGGGATTGAAAGAGAGCGACTTTGGAAACAATAAATGCAACATGATTGTTGGAGCTTCAAAATTGGGTATGTACAAGAAAGGTATTCAATGGTGTACAACGGTTGCAGTCAATGTTAGTGTTTCCATGACGAGTGATGTAATGAAAACGAGAACAATGGCAACCGAACGGATCGTGCTTCAATTAGCGGATGGGCCCATTGATGAACGGAAAATGGTGAACGCAGGCACCGAAATTGGGGAGTGGCAGCAGATACATGAAATGGCTGGATAAAAACCCTGTCAACATGGATGGAGATGCCTCGCCTGTTGAGCGTATTTAATGCTCGCCATACCAGAGTCGGAGAGAGTCCGATCGTATGCACTCTCGCCGGAAGTTTTACGTGCTAAACTCGATGGAGTGCTCAGAAGTGTCGAACCAGACCAAATGTTGCTCAGTAAATACCGGATGTAGCCCTTCGGGAATTGCGAAGTGAGGGTCAGTAGATTGCCGGTTGAACCATGAGGTCGGAATCCATATTGGCGGTGGCTCGGTTTGCAAGGCGAACGCAGCTGGTCAGAAAAGATAGCTCCGAATAATTTCGGGAAACAAGTGTGAGCGAAATTGAATCAGAGTTGTTTGGATCAGAAGGACCACCACTTTTAAACATGTTTCCGGAGAAATCGGAGGGGTAGGAAGTTTGAGGGAAAGACGGAAGAGACTACGTAAATGAGAAATCAACTCAGAAGCAAACATTTTATGATGCAGTGCTTAGCAGATCGTTCTAGTACTAGGTATTAAAAAGAAAACAGTGGGGAAAGAAGAAGCAGGCGTTGAATGATTGGGTAAGGTGGAAATGGAGGCAAACCGGGGAGCAAGTACCTCAATCTTCTCGTGGGGCTAACAGGAGACACCACCAGAGAAGTTGCAAATTGGAGAGAAACTGAAAGGGCAGAAATTGGGGAAGACAGTCTTAGCGAGGGATCAACATGTTTGGCTCTCGGTGGCAGATGAGATTAAGCGTTCGGTTTTGTAGCAGACGAAGGGTTCTTCGGTCCCCTGTATGGTTGACGAAGAGCGGTTCCTAGTTTGCCCAAAGCAATCGTGAAGAACAAGCCAGTGGCCGAATGCTCAACAGCAGCGTTTCTAAACCGTATTCCAGAACGGACCCATCTGTGTAAACTCGACTTTTGATCAATAGGTGGATGTCGGGCCGATGCCACATATATCTCAGCTTGACAAGTGCTTATCGAGCCTTTTGTATGCATGGAAACACGTCCGACATACGACTACTTGGCTATATGTAACTGTCCAAGTGACAAAACTCATCTACTTTCCCAAACTCCTCCCTTGGAAAAATAATGTTGCGTTTTCTCACTAATCCTAATTGAATAGTTAAGAGATTCTGGCCAGAGACTAAGGAAGGAGTGCACTAGTATAGGAATGGTTGGAGAGTACTAGGTATACATACCGGACAAGTGACAATAACCGCGAAACTTGTCGTGATGGGACGTCACCTAGGAGGAAGGTTTGGCCTCCAATCTTATCATTCGGCCAATGGAAACAATCTTCAGCTCTTTCTTGCAATCGCAAATTTCCGCCACTCTGGACGGTGTATCGCCACCCCGCCCATACACAGGAGTGATCTGTTTGATCATTTAGCGATCAGCTACCGATGGCGCAGCAGTGTTTTCGTTCTTTCTGGCTAATCTACCTTGATTCTGCCCACGCATTAGTCTGCGCCAACGTGTACTTGCCATACCGGCGTTAGAAGAGCTCAAGTCATACTCGCCTAAGTATCAACAATCTGAGGACCCCCTCGTCCCCTTAATACAGAAGCATGTCAGACCCTGGAACTCACTGCTCCATCTGGTATTGAGGGTCATTATGATCATCTGAAAAGTGTATTACTCAAAGATGTTATGCCTACTTTTGATGCTGTCCACAACTTTCAGCGGAATTAGATTGCCCCAGCCCTTTATTGTTACTTTCTAATCGCTGATGTGAGACAATGAACCAGGGTAGAGCCGCGTGCTGCTGGACGCGTCCCTGGGTTTTGGGAATAAGGGTATCGTCAACTCTCAGGTGGTTCGCCGTAAATAAGGTGGGGCCAGACTGACAAAATAAGCGGCAATGGACAAACAGTGACAGTGTCGAGGGCGTGGTAGGTTTCTGTCTCGCAAGAGTTCCCCGGGGCCTTCGTTTCTAAGAGCAAAGTTTCCAATATAGTAGCGGGTAGTAGTAATGCGCAAATTGGAAAGCAGTGCATAAGAAGATTGTTTAGGTGGTTGTTGAACCTTATCCGCTTAGCGCTTGAATAACGGGGTACACTGCGCTTTCCGCGTGTGATCTGAGATACGATGCCATTAAAGACTCTACGTCTCTGAACAGTCGGTGATAGAGCAATCCTGGCAGCTCTCGAATCGTAAAGGGGCGAATATGATACGACGACATCTGCAGCGTCGAGTGATGATAAACCGTGAGAAATCCATGAAACCTGATGAGTTAAAGTAGCTGAAGAAATAGAGATAGTCACTACTTCGGCTAACGATGACAGTGATCGGGCTAATACCCAGTAACGGTGGACCGGACCTTCGGTAAGAGAATCATATGCGATAAAAATTGAAATCCCATTCATGATGGGCAGAAAAGGCTCGATGGTTGGAGGAATGCTTTGTGGGCCAGTTTACTTAGCGGTCAACACCTGTGAATCCCTGAGAAGTGTCACTTGCCCCACCTCCAACAAAATTGGGAGCAGAGTCGAACGTACGGCGACCTAAGCGGGGAAATCGGATGGTCCTGACGAACCGCTCCAGTTCTTTTCAAGCTCGGTGGAGATGCACATGTAAACGCACGCACGGCGTATTCCGTCATCTTGGGCAAGTCACTGGTGGTACCCAATTTCAAGGAAGGAACTCGCGGTAACCGTAGCAACCATGTTGGAATTCTTTTAATACCGTCTGGACTTTTACCATTTTCCAGTTATTCGAAACGGGTCATGCACACATCGTCGTCTGACAATCGTTTTTTATTCGAAAAGCGCATCCGACTCAGTCGAATGAACTGCCATGTTCAGTGCTTTTCACCGGATGTTGGTGGATCTGCCGCTAGCATTGTAGCCGTTATGGTCATGTAATTGTGTGGGGGTGAACTAGCAAGTTCATTCCAAACGACAACGATGTCTCATCTCCATTCTTATTTAACCTCAGCACTGACGAGGGTAATGGAGGGAGCTTCAGTAGGTCATATGCATTCAAATGATAAATGATGAAAAGCTGTGTGTCTTAGATTACGTCGACGACCTTTTGGTCTTGTTCGGATCTACAGGGAATGCGCAACTTGAGCTAAACAAACTCACGAGGGCTGTATCTTCAGTCGGCATGTGCCTTCTACCTTCAGGGTTTAAATTACTGTTGCGAGACAAGGCGTCAGTAACTCCAAGCCGCCGGGGACCAACTAACAATTGTTGACCAATTACGTTTCCGCGGAAGTTGCCTGACTAAGGATGGTAGTAGTGATGAGAATGCGTATATCCAACGCTCGAGCGGCGTAGGCCACATTCAGGCACTTCTGGCGGCAATCTGATGTTTTTCCGAAGTTAGTCGTGTGTATTGTGCCACAGTGGGCTCAATTCCGTTGTATAATTGCAAAATATGGATTTCGCATGCCGAAGTTGTTTTTCGCTAAGAGAATTTTGGTGATCAATGTTTGCGTAGTATCGCATGAATTGGATGGAAGGGCTGAGTGAGCAATCTGCAGTTCATGAATCAGGTACCGCGTACCGAATCAGAGAATATTCCATCACAGCGTATTTAGCTTGGTAGACTTCGTTAGTTGGGCCACGTGTTGCATTTGATGAACACCAGTCCATTATTTAATGTCCCGTTTCCCATTCCTTCCACGAATTGGAAAAAAGCAACATAGAACTGGAACATGTACGACGAACTTGAATCAAGTAAAAGTCCAAAATCTCCGTTATTGATTTCCGAATGTTCCTTTAAGCAGTCGGCTGGTGGTACTGAGGGCTATGATAACGAACCGTGAAGAGTAGCGATCGTGGTCACTTTCGTTTTAAAGTACTGAGCTCCCATTATCCAATTCATTAATACAGGAAAACAATACATATCACGAGATGCAAGCATTTCGTCTACTCCTTGGGATCATGAACGCAAAACACTTCAATTTGTACATAAAAGATTGTATGAAATAGTGAATGAAGCGAGATGGGGAGTTTCATTTATGCGCTTACCGATAAAGTGGAATAAAAGGCGGAAAGGTCGTGCGGATAGATTCCAAGGTAGGCTAATGCCCAGGTTTAACTGTTGGCTGGTACATGCTGATAATCCTAGTCTGAGGTTTGAATTACGCATTACTTCTTTGAAAGATTGGGTTGTGTCAACTTTGTGACCCGGTGCGACTAGGGTCTCCGTGATCGAAGGGGGCCGAAGATTTTGCTTCAGTATACGCGGTCACAGAATTGCGTCATCGGTTTTGACAAACGTTTCGGTGTGTTCTCTGTCACTCGGTAAGTCAATGAGCATACCGCTTTGCCGATGTATGCGTCGTAGCAACCTCAAGCGAACTGATGGACAACTTGTGCGACATTAGGGTCAGCAAGACGGTTTAAGTGATTTTGGAAGCTTAACCGTTATGTCATTCGTAGCACTGCCGGACACGTTTGTCTGATGACTGATTTAAGATTTATTTTGGTTAAAAGAATAACCACCTCTCAATGGAAAGACTAAAAGCTTGCTCCTATTCCACGATGATCGGTTTTTTCATATGACTTCCCCTGTCTCCGATGCTGTTTTTGTTTAATCAGATCGAGTGTGAAAAATGCTTTTGTGCAGTTTGACTGTATTCCATAGTTCGTCTACTGCGGCATTCCTTTCTTTCTCTCCTGGAAGTCCACTCTTTGCTCACTTTGCATATTCGATCATTCTGTTGTAGTTTGCATCATGCTGAAAAAGGCAGTGGTGATGGCCTAAGAATGCGCATTAGTAGATGGAATACGAAGGTTTAAATCATCTGACGATTGGAGAAGTCAATTCTGTCAATTGCACATATCGACTGACTACCAGAAAAATACAAACATTCGCTTTTGATAGATCAGTGTAAATGGTAAGATTAAGAGATTGGAGATGAATGGCGATGAACGAGCTTTGAGTTTCGATCCAAAATAGGTCAAAAGAAATTAGGAGAAACTGGTGAGCAGATTTAATATTGCCATCCTGTCTGTGTATACCGCTTTTAAGTTATGGTAGCTCGGTGTCTGTTCACTACTTACGGTTTCTTCACCCAAAACCCTAGTCGTTTTACTTTTCTCAGCTGGGCTGTTCCCTCTGTTGTATTCTCGTTTACTTGTGCTTTTTAGATATGGCAAAATGAAAAGGCTGCACCGACTTTACTTTCAGCGCATCCGGATTTACTGGCTTTAGTACAATCGGAGACTGATCGCCTGATTACTGAGGCAAAGTCTCTTCCGCCCGGTGATTTACGTGCACAGATAAAACGAATGCAGGTCAGACCTCCACTTCTGTGTTATGCGCAACATTCTGTTTGGGAACGTTTCCCCGTCATCCTTGGATATACATGAAGAAGGAACCCTTTGTTCTAAAGTCATGCATATTTAACGTCGCGCGTTATTCTGCCTTCAGTTTGATAGTCGTTTTTTAATTTAAGCTTTGATTTTAGAGTCCAGCTATTAGTAACCTGTTAGATCCTAATTATTTCCGGTTTCCTTGCTATTGGTGTATTAGGAATCGCTTACGGTCTCATTTTGTGATCTGTCTCTTACTCTGATCACGGTGCAGTAGTTGGATAACACACAGTAAATGATGCATTCGTTGTTTCGAAGGCTGAAGTTATTGATAGATAAAGCCAAGGTGACTATTCCGTAAAGTGACCGTTAGATTCGAAAAAAGTTTACATGGATCTGTTAAGCACTTTGGAGGTTATGGAAACGTGGGAACCGAATGGTCCGACGCGCCAAAAATTGCAAGGTTCCGCGGTACGGTTAAATTTGAGTGGTATTCGTTTGCTGACTTCTTGAACTGCCTTCCCCCCTTCCGCCGACAGTGTTTGAAATTGAACATGGTTAGAGCTAATTTCACGGTCGCGTTGACCGTGCAGTTTTTTACAAAGCCGTACTCTGAATGAAAACTTTGATGGTGAATTATTTTTGGGTTTTTACTCTCTCTCACGGATGTCGTACTTGCTCACCTTATTATTACCCCGTTATATCGAGTTTATTCGCCTCGCACATTTCTCATTCACCTTCATTCTTTTAGGCCGAACGTATCCGGTTCATTCTCACAGATTACATGCGCATTCGCATCGAAAAAGTGAGTCATTGAATTAACTTCTCTAAAGCATGGAAATCCCTGGAGCTATTGTGATCTTCAAATTATATACAACTAACCACAGATCGAACGATTTGCGGAGCACATTTTGGCTGAGGAACGTGCAAGACCGGAACTTGAGGCACCTCATCTCACAGCCGAGGAATTCTTGTTTGCCAAAGCGTAAGTGTTTTGTCCTCTATTTAATGGTCACCTTAAAGTGCATTGTATTTTTGTTGTGTAAATATCTGGAATCCACTATATCCACCTGGCCAATAATCGTTGTGGTTTTTTTGTGATTGATATGATGTTAATAGCAATCAAAATTTTGAATATAAAACTTGCCTTGAGAAAGACTACACACGGTAGTCGAAACATTAGTGTATTACATCTGCCAACAACGCTGTTATTAACATCATATCGTTCACAATAAAAACCAATACATGGCGCATCGATTTTTCGATACACTCCTTGCGTCAATCGTTTGTGATTGTTTACAATTGATGGCAATTTCTTTTGACCCGGTTTATTCTAACTGTATTCACTCACAGGGTTGTATTGCTTAATAGCGCTGATAATACAAACATGTAGCTGGGAAAAATGTTTGCTTGCCTGTGTAGGTACTTCCATTTACAAATAGGTGCTCTTTTTGAATCTCTTCTAGATATACGAGCAGTATCAAAGAGTATCTACGGAACGTCATCCTCAACCGACTTCCTGCCAACATGCAGACGGTAAAGGACGAAGATTTAGGTTAGTATCGTGCATTTTGGTCGTGGCATATGTTGTTGGCACTAACCAGTTCGGTCGAATTATTTGCATTGTCATCACATTTCTCCTCGAACATGCACAAATTTCATCATGGAGCCTTTAAGACATGTTTGTTCTTATCTCATACTCCCATGTCACCGTATCGGTCTTGGTTTTTCGATCCAACTGAGAAGACTTCAAACCACTGTGTTAAAATATCAGTTATGTTCTGGTACATTTTATGCACATTCGACGCTCGATGCGGAATATTAGGGCGTCTGGGGTGTATCATTTGTAGCCCTTCGACAAGTTCGTCCTATCGCAAACTCATTGTAGTCAGGTGAAAAGCCACATGTATACTTCATTCAATGTGGATTCCTGGGGTTGGGTAGGTTTTTGTTCATGAACTCAGGGCTTGGCTCTGGCCTGATGAACAACGTTCGATTGCTACTGTTTTCGCCCGACAAATGTTCTCAACATGTTCAAACCAGTGGCACCGCAGTGGAGGCAATGGGCCTCCGGACTAATGTGTAATAACCGCGCGCTACATGATTGATCTTGTCCTCGGACTGAAGACCAAGTGAGAGACAATGAGCCCGTTAGGCGAGGGCAATCGGCAAATGAACTTCAATCTGAGTAAACTTGCGTAAATTGTCTAATTATGGCAAATTAACGGAACAGTTGTGCTTTCCGCCCAGATGCCATTTGATTGTTTTCGCTTGATTAAGCGTGTTGGGTCTGAACTCAAGCTCATGCACTTGGCACAGAACGGTAGTGTATTTGAACATTTACTTTAGCGTCAAATGCAATATAAATGTGGATCTGAGAACGTCGAGTCCTCAACAGATTTAATCATGGGCATTTGTAAGGGTGATCAGAAGGGAACATTCGTGATGGGTATGCGATTGGTAAGCAATATGGATAACTTACCGCGTTTGTTTAATATTTTAGACGACCGGAAGCCCCGAAGGTGTTGGCACTTAGTTGACGGCCTTCTTCAGAATGGAAAATTGTTTACCGCTAGAGTATGTAGCAAGTTTCTGCTCGAGATCGACTGAATCCATCAGATTATTATTCAACACATCCTGACACTGACATCTTTCGCTGTCGCAGCGAAAATATACATTGACGTGGTATGACGGCTCGCGTGCCTCCACGATCCAACGAGCTATACAGAAAGGCTTATCTCAAGTCAAAGATCTAATCATGCCTGGAAGCTCAATGGGCAGAAGCCTGATGAAGTAGTCTCCTGGACAGTGAGGGCTCTCAGATTACCATATTTCAGCGTATGAATCTTAATGGACTACGCTTAGTAGGTCGCGTGTTGCGTATGGTGATCACTCGTCTACCATATCGTGCTCTATTATGGGTTCCTCCCACGAAGTGGAAGAAGCCAAGTGGAAGCAAACGGATGACGTGGCAATCTGGAATGAGAAAATGTACAGCGGGCTTAGGTAAAGTAGGTGTCTCTCTGGAGACACGGAACGATACGGCATTGACCCGTCAACAATATGCATTATGTAGTCATTTTCTGTCGAATTAGAATTATTAAAAGGATGTTTGTACAGTTAGACTGTTTTCCATGTGTTGGTTACAGCAGCATTCTAATCTTTTCCCGCTTGTGTAGGTCCACTCCCTGTTCCCCTTGGATATTCAATCTTTTTATGGAAACGAATAACCGTGTGAAAAAGGCAGCGGTCTGTGAGGCTTGCCTTGCTGTTTAACACTGGACAATGATGATGATGATTTTTTGTTGTGTTTGAGAAAAAATTATGCCGTCCCAAAGGCTGCAACATCCTGTTTCTCAAACGGGTGTGGTTACAACGTAACGGATTCGCATCACCGATCCTTTGGATCTAGGAATCGCGTCTTCAATTTGTTTTATGTGCGTCATTCAGGTGGTATTTTTAACTACGTCACTAGCACGACGGATGCAACATTTCGGCCCTCAGAAACAACGCGATGGAATTCATCCTTATTCATTTTAACTGTCCACCGGGAGTAGGATTTTTGAAAAGCACTTTAGACCACTGGCTCTCTACAACATGGTGATTTTATTCACCCGTCACGTTGATTTTACGTCAAGTCTGATTAGGGTAGGTCGTGCCATTATGCGAGAAATTAGGCTTGCGCAATGCATCCGGATGGATTTTCTTTGATTTGTCTGATGGCAAGTATAGGATTAGTCAAGTACTGCGGCTTAAATGTGCGGAGGACTTCTCCGATGGCATTTTCAGGATCTTGTGTCGCACGCTACAGTGCCCTCGCCCGCCCGCCCCCTCCCCGCTCCCCCTCGAAAAAACCGGCTTGTATTTAGTTGCATTCCAAAATATCCTAATGGGAGTACTATATGGGTGTGCCACCAATAGCTGCCTATTATCCCTCGTTTGAAAGGCCTAATGGTCCATCGTGTGAGACTCAGTTAGACATTTTAATTGCTTCGCATTTCCTTTTCAAAACAGTCAGGAGTTGGGAGATTTAGCTCGTGCAAAGAGAGTGAAAACAATCACTAAAGTTTCGATGCAGTTTTATTTTTCAGTACTTTTTATTCTTTGCTTATTCTTTAGACAATGTTCACCGATGCAGCAAGCGGCCGATCAGAGGCATGTAGAATAGCCATTACGAATAAATCCAAAATACAGTGCAATGCAAGTGTAGGATGAACGGACTGCTAATATGATTTTTTCACCTTTGACGCGCACAACCGAAGCCGAGTTCGTCCTTATTTTAATCTTTCGTCTGAGTTCTCTACAAGCAACGTCAAAGTTTTTCCCACTCATCAGTCATTTTCAACTTTGAGATTGAGGTGATTATAAAAAATTCACCTTATTCTCATGTGAGAATAATAACATCAAAATCTAATCAGGCAGAAAACTAACTCTGAATATGTGAAAGATGCGATACTGGTTGAAGATCTGCGAAAGTTCTAGGCTTCTCTGGATCGTCTGGACAATAGGTATGTTTGGGATGTATTTTCTACCTTGAAGGTACAATATGCTGTTATGGGACCGGATTGGCTCGAAGCCATACTCTATTTTTTCAAGAGAAAAGCGAAATGAGGTAGATAGATCTAGTTACTTGGATAGTTACATCTTATTGGATGATCGTATATCGGATGAAGTATCTTCGCATTTACAGATGACTCGGTTGACATATCAATCTGCAACATATGCGATATCCGCTTATCGACCAAATGTTGAATGTACACGGCAGCAGTAAGGTCAAACCTGGAATGTGACTCTGAAAAATGGCTGTTGAGAGCAGAAGATATGCGAAGACTTTCGATTTTTGAACACCGTCGTCTTCGTAATATTGGTAGAATATGGTGGGAAAACTTTGTCACTGATTCAGAGATTAGGCGCAAGGTAATGTGCCCCAGGATTAAGTCATTGGAGCAAACCTCGAACTCGAATAATTTGAGGTGTTTGGGACATGTTTCGCGCATGCCCCCAGAACGGCTGTGTCTTTGTGCGCCCTCTGAAGCAAACAGTTTGGACGATGGATCAACCAATGACATGGCAGGAAGATATAAACACACTAACCAGTAAACAGGCTCATGTATGTCCAGTTAGGGTCCACGAGGCCACCATGAACGACGATTGGAGATACCAGGTGATATTGCTGAGTATCGTATTCAGTGACTCCCTTTCATTCAAAGTGTCTCCTCTTCTTTGTAGTTGTTCAACTTGTTACGTTGCAGATAGTGTTTCGCTGTTTTCATGAAATAATTCACCATGTGATATTATCGCTCAACTCACCATAAAGAAACCATGGGAGCACTGTACAGCTGTGGTAGATGTGTTGTGCTTTTGTAATGCTATGGACTTCTTGCAAGTTATTTACTGTTTCTAACTGGAAAGTGAGTTAAGGCAACTTCTGCACTGATGGTAAGCGAGTAACACGCACGCACATTGATTGTCTGTAACTGTAAGTAGTGGATATGCACTGCTGGTGATTCATAACGGGGATGAAACAGCTGTACACTGCTTCCATAGTTTCTTAACGGTGAATTGAACGATGACATCACATGGTGAATTATTTCATGAAAACATTCACTCTCCTACTACTGACATGTATTTCGGTGTTTCTCGTTTGTTTTTTGTCTTGTACAGACATTATTGTGGAGTGTCAACCTAAGCCGGATCAGGTGTCGGCAGGGTTAATTAATTTAGAAACTGAAAACAAGGTGATTCGCGGTGCCAAAGTTTGTCGCTATCACTAATTTCGTTTGCGCGCAAATATACCCTTGCTGCGAACCAAACGCCAGCATCAAGTTGCATGTTCTCTGGCGTTCTTGAGATTTAGCAGTAAGTGGTCAACTAATTGCTGAGCTTCAGCAATTCAAACTCTGGGCCTCTCTTGGATTCCATTTTTATTGCACTTCTGACAGGAAGCACAACAGAGGAACTGAGTAGCGGCTGTTCAGTAGGATGTTCCAGTAAGACTTTCCGCTCGATCGTTAAAAATGTATGTCGCATCACATGTCTCGGCCATAAGCTGTGTTAATCCAAATTGCTTCTTTCGAAGAATAGACATTTGGTAAACTGGTCGGTGGTGGCCAAGTGGATAAGGTCGTGGCGTTTGAACGTAAAGGTCGCGGGTTTGAATCCTTCCACCGCCGGTCAATTTCCCCACTTGGCTGCCCTCCCTTAGCAGCGGCCCCTGAAAAATGATGTGCATTCTTATTTCATTTATAAAGGAAGTAAAAGTTAAGGAGATGTATGGCAGCTGGACATTTCGAGTCAGAATTTGAATAATACATAGGCCTTGTGTCTAGGATCATCACAGACTTGTCATCATGGTCCCAGTGGGTGGGTGTGATTCTAGTTATCGCTGTCTGTTAAATCTGTGTAATTAGTCACCTATAACCCTTGTATTGATTTCGCCTACTAAAGTTTGTTTGATGTCAAGGTGTTTGTCATTGTTCCAAGGGAATTTTCATATGATTGTGGACTAGCCTTTGAGAACAACACGAAACAGTCAACTTCAACCTTTTCTACGATGACGTTTGTTCGAACTCTAATGAAACTTGACAAATTATTTCATTTTCTTGAACCAACAGCATTTCATCCATCCGAGGACAGCTATGTTCTCTGTGGCGTGTTGTCGCGAGTCGATTCTGTTCAAGTGTTGGATTATACCGGGACGGAGAATCAGTCTTCGTAAGCTTCCTATCGTAAACTTCAGCCTGAATTGCCGATTTTATATGTGATCTTCTTACGAAGGCTGATAACTATCCGCAAATGTTAATAAATTCATTTCACTTTCTTCACTTGTTTACTTAAAATGTCGTCGTTTTGGTCCTAATTAGTGATTCTAAAAACCATTCGCACCACATTGTTCTCTTCAAATCATGTCGCATTTGTTGACCACCTCTGAATCTAGCCAAACTCACTGCTATTGATTTCATCTTGTAAGTTGCTGCCTGACGAGATGATTCCTGCCATGTGGAAGATTATTTCGTGAGTACTACTGGGGATTCTTTATTTTGAAATCACAACTGAATGTCCTTTTTCGATCTTATTTTACCACTGTACAATGATGAAGTCGTTGTATGGCCTCTTTTACGTGGGGAATAACTGGTAATTGGACCCTTTCAGTCCTTTCTGCTGCTGACTTCATATTTCTTGGTCTCTGGGTTTTGGGCCACAGAATCGAAATTTGGATATATCAAGACAAACTGAGCACATAACCAAAGAAAGTGTGACGAATGAGAATCGCGTAAATAAAAACAGTCAAATGTGAATGTATCATTAACCGAGACACCTAGTCCTATGGTTCTTGGCCATCCCATAGGATGGTTTACTAGACTTCAGCACGTAAATCTACTGATTCCTCGGTCATATAAGGTGGCCAAATTGACCCATCTTCCAGTCTCATGATGCCTCAGACAGGTCTATTGGCGAGTTAGACAGTTAGACGATTCCAAACACTGAAAGACCTGTAACAGGTTATTCAAGCAAGGAAATTCCCGGAAATTTGTTTACCAGTCCTCCAATCATCAAAGCTGATGATTTCGCAGGAATGAAACGTGCGAACACATGTCTTTGGGCCATCACCATGGGCAACGTGGATCGGGATAATTTCGCTCCTGGGATTATCGAGTGAATTCCCGGAATGCAACAGAAAAGGCTCTCTAAGATAGTGTTCTGTACCACGTCTCGTCATAGTTTGGCACGAACATTAAGGGACTTCTTCACAATTTGTCTTTATTTGCGCAAGTAAGTGCTTAACTCTTGAGTTGGTTAAATCTATTTACAGATTGGTGGTCTGCAGGTTGATGCTATCAAAAAATGTTTACTGTTCTTAAGACAGGTTAGTGAGATGCTTGCAAACCGATCATCAGAGTTGAAATCTCAATATGTCATGGTCCATGGGATTCAAAATAAATTCCTATTCGACTTAGCGGGATCCATACCAAAAGTTCTTAATAATAAGAATGTGCTTGTCGATTGCCATTTTTTGTGGATAAAATTTGTTTCGCTCTCCCTTTTGAACTTGTGATCCATCATGCCAGAGGCTGATCGGTTGTGGCAAACTAAAATATCGACAAGATTTTGAGCATAGTTGTTTGTTGATTAAAAGGCGAAGTGTAAGTCCTACGATCCGTGATTTTCGCTACTGGTTGCTGGTTAGTTTTCCATGGTGTTAGTTACAGTTTGTTTATTTTCATTCAACTGACTGTCCATAATACGTCGCGGTTTTCGTTTTCTCTTTTTCGGCAGAATGACATCTTTGACCTTGGAACCTGGGGAGCAGCATCTGCTACCATTTAGTTGTATACGACGTCATGTAGAAAGTGGAAGTGTCATCCTTATTTGAAACATGTTCCGCCTCTCCGATGAATGTAAATACTTCGAAATCTGTTTATGCTACTTTTCTATCAGTTTGTTATCCCCTTCATGCCCGTATCCTGGAAATAACGTAATAAAAGAACTAATTGGCCAATAATAAGAAATGCTTCAGGAAATACTTTATTCTTTTTCGACCTTGATTAGTTGGAAATGAATAAACACTTGCACGATATTCGTGCTCCAGACAAGCGTTCTTTGTTCTTACGCGAACAGCATAGGATGAACCAATCCAAAATGCAGTTCACCAGTCCAATGGCGTGGAACACGCGTTCGTCCATATGACTTTCTCGGGTAACTGTAACGCATAAAGCACGCCGGGTCGATCTGACGGAAGTAATGTCGTTCACCATTTTCGTTGAGATCATTTTGGAAGCTGAAAACTCCAGTGAAACCTGTTTCAGCGCCTTCGATTTCTTTTTAGACTTCGGGCACTTAAATGCAGCTATTACTGTCAAAAAAATGAGCCGCTCACCGTTCACCTGACTCAACAATCGGCGAAATTACGCGCTAGATCCTAGTATATCATTATGCACTCGCCCACGAATGTCTATCATCATTCCACAGCGTTTTTCCACGCCTTTGCTGTGACCATGAGGAATAATTTGGACACAATTTAACTAAGTGAGACTGGGTTCTTGCAAGCTATCACTGAAATCTGTTTCCGAAATACCGATCATCAATTGTCCATTATCTGCTGGCTTTACTGTCCATGCTTAGGGTTTCGCTCCAGGCTATTCCTACTATTAGGTTCGTGCTTCCAAAATCAAACAATCTACTCTGGTGAACTTTCGAATTTACCAGTAACGCACTAATAAATGAGAGCTTATCACGGATAGCTTTTATTATTGCATCAAACGTTATCCTATATTATATTCACCAATAGCATGTGTTCCAAGCGGATTCTTTAATCGTAATAATCGTACTTTACAGGATAGCACGGTATGAGATCCGAGGCTGTTATAAAGAGCCAGGCTTCGATAGCCTGTGATTTCGAAATGGTGGAATAGAGTTTGACAGAGAACTCCGATTGTACGACGGACGGGAAGAGCAGTTAGAGGACCATTTTGTTTTCCAAAAACTATCAATCACTGTTCTTCGAGGTTCATACAGCATTCAATTACGTCGGTTGGTCTCCATTATGTGACTGTTGAGGAATAGAGTACCTGAGAAGTACATGTCGTACATCAAAAAGTTGCATCGTCATACCTCAGGTCAAGTCAAGGCCTATCGCTACCCTTTGCTATCCCCAATGGAGTGACAAGGCTTTCAACTTTGTCACAGTGTGTTCTACAGAACGCCCCGTCTTGGCTTTTGGACGGTAGAGTTGAGCTACTCTCTCCAGGGAGCAGAGATTTTGCCCTAGATTATGCCGATGATATCGCCTTGTTGAACGATGATGTACAGGCAGTTCAACGCACGTTAAGTGGTCTTGCGATTGACGATTGACGATGTGCTTCTCGTCTTCAAAGTGTGAGGTGCTTTTCCAAAACTGAGAGGAGCCTGTGCCTGCATTCATCCTTTTTAGTGACCAGTTGAAAATAATCAATGGCTTTAAGTAATTCAGAGATTTGATTTTGCCTTCGATTGGTAGAACATATCTCTAATAGCGAAAATCGGATCAGGTTTTGCTAATCTGCGACACTTTTGGCGCTGTTATAGCTTCCGGCTTCCCCTCGTGGAAAGGACGAATAGTGCCGCAGTTCGTAGCATTCTTTACGGTTGTTAGATCTAGCCCCTGCTCTTTGAGGGTGCTCGGGGATTTTCTGTTCCACTACCGATATCTCTAAAGCCTTGCTCGAGTTTGGTGGATGTGTCGATTCAACAATGACTAGGTGCGTCATCGCGTGTTGGATGCAGACACACTTGTGCGCGTATTGCTGTTGCTTGCCCATTGCCTCTATGTGCTCCTTTTTCACATGCGGGGCAACGCTGGATGAAAGGACTTGGCGGCCGAGCGGTTACTTGACGTGCTAGCCATGGACGACTCTTCTGTTGCCGATTTCACCGCAATGCCTAATCGCAATTTTTGGTTCCGATTGCGTTTGGAGTTTTCCTCCCACGCAACCCGTGCTTCTACACAGTTACATGCTGTCGTTCTCATGCGCCTGCAATGTCACCACTGTCACTAGCGCTCTCCGACTGAACTGCAATATTTATTCTGTCCAACAGCTTCTCCAGTCATCTCTTGCTTTGTTGTTGATCGAAATCGAATTTTTCCTCTTCTCAGGCACCATTCATCTCCAGATTCCCCAGTGCACTTTCCATCCCTATACTGTTCCCCTTTATTCACAATCGCGAATGATTGGTGCGCTTTATTGGCATCTCGGTCATCGGACCCGAAGTCGATTATTTTCCACAAATTACCTTGAATAATTTACTTTCCTAGCAGATACACCTAGTCGATTTGGCGACTGCACTCATAACCTCGATTTTATCCTTAATTCCGTCTTTTCTCCTCTCTCTCGGGTAATCGAATCACTGTTATTGGACCCTCCATTAGCTTCATTCACCAGTACTCGCCATCCTCTTCAAGACGCGCTTTTTTTGTGCTGCGGTTCAGCAGCCTGGGATGATTTTTGCTTCCCATCCTTGGGACGACTGTTGTTCGATTTCGGACGTTTGTTTATTTGTTTTCAACTGTACCGACACTGGTCCTCGGGGTATATATCTTTTTACTTCATATATTTCCAAACAAGAGAAGCTCGAATCCTCCAAGTGGTTTAGTTATGCAGCCAATCGTACTGTGCGCTTGACGCGCTCAATATTTCGACCCCCATTCCCTTTACCGTGGTCGTTTTGCCCAAGCCGTGAACAACCGTTCGTCAACCATACAGAGGACCGAAGAACCCTTCGTCTGCTACAAAACCGAACGCTTGATCTCATGTGCCACTGAGAGCTGAACATGTAGATCCCTCGCTAAAGCTGTCTCTCTCATTTTCTGCCCTTTCAGTTTCTCTCCAATTTGCAACTTCTCTGGTGGTGTCTCCTGTTAGCCCCACGAGAAGATTGAGGTACTTGCTCCCCGGTTTGCTCTTGCGATGTATTCTATCTCATATGTAATAAACAACAGTCTGGGGGAATTGGCATCGGTTTATGCTTTCTATTTGGCCCCCAACGGATGAGAATGTTCACTGGTTATATAGATTAAAAGATGCTGCCCAAAATCAAAGTCATCGGTGGAAGTGCTGTATGGTCTGCTCATATAATTCCACACACTGAATTGAGAAACTGTCAGGTGAAGTTAGTTAACCTTAAGTTTAATTTTAGAATAAGTTGTTTAAACGGGCTCAACTAGAACATGGTACATGTGACATGGAAATGGACACCAGTGCCGACTGAATGGTAGTCTGATTTTAGTTTTGTCCAGGCTTGTCCCAAGTTCACATCAGAGCGTTAGTCAGTCACCGTCATCATGACTTCCATATGCAAGCGCAACTAGTTGTAGCGCCTCTTTCCGAAACTAAATTCGGTTTCTTCATTCAACTCGACGGTCTTTCATTTCAACGTAACTATTTTTGAAATTCAACCCGAAATGGTATAATACTCACGATGAGATTACACATGAAAGCCAAGCCTGTTTCCTCTCTGTCCTCGTGTTGTATGAGTCACATCTTTTTCATGCTATAGGTGTTAGAATACAGACACAACTCCCGTAGATCCGCATTCTCTATCTTTTATAATCCCTAAGTAGCATTTGGTTCAGTCGATCGTGTGTCTCTGCCCCTCCAAATGCCTCAGTATGTTCGAGTTGGGTGTCTTGGCCCGAATCCCCTCCAAACGCTCCCAAATGAACGACGTCTTGCATAGCCTGGGCTAAGTTCCTACTCAGTGCCTTCTAGTGGCGGTGTTCCCACTAAAGCACGTGGCCGAAGACGAATCGCGGACTCCCTCTACTGGATTGATTAGTCTTTGGTAATCATTCTAGGGAAGATGGCTGAATCCTGATTCCAAACCAACTGCGGGCAGCGTACGAAGCACAGGGGTGTGCGCTCACCGTCATCTGTCGCAGTGGGATGTACTGAGTACCCAGAATGTTGAACCCTGTCCGAAGGGTGCATGAAGTGGGCAGACTGCCCCCGGCCTACAGTGGGTTACGTGACCCTCAGGTCGTCCCGCTGGGGACTAGACCGTTTGGTCAGAACCGTGGAGTAGGATCCTCTAATTCGGTTTGGGTTTGGTAGTACCAAGCCCAAAAGGGACTCATGGATGCCGATAGATAGCCACTGACTTGGAAATGCACGTGTGGTAAACTCTGCACATTGTTTTCCTTCTTCACCATGGTTCCGATGGCGCATGATCAGTGTTCAGATTTGCGCGAAATATATATAAATGCACACTAAAAAGTGTCAGCGAAATCCATCTTACCTCTTCAATCTGTGTACACGAGGAGACGAAGTCGAGATCTCACATATGGCGATATTTTACCCAAGTTCACTGCAACAGGTGGTTCATTGGGTTGTCCACTTCTACCTTTGTAATCCAGATGATTATGGAGATAGCTCTATCCACATTTGGGAATAATGGGATCGGTATTTCAAGTCAAGTCAAGTAAATGCCTTATGCACTCCGAAGGGGGTGTATTCAGCAATCAAAACCGAAAGACATTCTCAGCGTAAAAAACCTGTATACTCAGTGCATATAAGCATGGGATGCGTAAACACTTTCATCCCAATGATTATTTGAATGCAAACAGTTCAGTTTCGGGGTTTTTCAAGAATCTGGAACAGTGGAACACTTGTATTCTCGGATGCATGCTTGAAGGTGCCTATAAGCGACATGAATAACAGGAGGAAATGCACTTTGATAGGTGTTCGTGTACAGAGCAAGAGGAATCAGTGAGTAATCTTGTGGAACGCTTCAGGTAAGCTTGATGTGCTGTGATGAATTAAAGAAATAGATGTCTGAATAAACAGCTACAAAAGTAAAGGAGCTTGAGGGATCTAGAAACGAATGTGATATCTTTTGATAAAAGAGCAGGACAAATAGCGGGAAGTACGTACAGCCAATTAGGTAAAAAAACAAAACGTCTGATGAGGTGTGTGCTTACGCGATGGAAGTCAAGACGCGGAACATAAAGAGACGCATGATTTTAGCAAAAATATTTCAAATGAATTGACAGTGTAAGAATTCGACCAAAGTGCTATACTGAATCTTTGTGAGTCAATTGTTCCCCGTTAACTGAAATTGGAGTGCTAGCATCATTGGAAGCGGAACGCATTGAGCCTTTCATAGGAGAATATATAATGTCCACATTTTGGGAACTGGTATGCAGACCACTTTCCTTGGACCGTTCTGAAAGTACTGTGATCTCAGTTTGATAATCCGAAAATGGTGCGTTACGGGCACGTTAGATCAAGAAATACGTCGTCTGTGTACTTCATGGGGAGCTTAGGATCTGGGTTGCAGTGAAAGATACGAAAGCAAGAAGAAAACGGAAACAATAAAGCACCTTAGGGAACTCCGAGGGAAGAGGTGACGAGAGAGGAAGTGGTGCCATTGTAACGGGTAAATTGTTGGAAATGATCGATCAGGAAGGAAATAAAGGAAGATTCTAAGCCCGTCTGGGGGAGGGATGCGAACAATTTGTGTTTGGCGGTGCAGTTAAAAGCGTCAGTGTAGCCGAGGAAGCGAATCCTCACTCCTTTGCTCTTGTTGTTCAAAGCCAAATAAATCAAGGGATTAAGGCGTCAAGGGTGGGCCTGGAAGATCGGTAAACAAACTGATGAGGATTAGAAACGTTTAAAGATGTGAGAATTGGGAGAGTTAATTTTTCCAAGACTCGCAAAGCCAATAAAGTGCAAGCAATGGGACGGAATTTGGGGAACCCTTCTCAAGCACGAGGTTTAGGGCAGCTGTTCTCCATTAGTTATGAATTTTGTTAAATGATCTAGAAAGGATGGGGGTTAGAGCAGCTACACACTCCACATCCTTTTCTAAAGTGTAGAAAAAGAGTTTCTTCTCGAACTTTTGGGAAAGCAAAAGAAAATACAGGCCCTTGTGAGGAAGAAACTTCTTTGATTGGAAAAGTGGAGAACCTGACTTTCCTGTTAAATGATATGTTGAGAGCTTCAACATCCGCAGTGGCATGCTTGCGTGCAGGCGAACCTCCTCATGGGCCTTTGAATAATTTTCAGGTTTCCTGGGGGTTCTGCGTTCCAGTAGATTACGTGCTTACAAGTAATTCAGTCTGGACAGCTCCACCTTGTTGGTCGTTAAATCGATTCGTGATCCTTCCTTTTAAAAGCGTATTCTTTCCGACGACAAAGTCGTTTCAGCCGAGATGAGAAGCATTTAGGAGCTAATATAGAGGGTCACTCGGACCGTGGTCTTTGAGACAAGAGTTGAGATAACCTGTAAGTTGGTCGCAAGCCACAAAGACATCAGTATACGAGAATAGGGAAACGTTTATCTGTCTCGCCATCTTGTTCAGTATCATGATACCTTGCAACCATATCTGTCTCTTGATGATATCGCGATCGCTGCATTGCATGAAATGCCGTTGATTAACGTGGCTATAAATCCTGAGGGGGAACCTTGATTGTAGCGTGATCGAATGTATCGACGGGGATATCGACATGAAACTGGCAATATACCTCGGCTGCTCGCATGGAAAATATTTAGGAAAGCGTTCGTTCTGGTGGGAAAGATGACCGTATTCACTAGGCTAAAGGACAGGAAAGAACTGACATCAGTGATTAAAACAGCCAGAAACTATGAACAAAGAAGTCCATGAGTAGTTTGCTAAGAGATGGAATCCCATCAAGAAAATCCTAATAGATGCCAAGAGCGCATTTAGGTAAAATGCATAAACTGCTGAGCAGTATTTGTCGAAAGTTATTCAGATGTTTAGGTTTGCATTCAATGACAGAGGAATTAATATGGACATCTGAATAAGTGAAAATAGAGTTGGCACCTGAACACCTCGCTTCAAATGAGAAACGGGACGATCCGTGCAATGCTCGGTGAAGCTGCAGAGCTCAACCAGTTCAACATTTGTCCTGCTGAAGCCACGTTTCTTACAATAAAATCCCCCTAACTAAGAATATTCACAGTTCTTGACGAGGTTAGATAGCACCGAAACTTTGCTTGGCAGAGAATATATGGTTTTAATGCGTCTTCTGCGGGTGAAAAACACCAGCCAACTTTGTGCTTCCTAAGATTACTTTTCGATTTCTTAAAAATTCTTCTCCATTTATTGCGCAGTGTTTTATCAAACGAAAGTGCACAGTTGGGTGGGGCATTTCTTTTGAAGAATTTTTGCATTCCTCCAGAAAATGTTATCGTGGACTGCGTTACACCACAGGAAAAACGGAAGTTTGCAATCAACGACGGAAAACAAAGCAGCAAAACAGGGAATTTGTGGACGGTTATGTGAAAAATTCTGGAAATGTTGAAACAGCGCGGCCACATTCAAGCGCACCGTTTAAACGGTGGTTTAGCGTGGTTTAGAATAGATGAGCAGACCTCTGAGTAAGGACTCACGTAAGTTGTATGCACTGTTCGAAGGATCATTGTCATTAGAGCAGTGAGGCTGGGCGAAATAGATAGGTTTTGTTATCTTTCCAGTTACACTTCACCAAGTAGTCGTAAATTGGACTAGGTACCATTGCGCATGCAGAAGTCTAGATTGGCATTTGTCAGTCTGAGACATGGCGTCGGTGGAACACCCGACCGGTGGTCAGAGATTCAATTGGCACTGCAACAGTAAGATCGGTCCTGCTATATGGCTGCAAGGTGTGGCCGCTTGGGCTGGAATACTTAGTGTTTGACCACCGGTATCTTCGTAGCATTCCGAGAACTGAGTGGAAGAATTTTATTAGTGATTCAAGTTGACGGCAAACGGTCATTCACAGTCGGCCGGTTCGTTACCACACCTGATCTACTAATCAGTAGTTAAGGTGAAATTGCGCGATCTATCAGTTCGACTTTCATTTTGGGATACCCCTTTCCATCGAGTTCACAGTACGACGTGCTAGGTAGTAGTAGTCTGTGACCGCCGTGCCACGATCGCGGTTCGAACCTCGGGTGGGCGAATTTGAGCCGAACACCTGATGGGCCCGACCATTTGGGTTTGCTCTCAAGTGGCTGCTTACGTTTACTGTTTAGCGACGCATTGCCGCTTCATCACAGATTTTTACGTGACTAGGTTCAAGCAGAGCTTCGTTAATTGAGCTTAATGGTTCTGGTGTTTGATGCAAAATCTTTCACGTCCCTGAGCGGGCGAGATGGATATGCACCATCGATGTTTGAGTCAGCTGTGTCCTACATACGCACCATCTTTATGATCAATGGGGATGGATACTGCACGGTTACTAATTTAGCGTAAAATTCAATCGGGTACCTACGTTTAAATATGCATATTTTTGGAGTTGATAAATTTTAAATCAAAGCTTAGATAGATACCGTCTCTCTTCCAGTTATTGTAATAATCACCTCCTGAATTTGGCTGAATTTTCCTTCATTGCTTTCTTCAACCCTATGGGGATGTATCTGACTAATAGACGGCTCAATTCCCATTCATTGTCACAACCCTGAAATAATGCTAGTTTGATTTTATCTTAGAAACAACTGTATCATTCTCCACCTTTCTTCAGCAGCCTGTTATTCGTTTTTTCAAACTTCGTTCTCAAAGTCGTCTTCACGCATTTTGACTATATGAATGGATTCCTTGACTGCGATATCAGCTTTGTGGGGGTAAAACAAAATGATTTTCGGCATACTGTGAAAACTAACTTTTTGATTTCTTTATCCAGCTAAGGCTGAACTGTTCATTCTGACAAACATCGAGAATTGACTGCGTCCAAGATCATTTTTGGTTGCATGTTTGAAGCCAATCTATGTGGTCTGATTACTCCACTTTCAGAGGTTGCACAACGGTAAAGCATGAGTCTATTTGTACCTGAGCTGGAACTCCAGAAGTAGTAACCTAAGTAAGTAGGTATGAGTGAAACCGCTATCAAGCATTCCAACTTCCAGGAAGTCGTTATTGCACACCAGAAAAGTAGAGAAAACAGATCCAGTTAATATATGAGGACAGATTTGCCATTTCATTTTAATCCTCACTTGTTGGCCATTATCAGTATTGGGCATTCATTGTTTTTCAGGATTGAGAGGAAAGCGGATGTATTTAAAGGTGGACTGACCAAACAGTCATTTTGATTATTCCATTTCTTCAGAGTTTTGGAGTTTCTTTCCCGGGGCATTTCCAAGTGACCGTTTCTCACGGACTTTCTTATTCGACGTAATTCCTACTTACTTAAAGCGACTTTTTTCCGCTACACATGTTCGAACTTAGGTGTGGGGGCAATCTTAACTCCAGCTGCAGCTGCTGAAACATCGATATGGTGATCCGTGATTGGTAAAGGGTCCCGGTTGTGTCACCACCATTCGTTACGTCTTAGCTCAGCAATAGTGAACAGACAGACTATAATACAAGTATCCCTTTTAATTTCCTGCTTTGGAGGTTTTCAAAGGCTGCAGTCTTCCACCTGAAATATGGTATATTCGTTGTATAATAAATTGGAAATAAAACCCTTAGTAATTATGACTAAGATTTTCTAAAACAATCTTTGAGGAACAGCTAAGAACAATTCATTGGTTATCTCATAATATAAAGGAACTAAAGGCTTATATGATATATGCTGAAAGTATGGCTACCGGTTACGTACATTTCAGTCGAATTATCGGATCCATCACAGCTTTAAATACGCAATATGCATCCTTTAGTTGGGAGGTAAATGCATCATTCTAGCCCGCCGAAGTGTGTGATCGACATTAAAAATCCTATTGTTTCACTTTCTGTTAGTGAAGATTTGTCTCCTGGTTTTACTCACCGGTTACTAGGGCTCTATGTTGAGTCATTAATTCATTCGATGGCTGTCAAGATGACAAACCTAATGAAGATATCATATTGCATTAAAAAATGTTATCGGAAAACTGGGTCGATTTACCCAAATATGTGTCAAAATATCCCGGCCGTTCTACAGCCCAGAGGCAGTTTGGCTTTTGTGATGAGCAATGTCAATTCAAATCCTATAATTAATGCAACCGCAATTGGTCGGATGCAATTTTCGCTGTGTGTGTGTGAGAGAGAGAGAGAGTTCCATCTTTTCTAATACCTCGTCTGCCCTAGAATCATGACATCAAAGTTATTCCTTGCGTTTTCCTGCAATAAAACCGTCAGATTCCAAAGTCACTATCAATCCCTGGAATGAACATACAGCCATCCTTTTGCTCATGTTTGTCAATGCTTTTGTCTACTATGACCAAGAAAATTATTCGAAAGTACTGTTATTACGAGTTTCTTGGTTTGTAAAGCACAAGACAGAAGCCTTGATCACATACAGCTGATTCGGGCTTAAAAAGGATATATTGATTACCGTAAATTGGTCAATTTTGTCACCTGACTATATTGCGAGCGGTTTGAAGAGGCCGTAATATTAGTGGAACACAATAGATTGTCTTTTTGTTTACACATGTGGCAGCAGTGAACACAACAATATTCAACATTCCGAACGCTAAACACCCTACTGAGATGGATTTATCGTCTTGTAACAATAGGTCTTATTCCAGAGAGGGTTGCACTTCACTGGATTCAAATATGAAAAAGTGGGACTATCCACCGAAATGGGAACAAAGCATGCTAACAGGAAATTCGTCTCATAAAAGTCAAACAATAGCCTCAACTTCGGAGAGCCAAAGATCCCCCGCAGCGATCCACAATGGTGGGCGATCACATTATCCGCAAATTAGAAAGCATCTCAATGGCCTCCGTACATGGGCTAATTCAGGTCCTTTGGTTACAAATATGTCACGCAGAATAGATTCATTCCAAAATCAGCTGCGGCCGATTTTCAGATTTTTTCAAGTAAAAACACGCCGGACTAAAAACAGTTTGTCGGAAAGCCAGGCGAATGGTTGCCTAGCTCCGAAATTGACGGATAATACCGAAGCAGATCCTTGTATAACAACTATCAGCTCTATAGATGTACCTGAGCAAAAATGGCCAGAAACTGCCAGCCCAGATTCCTGTGATGCACGGAACACGATTGGCGCAGTCAGTCCAGATTTCTTTGGTGAGTCAAGAATGTTGCTGAGATTTTATAGATCACTATGCTGGGGTCCACGCGATGCACTGAATCGATGGTTGGCGATAATAGATGATTTGATTCAGTGCCGCATTCAGTGCTGTTCTCGCATTCAAAACCTTTCTTCTTCTGAATAATCTTTCAATTTACCATTTTCAAGTCGATATTCCGCTATTCCTTGTCCTTTTTTTGTTTAGTTGTTGCCGTGAAATGGCAACCGAAACTGAAGCATATTGGTGCAAAGCAAATGGTTGTACAACCTGAACTGATTGTGGTACGTATGTATACTTATTCACGGTATATATATGTATATGCATGCATATACATATATTTAAAAAATGCTTTGAGCACATAATAGATACGTAGTTTGTTATACCGAGGCAATATCATGCCGGCCTAGGATGCTGTTCTTCATATGGATAGTTGAAGGCATCTAGGACAGACAGTCCTAGTGAATAAAGAATTCGGTCGAGAGCTGTCATCCACCTGCTTGGAGGTAATTTGTCTAGGGAATGAAGATTGACTGCTAAAAGGAGGACAGTGCATCCTGAAGTTAGGGGATTAGGCGGATCTTGAATACTGTTCAAATCATTATATTAAACAAACCCTGAAAAATCCTAGTGTGAGCAGCTACATCAGTTCTTTTTAGTAAATAACAATTTAAAAGGTATCGGTCATCAACCCAAAAATCTAGTAAGCTTTTTTTCCGAAAATGTTTTTGGTACGGTGAATGTTTATCACTTTCTGGACTGCCCATTTCTGACAGGTTATGTGGACTGGATCGATCCCCAGAAGCGAAATTTTGATTAAAGCTTTCGGTACTTCCGCAGTAAGACTGTGATCCACCGACTTGGAAATGAAATACATTGTCGCTTCATTATAATAATGAGTGAAAAGAGGAGGTTAGGCATAATGTATGGGACATTAGACTTTCTCGCTCAGACAGACACTGAGTTTACTAAGGTTAAGACGATCCAGGCGTGTTACACATGTTCGCAGATCTATTGGTCCGGTGCTCCCTGTTCCCCGAGGTTGGGAGATGAGTCAGATTGGGTAGCTTTTGAAGTGGCGAAAAAGTACGAATGCCTTTAAGAAGTAGACCGTTCCGGTCGGATCTACTAGATTTCACAATAGGATGGTTAAAGACTCTAGGCCCAGTGCTGCAATCACCGGGGTTCTGGCATTCAGGATATTTCTGCTCCTGTGTTCCTGCCTAATGACCTACCGGATTTTTCTTCACTATATTTGGTGTCATAAAGTAGTAGTCAGTACCAGGCCGCATTTGAAACTGATGTCCTTTAGCCTACATTGGGTTTTCCCAAGACTTTGCTGGAGTCTTTTGGGTCGCTTTGGACAGGGTGGGGTTTTCTTGTACGGGCGAGTGTTTGGTCAGTGAATGATGATGATGTGAGATTGTTGCGATCTGTAGCTTCATGGTCGTTTTCCCAAGAGAGAAGAACATTTTATTTTCTTACGCAAGTACTGATCCGGAAGATTGAAAGTTTCATGAGTCGCGATCGACTGCGTTGTACAAAGTGTTAACCTTTATCGGCTTGAATCCTGTTGATGACCTACAGACCAACTGCTGCCTCTTACTCTGCACATGTCAATTCTTTATTCATTACGCTCTACAGATCCACCTTTTCATTTTTCGATTTTTGCAGGTTCTTTGAGATAGGTACTTTGAGGACGGAGTGCTTTTTTCTTTTAAAATAGTAATTTGATTTTTCAATCTAATTGTATATTGCAATCCAGTCATGACATGTAGCAGAAATAGATTGGATTCTTTCAAAAGCCCTCGGTGTTCTTTGAATTCGCTTGTTTCATATTTTTGACAAGCGGTGAACAGAATGCGATCGTTCATCGTGACGTTTATTTTCCGGTAGAAAAGTTGAACACTTACGTATGTAATACGGTGTGGTCATTTCGAGTTATTTTTGTTTGATTTTCTAAAGTCAAAAAATTTTCTTCCAGTGCAAATTAAACTTTATTAGATGTGTTACAAAATATTATGCGCTTAGTAAACGGCGATGAGCATGTATCTCAAACTGAACAGGAGAATCTGGGTTGCTAAGTCAGAATTGCAACAATTACCGTGAGAGAAGAACCTATCACCGGGCTGTTGTATCGAACCGTTCGATCTCGTATTTCTCTCAATCTGATATCCATTGGAACAGACGGAAAAGTGACTCCTCAGTTTCTTTATTCGAGGTGGATTTTAAAATGTGGCACCTCCACTATCCACTTTGCATTAGTCAGTGCCCGACTAGTTAAGCGAATTCCGACTTTCGGGATTTCGACACGAGACTTCCAATAACCTTAGACACTGATAACCAAGCGCCCGGCGAAAGGGAAAGTGATCACATTCATTCGGGGCTTTATCGTATACAAAGTTGAAACTGATCAGCCCAACCGACAGCACAGTACTCCGAATACACGCACATGAATCAAACAAGCAATCAGATGGTCAGTTCAAATTGGCTAGCCTAGCCAGTACCTCTTGTGAACGTTTTCGATAATAGGTTCAAATAAAATGGAAAACTCATGAATGTCCCTTTGGGCTAATCAGACATTGACTCGGCAAAACGAGGTTGTGCTTTACGTCTCTGGTTGGGTTTTTCCCATCAAAGCCGACCATCTGCATTGAATAAAACCACACCAAAGGAACCTGTAAGGAATAGATGTGCAGATGTGCAGATGTGTGTGTGGTCTGTTGCCTAAATCCAAACAGTTTTGAGACAGTGGTGATAGTTTTGGTGTTCCGCAGTCCGTAGGTAAGCCCTTCAGAAAACGTGGAGGTATTAAGCCTCCGGTATGTCGGTAGGGTCCAACGCTGGAAAGAGAACTTAACTGCAGTTTTCACCGAGGGTGCTTCTAACTATCCCGCATGGCCAATGAAATGAAACGTGACGATGCTTTGATCCACGTTGATCGGGAAATGAAGACATTACAAGTGCATGGCACACGGACTGGACTCAGAACAATAATAAATCTGAGAACAACTAAAAAGCGGTCGCTTTACTTACTTTCTCCTTGTTGTGCAATAACTATTTGGTGTTTCGTGAACTGGTCACGACTAGTGAAAGGTGGCTAATGAGAAAAGTGCCCGATGGTGAAAGGAGCCCATCTCGCATTCTTTCCGCCCAATAGCCCCAAAATTCACAGCCTGACCATCGCTGCAATAACTGCTGTTCGCCTTGATTATTAATCGACCGCTAAGAAGGGATTTCCTTTTGGATGTCAGTGAGATTATCTCTAACTAAAGATTGTAGAAAACCCATCTGACACAGGTTAACCACTTATGACAAATAAATAGCCTACTTATTGGCCAACCGAAGGGCATCTGCTCGTCATCGTTTGATTAAGCGTCACAGGTTGGAATAAGAATCAAGATGACTGATAGAACTTGCTGCACTTAATGACCGAGATTCTTCGATTGCGTACTAGTCAGCAAATTACCCCTCGCTGAAATTTAATGAAGTTTCTCATCCGAATCTGGAGATCTCATTTCCAAATGAGGTTTATCCTAACCTGCGGAATCACCGTTGTTCTTTAGCTAATATGAAAGGAAAAAGAATGTAAAAAGGTTGTTCAATCAGGACTTTTTAATGTGATAATAAGCTTTAATCTAAATTCTCATATTCATCTTTTTGGTTTAAGCACCGCTTTAAATCCCAACCTACGAAGAGAACAATATATGCTGATTTAACTTTATGAATAGCGCAACAATTAAGGCATTAGTCGAAATATTCAGTTGCGATCAGTCTCTCCCTTTCAAATCCCTGCAGAAGTATTGTAATAAATTGCGTGGAGTTTCAACTAGCAGCTCACTTATTCGAACCATTTCATTTCACTTTTATCTTTTTAGCACTTTGCTTATCAACATTTGACTTAGTCAATGAGTGATTGTCCAAAGTTATCATAAAGATGTCTTCCGGCCCTCTATTGTCCAGACACTCCGATCCACGAATTGGGCGATGCTGATTATCTGGGTCAGTGGTATCCTTGTCATTTCGGTCGTGTCAACCGTCAACCGTGCTTTGTGGACGATGAAAAGAATGAAACCTCGGAGACCAGTAGATCGAACACCAGCCCATTTTTGTGGAACGGTCCGACTTGTGCCTCTGAACGAATATCCACTTGGACATTTTCTGGAAACCATAACTTGAAGTTTAATTCCGGCGGATGCGTATTTCTCCTAGGCCTGCTCATACAACCAGCAACGTATATTCGCACAAGTGGTCAAATCAAGTACTTTATTCAGATTGAACCGCAAAAATTGTTCGGCCTTATCAGAGTGAAAAATATGGCATTCGAAAAAACCGTCACAGTGCGATGTTCCGCTGACCTGTGGTCAACTTTTAGTGATCATAAAGCTTTCTATCTGCCCCCTTTGGAGGAGTCAGATGGACAGCGGGATTATGAAACATTCGCATTTCAACTTCCTCTACCGGAGGCCAACAATTCTTTCGAATTCGCTATTCATTACGAATGGAAACGAGATGACGGGGATAGTGAATCGGTGTGGGATAACAACGATGGAAAAAATTACACTTTATGCAATCAACCGAATGCGGGAAAGAAACGTCTGAATTTTAGTTAAAAAGTCCATCTGTATCCTATCGCCGAATTTGATAGACATCTCTAGTTACGCGCTATTTTTTTAATTTGTGCCAATGGCATTTCTTGACTTCATGAATTTATTCCAATGGCTCCATTTTGGTTCGCACTGAACTATCACTTTACAGACAGTGTCAGTTTCTTTTCTAACTGATTACTGTGCGACGTAATTTTTGTGTCATTTGCTTTCCATCAACAAATGCTTATGTAACCAATCTACGATTGCTTATAATTTCCTAACTGCATGCATGCAAAATCAATAGCCCTGGCCGTCAGCTTGATTTAAGTGATATTTTAAAACTTCTTTATCAGAGATGCTAAAATTTTCGAGGCATTTTAATAACTGAGGATTAGAAGATTTGAGAAACTATTCAATAATTGTAAGAAACACATATCGGGATTGAGTGTTAGCGAACTTATCTTTGACTGGTGGGCGACAAATTCGCATCAGATGACAATACGGCAGCAGTCATACACGAACATGAGGAGACTAATCAAAAATCCTTTAGAAGTTCTAATCGAATGGAATATCCTTTTGGACGGGGAGTAGAAATCACTTCCGATTCCATAGGGAACGGACTAAACTGCAAATTAGTGATCATTAAGCCTGTTGAAACGTGCACTTTTGAAGGATCAAAGTTATTCGGTAGACTGATATAAATTAATGATCTCATCAGATGATTCAGAGGACCAGTATTGTGATTTTTATTTGCTGTATGTTATGTTAAAGTTTTAAATTATTTCCTTCTTTTAAACAGTTTCAGTGAAGCCGCCGTTTGCATATAGATTGCAAATTGTCCCATCCTTATGTGAGAACAATAGAATTGATGTTCTTTCAGACAGTAAATTTGCCGATCAAGAATTTAGCAGTGATATTTTGCTTCCGAGTAAAGCCTCAGATAAATCGGAAATATTACTGTTTCGGCCGTAAGGCAATTAGTACAACCTATTAAAATTCCTTATTTTTATTCAATCAGCGAATCGACTGATTAAATTTTACTTCTTTCCACCGAGAATGATGAGGGAGTATGAAGTGCGTATGCATCAGTTGACATTAAATGTACACTTTGCGCACAACGAAATGCAAACGTACCGAATTTACCAACCAAATGAACAGTAACAAAGATTTCATTATGAAGACAATATTATTTTACTGACTAGTGGTTAATGTTCCATGGATTTTCCCCTAAAATATTATTTCAACTAAAAGTAAAAAGTGACATGTTTTATCGCCTAGTGAATGGAGCTGTCGAAGCATGCCAGTAAACTTCGACGGAAAGCATTCCAAATGCTGTGGTAATTCTGACAACTATAATTAAAAATTATTTTCAGTCGCCACTGTGAATTCTATCTTGAAAAAAATAGATCCTCATTCACGATCGAACACTGTACTACGTTGTTCTCAAGCAATATTTGCTTCTTTCTAGAACTCGTATTATTATTATTATTACTATTATTGCAAGGTAAAATCATGAAACGAAGTCTAGATTTGAATAGTTGAAGTCTCGTCTCCCATACTCTAATGCGCAACATGCCTTTAGTATCATTTGTTACGGTAAAGTCATGCATATCGTGAGAAACTGATTGGTCAGAATGATCACAAACGCCTTACTTGAATCAGTGCCTTGAATGTTGTAAGCAATGGAGCAAAATCAACGGAGAAAACCGGATTGTTTATCCACGTGTGATTGCTTTCCTCGTGCCGATTTCAGCCTTGACATGTGCTTTATTGCTCAGAATAGAAGCTTGCTAATTTCTACTTCTTTAAAGGGAGAAGCCATTGGCCTGAGTGATTCCACTATCCCGCAGTTTGAAATACATAATGTCCAGTGATTCACCGGTAAAGTAGTTTCTGACGAGTTTTAATTAGACCTCTACTTTGTGTTAACTTAGCAAACATTTTCGCTGCAAATTTCACATCAAACTTGAATTGAAATATTATGAGGGGCCAAATCCCATAGCAGAAGACAATGTAGTTTGCGAAAAATCACGAAAACATTCATAAAGAAACAGTTTATTGATCCAAACTTTGAAAATTGAAAGATTTTAAGTGAATGGGAATACAGAAAGTGGAAGTGCTCCACAATTTGGAAGTCCTGGAGAAAAAATTGAAATTAAGACATGCGATACCGACAGATAGAAACTAGATAAGAGTGACTAACTGTCCGTATGCGAGAAGAGCGATGAAAGCTCACAAGAGGAGCTGCTGGGGCAAATTCCGAAGAACAGGAGCCAAACTGCGAAGCAGCCACCCGACAATGGGCCGTTGACTGCAAAGCAGTTGTTGATAAGGGATCAGTTGGTTAGATGACCTGTCTTTGAACCCGATCACGAAGGGTAAGCGAAGCAGATGAAGCTCCATCCCACGCGTGACTGCAGTAGTTGTGTGGGGTAGATTTCAGCTTTGTAAAATAAAAGATGAGCTGGAGAGAAGAAACTCCTGGTGCAGCACGACAGGCAAGCCCGGATGTGAAAGAATACCAGCGTAATAAAGAACTAACTGATAAGCCAAGGGAACCGGAGTGTGTGGAACTCAAAATAGACGATTCAAAGGACAGCTAAGGGAAAATAAATGATTTAAGAAAATTGAATGAAGAGATTTTTGGAAGCACTGCATGTGACAGTTTTGGGAGCCCCAGGAAGAGATTTGTTCCAGATCAGAGTCTGTGGATACATTGACGACACAACGTTCACGATCAATGTTGGTATTTGCACGGCCGGAAGTGCGATATGGAACAGGGCAATGAAGAGTGGCGACATCAGCGAAAGAGTGGACTGAGTTAGTGTGGTGGCATACGAAAGATCATTAATTAATGAAAAAAGAGGGCTGGCGTACGTACTGAACATCGAGAAAAGTCTGGGTTTACAGGAAATGGCTGGGAAAGAAATGAATCAACTCGGACAGAGACGGTTCGCCTGCTGAGGAAACTCAATATCCACGGTGCGAGAGTCGGCGAGAATCCGAATATGGGCAGTTTCGACAGAAGACCTTTTGCCAAACCCTGTCGAAAGCCTTAAAAAGTAGCAATCAAAGCCTTGTGTGCTTTTTCATGGCTGTCCTGTGAAGTTGACTGGGATTGGGAAGGCGGCCGATAGATGGTCCGCTGAACCTGAGATCAGGAACCATATTGACGGTCGTCCAATCGCTCTTTGCGCTCAAGAAACGCAAGCGGTTTTTGGCAATGACAATTTCAGCTACTTTAGGAATAACAGGTGTGAGGGAAATTGGACATTGGTTGTTAGAGTCAGCATGATCACCGCGTTTAGGAAAAAAATCACAGCTTGTTTGCAAGAAGTTGGAAGGTATAAAGCTTGAGGGAAAGACAGAAAAAGGGACATGAAAGAGGAACCAACTCAGAGGCATACACACTAAATACAATAGGTAGAATACCATTCCGACTGCACAGTTTGGAAACCTCCAAAGAAGGCAGTGTTTGGCGGGTCTCCTTAGTGCTTACAAGAGATGGGAGACGGCTTTACAAGGTACCAGAATTTTCGGTTGATAAAGCGTAGTTTAGCTATCTGTATGATTGACGAACACTTGTTCCTAGTCTGGGAGGCGGGAAAGGGCTAATGGTTCCAGCGGCGAAATGTCGGGCGCTTCTTGTGTGCAGCACGACAGCACACGTGATTAAACCGCTCGGGGTTTCGGCCTTGCCTAGATTGGCAAAGTAAGAAATAGAAATTATACATATCATGAACAAAAATGTGTAAGGTTGGAAACGAGTAGATAGGCGGAAACCCAAAAGTTTGTGTCCTGAGGCGGGTGGAGATTCGTGGCGGGTGGAGATTCGTGGCGGGTGGAGATTCGTGGCGGGTGGAGATTCGTGGCGGGTGGAGCTGACGAATGATGTAATGGTAGAGTGGTCTGACGAGCCAAGAGAGAGAATAATAGGAATGTTTAAATGGAGAGAATGGACTGCAGTGAAGATAAGATCGAGAGTATGAGCAAGGTAACCAAAGCGCCTTCATGTGAGGAGGTGAAATAGTTGAGATAAATTGCTGACCACAGCAAAATGTTCGGCTTGGCCCCCCATGAGTGAAATGTCGGAGGAGTGTAACAGCCGCTGTCGGTTGCGAACGTTGAAATCCTTTAATATAGTAACATGAATCCTCGGGTCTGTAATAAGCAAATGTTCAATGCTTGAAGATAATAAGTCAAACATGGAAGAGTCATAAATGATGGCGGAGAGATAAATAGCACGGAAGTAATGATCGGAGTTTCAGCCACATGAGTTAAAATTCGAGAATGGAAAAGCCAAAAATTGGCACCCTGCCAGCGGAAGCTGAATGATGAACTGAAGTACAACACTTTGGTTTGGAAGGTGTAATTGGGAAATTGAAAGTGTGCTATCCGATGAAGAAGGGATCTAAATTACGGTCAAAAGCAGAGTGAGAGTAGAACATTAGAGAGACTGGTGAACATAATCCACTATGCAGTTCAGTCCGCGAATGCTGGTGAGGGTAAAGAGTACTAGTTAAATTTTGCTTGCACAACGAGAACATGATAATAGGTTTGCGAAAACATTTCTCAACTGTTCTAGTGTTTATCTACCTATGAGTAGTCAGAATGGGAATGCCAATGAATATATATTCGAGTGTGATCGGAATAGTTTCGATAAGTGGGGTGCTCAGTGTTTCCTGGGAAGTTAAATTTTTTTAACGTTTTCGGATAACTGAGTAAGTATTTGTTGTTCAGCTAATAAATGGCATGCTTTTTCTGCATTTCTTTTCTGTTGTTTTCTGCTGAAGCTCATGCAATAAGCGTTATACGGACATTTTCCGATTCACTAGGCAGCGACATAGAGAAAAATCTTGATATTCGTATTCACCCCATTAATCCAGAACTGCTGCAACATTAAGCCGGAAGCTATGGACTTATCTAGGAAGCAAATAGACGAGAGATTTATTCCATATCTTATTTTGGTCACCACATCTGTTTCAACTATGACGCATTACGAGGCCGTTAAGAGGAACCAAATGTGAAAAATTCAAAAAAACCTGACAAATGCACCGCTAGATATCCAGCATCAATAAACAGTAGTATTGTATAATTCCCCCCAGGACTTGCGGAGACTACTTCTCTAACTTTGATATGTCTCGCAAACTTAATTACATTAAACGATTTTGGAGGTGACATGGTACTTATCCTAAGTTTCATTTGTAAATGTTAAACTCGCTTTTACAACATAATTATTTCATCCAGTTTTTGCCCACGGGCACATCTCTATTTATAGGCTGGATATAATTAATTAGTAGTTGTTATATTTTTCTGAATTTGCATCAAAGTTGGCCACAAGTCAAGGTCGTTTAGCCGAGCTGCATTAATCCCTGGCTCTGTTACCGTGATTGTGAATCAGGGAATGGAAAACGGCAAAACGTTTTGGGATCATAATTTAAAGGATAATGTACTGATTAAAAAGCTTCACCCAACTGAACATTTTATGTTTACGCTTTTCCAGTGTTTCAAACCAAACAAAGGCATCGTTTACATCATTTCAAAACGAATAACATGTGCCAGCATCATGTCCTTCACGGAGAAATCAATCACAGCCGGAAGAGACCATACAGTTCTTTACGTTCATGTGAAAATTTTAGGATAGATGTTCTTTTTTCTCACCCAGACGCAGATTATTACCGATACTTCATGCACCATTGTCCAAACAGAGTTAACTCAATAAAATGCTCCAGTTATCAGCAAATATGGATTATGGATCAGCAACGCCCAACAAAGCAGGTAATACAGCAATACTGCACCATAGCAGATGATGCTGAGCACCTTAATCTGTCGACCCGGTATTTTTGCTGACAAATGAACGGCGCATGGTGACCTGCAAAAGGCATGAAATTGGCCATTTCTAGAAGGAAACTCTTCGAAAATTACTCCAGGTTGTTATTCCCATTCTAGTTGTTCACTGTTACTCGAATAAATTGAGAAAAGCTTTAAAAACCGACGGAAAATGAACGCACCACGGATAGGGGAAATTTTGTAGTGGTGATGACGGAGATATCCCGTTAATTCTAAGAAAACAAACAGTAAAAAGAAACGACAGTGTCTTTGAAATAATCTCCATGTCTCAGTCTATCAGAATTTAGTAAACGTATTATCTTGGTGAGATTATTTTTTCACTTTGGCCCAAGATGTCAAAAGCACACCGGGGTCGAGGGTGAGCTTAATATAAAAGCCTACTAATCCGCGAATCTTGCTCCCACCCAAGTGATAATTCATTGATCTTTCCTTTCTTTGGGTACTAACGTAGAAACTCCTGAACGTCTTGTTTTACAGGGAGAAGCATTTTCATGCTGTAAATGCTGACCGCTACACCAAAACAACCAGAAAGAATTACTGGATTAAAGTACGGGATATATTATATATATATATATATATATATATATATATATATATATAACTGAACGCGAACAATGACCATGGTTGATTTGTACAAGCTCAGTTGTTTTGATATCGAAATGTATTTTTTCGTTAACACGTCGCCACCTGTTCGGCTTCAGCGCCTGTCCCCCTCGTAACAGAATACATGGCTTATTACCAGTAGCCCAAAAAATGACGTGTGGTTTACAATTTCTCATCAGCATGAAACATTTACTGACTGACACAATATATAGGTGACAATTTTTAATTGTACAGGAAAACATTTGGTACAGGATCGATTCACTGTTGGTGGGTCTGGTCACGATATTTAACATAATCTCTTAATCTTCCGCTCTAAATTTCACCCTAATTCTTAGCTCGAAATATGTTTGAATATTTAGGGAGTGAACATCAATAAGATTGGCTGGGTTTCTGGAACTTCAGTGAGTCAATGAATTCGCAGTACTGCAGCTAAACTAGGAATGTCGGAGACGAAACCGAGCGTCGAGGAGTACCTGATTTCTCGGTCTTATTTAAGGCGTATCTTTCCTGTCCCCAGCCGGGACTTCAGCGGTGCACCGGTTCGTTCCACGTGCAAAATGTGCATAAAACGAGTTCAAAATGAAACTGGCTCTGGGGCGATGATTAAAGGCAAGAAAAGAGTAAGGGTGGAAAATGAACATAACGCCACCTTAACACGGAAGTTTGGTTAATTGCTTGAGGGGATTTCCTTACTTTAGAAAAAAGTGCAAACTAGTGAATCGCTTTTTGAATTTGCATTAGGCTTACTCACGATTAAGCAGAGGGTATGATGACCTGTAATCGAGACGCATAATCTACGGTTAATGCCACGGAGCGTTTACAACCGAATACCACCTTGTGCTCTTAATCAACCATCTGGAAATCGCGTGCTTAGGACAAAGAATTTTCCATGGGGAAGCAATTCATGCATAAAATACAAGAAAGCCATTCGAACGTGCAATATACAACACTTAAGAATATTCCATTTTTTGGATATGTTTGGATTCATTGGTCGTAATTTTCCCACTTTATATAACTCGAGGAAGACAGCTGATCCGAACAAAAGTCAGCTGAGATTTAACGTGATTTCTCTCTGACTAATTGACTGTGATTTATGATCAACTTGGAAATGTTAGTAGGAACTATCGGCTGGGTAAAATGTTTCGCATAGGAGGGGCCATCGTTATTTGTAATTGTAAGTTTCGAATCGGGAATGAATAGTTTCTACTTCTGTACGTCAAATGTTCGTTCATCGATTTATGCGATCCGAAATTTCAAAATTTTCTTGCATCTATTCCTCAAACATATCGCGTTAAATCAAGAAACTCAGTCGATCTACCACTAATTCACTGGCTCTTTAAACGAAAACTTTTCTTCGCAAATTTTTGGACAAATTGGTGATGACCACTCTCATTCAGACTGACTGCCTTCATTCAAAGCGAAAACACCTATGGGCTGGATGTCACACGTTTTGATTAGGATGATGAGCGTAGCAATATATCTGTTCCTAACTCCAACATTCTGACCGGTGCCGAAACATATTTGCGGTCTTGCATTTTCGTGATGGAACGCCGCTGCTTTGCGATTAGCGTCGTAAGAAATTTTCTAGATGACAGCTGGTTTAAAACTGTCATCGGCTCAATATTGGGATCAAACGCATGATTGCCCGATAAGGGATTCAGAAACTTCACACCCTCGAGAGCTCAACACACGGAGCTGATCACCGTCCGTAGATGATTGTCCCCGTTCAGCATGATGTGGCGCTAGCAAACATGCACTTTGTTTAGAGATCGTAGATGTTGAATCTTATGTTCACTAACCTCACTGGGAGTCAGCATAAATGCGGTGATGTCATACTGATTATTACGACTGACCAGCCGAGCTGAAAAGCAGCATGAAAACGTCAGCTAATAAGGTCGGACCATTGTACCGAGCAGACTAATCTATCGTTGAATGTTGACAACAAAAGACCGATATAGGGGAATTGGTTTGATCTAATGAACTAACTTTTTATATCTGCTCAGTTGTGTTGTTCCTTCTAGAGCTTATGGGAACGGAAATTAGGAGAGATTTTGCGTTGGCAAGGTGAAGCCACGGAAGACGACTCATCTGTTTTGGGTTTTTAAAACGGTTCGCTCTCTAGGTATTTGGAAATGATCTATTGTTTACTTACAGTTGTAAGGTGCTTTCAAGTGTTAAAACATCGTACCTAATAATGTGTCACACCAAATATGCATCTTCGGTCCATGACCAGCAGTAAGTATCGGGAAAAACAATTTGCCACTCCGAAACGGTCATAGGTTCGTTTCTCGAATCTGCCGGATTGCTTCGGGGGTTAATGGCAATTCACTGTCGCCCGGCATACTACCTGAAATTATCAAGTAGCAAAGATCTGTGTGGTTCCTCGTTTATGTCTTCGCTTTCTGCACAGAAATTCGTCCTCATTCGGAAATCATTAATGTAGTGCGTTTGCAGTTCTGTGGCCTACAAAATCCAACCGGGGATATGGATGCTATATCATAGTGTCGATGTTCGATGAGCAATTGAGAACCAGGCCAGCTAGCTCAATGGCTAAGGCGTTTGACTCACAATCGTTCGTCCCGGGTTCGCGTCCCAGTTTCGATGCAACAGGAATGTACCGACGATGGTTCCCAACAAGGGTTAAACAGCTCTACGGTGTTTCCATGATTTCCAATGTCAATTTGGACGTTGAAACTGCTTGACGAGTCGTTTGGAAATTCACATCAAATCTCCTACTACTGCAAACTAGGGAGACGTCATTTGGCTCAGTGGTGATCCAAGTTTCGGGAACACTGCTGCCGATTCCTTTCCCCTGTACATTGGACTGTAACAGCTGAGGGGTTTGCTTATTCCACCACATTCATTTATCTAACAAATCGTAAAATGCGCAACTCGAACATCCTAGACTCTTCGTTTGGTCCTAAGCAGTCGAGGGGTGAATTTGCTATACTTTGGCAGACTTTGGATGTCTAACCACGGGGACTTGATTAAACTACTATCTCTATCTTGTTGACCGCGAGCTTAATTGATCTACTGACTGAGCGCTGCCATTGACACTCGGGACCCTCAACATTGAAATGATGACAGATTTCTTGAGAAGAATTTTCATCTTAAGTGTTCAAAAATTTTTCCAAAATTTTTATTTTCATCCTTCCCTAAAAGAAATTCAAATGGTGATGAAATTACTCAGTCTGGTCCTCCATTTTAACCTTATAGTAAAATGAGTAAAAATCTATTAAATCAAAAGGAATCTGCACATTTTATCTGATGAATAGCTTATCAATAGCCCGAATGTGAGTAGCTCCAATGCTAAGCAGAGCGAATTCCCGATTTTTACTCCAATGGTGAGTCATACCTAAGGTAACAGACAATGAAACCGGCAAACGTCACAGGTAGTGGACATACGGTGTAGATGGAAACCTATGGGAAGAATAGTAACGGAAATTCAGCTTTTAGATCATGCTTTTACAACCGGAAGTATTGTAAGTGTTGAGAAAACGCAAAGGCTAAATTTGTTCTAAATTTTGTAGTTTAATGAGAAAGAAGAATATTCTCAACTTATAATGAAAAATTGGTGCGAATGATTGGCTGCCTCTACACGTAAACCTCTGTGTAAGGTACCAGGAGCAGGAACAAATCATGCAATTTTTGAGGAACATAAAACACGAAACATCGATAATAAGAGACCAGCAAAGCAATCGGCCTGTTGCCGGGAAACGAATACAGATTCCATTTTAAGAGAGAGTCAATTTCCAGTCCGGCGTCCCTATCTTGAACCAACAAGATAAAGCCAAACACGAAACTCCAACCCGAGTGTAACTGCAATAATCATGTCTACCATGAATTTGTCCTTATTTCAGTACATAAACGTGTCAGGGCTGCGAAGAAGTACGGCGCTGAATAGACAGCCAATTCGTGCACAGTATAAGAGTCAAGCCAAGAAATGATGAAGACCAAGACAGTGAAGGAACTAATGACGAACCTACTAAACGAACCGGGTCTGCGGTGAAACGACAATTCGAGTTAGAATATAAATTAGGTAGAAGACAATTCTGCTTCAGTAAATGTTCCGGGAGTATTGGAACTGCACAATATATGAAGACTTATGCAGAGGTATGTTCCAGACCTGAACTAGACGATGCAGTATGGGCAAAACAGTCTTAATCTACATTGGAAGGAAGCATGTTAAGAATCGTAGTAAGCAGAGGAGCAAGGTAGGACGACATCATCTGAAATATCACGGAAGGAGCTGTAAATGACTGTGAATGAAACTTTAGGAAGTATTCTCGTTTACATGGATTGGTTGTGACTGCAGCTTATCAAGTAGGGTGTAGTCGGAACGGTTTTGGGAAAAAAGTGGGATCCACGAAATTAAGAAGATAAGGAACTCAAATGAAATTACGCTGGATACTAAACAGCCGTGCTAGGCATAACCGAAAGACTGCGATATGTCGAGCAAGACGAAACATACCTTTCCGTAGTTATCGGGAGCTGCCTTGAAGAGGTAGGAAAAGAGAATCAGCAAGTGGCCAGTAGATAGTCAAAATCCATGCTGATGATGGCTTGGTAATCGGTCGTACAGAACGAGCTGGCTTAGTTGAAAACCTTTAATAGATTCCATTACTTTTGAAATCGCAGAGGCAATAGTAGTAACGAAATTTTCGGAGACAGAGTTGTTGCGCTTGGGAATAGCAAAAATCACGTTTTGTTTGCAGGGAATCAGGATAAGCGAGAAATATGGGGAAGGATGACTCATAATGGGAGCTAACTCAACGACATAAATTTTGAAGACGACTGGAGGAATACCATTAGCATCAAGCGGTTGTAATTTTAGAGTTTCGCAATAACGCTGGAGAGAAATAGCCAGGCCAGAGAAACTAGATGAAACTGGATCCAGAGTTGACGAGATACCACGAATTTTTCACAGGATTTACTGACAGGTGTTACAAATGGGAAAAGTTTAGAGGCGGAAACTGAAGAGAAGAGCTTCAACAAGAAAGCGGAAATTGCAACAAAAGTGTGCGCCTGAATGCTGAGTGAGAACTCATTTCTGGCCAATTAAAAAACGTCTGCTTAGCAGAAGGCTGAGTCATCGAAGCCGTCATCGGAATAAGATGTTTGAGCACATCCCAATATTTGCTTGATTTAACCACTAGAATTAACCCAGCCTACGGAGTTAGAATAAGCTCGATATCAGTGGATACATCTAGTGGAGAAGAGTCACTATAAAATCAACAAAAGGCAAGTATCCCCAAGGGTAGGAGATTAGAACGTTAGGAGGCTCATTCCATTTAATAGAATTATAGCGCCGCAGAGCCTTTTTCGATTTTAAGAGGAAATAATAAACTGATCTAATTAATCGGGACTAGAAAAGGATGTAATATAGTGGATGAATGAGAAAAAAGTCCGGTCTCTCAAAGTGATACGATAGGGGTACATATTACTGCGGACGCGGTTCACAGAATCACTATGGTATTTCGAAACGCGAATGTTGCTAAAGGTGAGTTGTTGCTAGTAGTGGGCGTGCAGTTTAGACTTACATGATCTACTTTATGTATGACAATTAGTTTTGACGATTTTCTCAAGCAAATCTAACAATTCAGCTCTGAGGACAGGTTGGTGAGCCATTTTATTTTCCTAGCTGAGGTCAAAGAAGCCCACGACCGGAAAACTCCATTCTTCTAATACTCACACATCATCTGAATATTTTCCTATCCATCATGATCGCACATAAATGGCTGTCTCCCTAAGGCGATTCGATAGATATTTCGTTGCCAGAAGTAATTTAGTCAAGATGGTAGGCTTCTGTTATGAATAGTTGACCTTCACGAAAGTGAAACTACTCTAGCAGATCGAGACAGAATAGCATTTGCTAAATGCATCAGTGTTCGGTGTGATAGATGAAATGAATCGTACGGTGTGACACCCACTCAAAACCGACCACAAATGCAAAACGTTTGCATAAACCAAAAAAATGATACCAAGCATGGTTTATGATGTCTCTTCGCGCTTATGACAGTCTACTTCGTCTCAGTCGATAGTGTGTTGGCGAATTGGTAGAGACAATAATCTGAAAACACTGTGGCTTAAGAAGACACGAATTGGAAATTGCACATTGGTTTTCACTTTGCAGTCATCAATAGTAGGGCGTTAACTCTAGCCCAAACGAAGTTCAACGAAAATGTATGGATATGTCATTAGTTAATAAAAAATAGGTGGCTTAGCTGCGTCCATATTTACGAGTAAAGAAAATGGATGAACAACCAGGCTTTCCCGATTTTTGGGAAATTTCGCCTCAGTAAATGCCGGTGGCAAAAAAATGGTATTGACTCAGCAAACATAATGGGGGAGCTTACTAGAATTTATCCTCTCGCCTGGTGTTTCTAGTCACTTGCAAAATTCCCAACATATCTGTCTGCCTTATTGTAGTTGTATGTCTGAGATTCAATCTCATGATTGCAACGATGTTGTACTTAACCTGTCCCATGATTTTATCGCTAGAATAATTACCATTAGTAATGCTCATAGTAAACTAAGTAATTCCTGCTCAACTTCAAGTGAGAAGAATCACCGTTAATACCGCTCAGTATGATCAAGATGTTTGATCAGCCAACTGACTGATCTCACCGGTTTCCCACTTTCAAATATAATTTTATCCCACGGTGATGTTAGGTAATGATTTAAATTGGGTATCTATCTGAAAATTCCATTGCATTTGATAAAAACTTGGTGTCCACTATCCAGTTGACCAAAGTGTACATATTCCATTAAATCTCGTTTATCAAGTGATCAAAAACTGACATTCACAAATTCCTGGTGAGGTCATGGCAGTGCAAAACAATGAAGCATTTAAATGCTTGTTCTTATTTGTTGAAAAAATCCAAATTACTACCTAACTGCTATCAACGTCGTGTTCGGCTTACTGAATTTATTCATCGCACTTCCAATCCGAGTTGATCTAATCAAGCCGATTTGCAGATTTTTACTGATTGCCGGTACTTTCTGAGGACGCTTTTGAATATGCGTTGTAATTCGAAGCCAAACTTAGTTGACTTGATGTGAATGTCATTGATACAAGACTATTCAAGTTGTGATGTTTATCGGCAGTCTTACAAAGTCGGCATTACCGGTCACTTAACAAATGATCCACTGTGATATCCGTGCATTTGTCTCACCACGATCTATGTCAACCTAATTGAGGGGGGTCGGAAGTGCCGCTCACCGGTGCATTATTGTGTTGTTATTTCACATTTGAAGGTTGAGTACAACCACTATGCATCATTGTTGGCCCTACCCGCTGGATGCCAATATTCGTCTATTTTAGCGCTGCCTATCGGACCATGATGATTTGATCACATGCAATTAAGCATCCCTTACTGTTATCAATGTGCGACTGAATGCTGAGAAATCCGCTGTCTGTTCAAACATGAGACGTAAGAATACACCAGAAACCATGTCAAGTATTCATTTTCCAGTTCAAATAGACGACGATTATTTATGACACATAGTTTTCCTGTTTTCTTCCCTCTTGCTTCTTTTCCGAGCAAGACAACCAAGTGGGTCACTTTTCAAGAACGGGTTTCAGGCTATTTGGGGCTGATCAGTTAGGAATATAGCAACCTACGGGTTCAAACGCCTTGGTATATTCAACGATTGCCCGGGGCTTGGTAGTGGATATTGCCAAACGCTGAGATTGTGACCAGTGGTTAGGTGACAATTCCGAATTCTTGATAAAGACTTTCCTTTCCATCTGTGCCTATTAAATTCAGTTTTATCACTGTAGTATTCTAGTGAACTTCGTGCATTGGAAGTCCGGCCTTGCATTTGATCCGCACTAGATAATCAGTCAGCTGAAATGTTTGGAATAGAACAATTTAAAACCCTGTCACGCCAGACCTCGTTGGAGGGTTTGAAAAATAACATACTGACACTAATGAGCAGGAACCGGCTGCTTTTCTAATCTCAGAGGACTGTAATGGCAAATTTAGAATGAATTCTTATGGCTGGTTTTATGCATCCATTTAGTGATTACTTTGCCCGAATTTTGACGACTTGTGATGCCAACTAACAAGAATTTGATCCTAAAGATCGAAATGCCTGCTTGCAAACGTAAGTAAATATAAGCATTCTGGTGGATACTGTCCTAAAACCTGTACGAAGCCTTTCAACTGATGACATAATAGGTTAATCAACAAGATGAGGGACAAGTAAGCAGCGATGAAACTCTCCAAGCCCGTGGTAAACTTATTTCCACCAAATTTCGGTCAGAAAACCTAGCTGACATTTTATTTGCGATACACATCGACTACCGTTGCCTTGAAGAACAGCATGTATCTATCTCTATGTAAATTAGTCAGACGAAAAAGCGTCAGAATATTCCGGCGACAATAATAAGTTGGAAAAATATGGTAAATGATGCATCTTTGTTTTCATACGATAACCACGGAGAAGAGAGATCCATGAAGTGGACACGTCAACAACCCGGGGACAATACACTAATAGCTGAAGTATGCGTACTCATGTTACTGCAATTAACTTGTCTCTCTAAAAAAATATCGCATTATTGGCATGGTTAGCATTGCAATCGGCTTGGGATCGTCACCTTTTGCATTTGTTTCACCAGTTTTATAATGCCTAATTTGTGAAGTTTATTTGACGTTTGTTGAGATGGCAGTGTTTTGATGCTTTTCCTCGGTTTTGCTTTACCACGACAGGATTAATTCGCAGTTGTTAGTTAGAAACTAAAGTTCGCGGACCTCGGCTAATTGCTATGTGTCTTGGAGAATGACTGTCGCAAAAAATCTGCAATAACCATTAATTTGAAAGCATTTCAAGCCAACTTTTGTGCTTCAAAGATTTTTCAATTACTTTATATTAGCAGTATGTTACTTTTGTCTGTATAAAATAAATATTGGTAAAATATTTGCTTAGGTTTCTGGAGGAAAAGACACATAGCGGCGGATATCTTATGTGGTCTCCTGCATCTCTCTTTAAAATGGGCTACCGGGTAGTCTGAGAAGCTGCAGTTATCTTGACACACACAGGAATCACCAGGACGGTACCACACTCGTTTTGTTCCTTGTTTGACATTCCGTTTCACAAAACAAAAATTTTGATTAGTCAAAGGAAAAATACACCTAACGTGGTAAATAACAAGTGATCACACCATACTAATCGCCATAATCGTTACAAACATAAGTAGTAATCCTAGTAGTGAATCCACCAGATGATGCTAGATTATCTGTTTAACCCCGACAATACATGACGAATTGATTCCACCAACGTTTCACCCTCAGCTCAAGGTGGTTGATCGGTAAGTAACAATTTATGCGCATCATAAAACACGATTTCCAAAATAGGAGAAGAGTAAGTTGAGTGCTTTATGGTTTAGAGCGAGAACACTAACGGGAAGGGAAAAAGTTCACCTGCACTTCTCACGTTCACACCTAGAACTGTTGATCAGTCATGCACTTAGGCCCACGGCCACTGGCCCTAATGCATGCTCTATTGTTCAAGCGCAAAGTCACAAAACCTGCGACCTGGTTTCTCGAGTTTTTGAACATTTCCGATTAGGTCAATCAAACAAGTCAAGGGCGGAGAAAAGATCTGTTTCAATGGAACCTACTGTCTTAAGTTCCAAAAATTTTTAAATGCATACGAAACCTGGTCTAATCAACAGGACAGATGGATAGCGAATGGATTCCTCGCCAAACGCGTCTGTATCATTGGAATAGGAAACTCCGTTTACCGGGATATCGATCCAGTGTAGCAGACAGATTATGAGAACAAGTAGGCAAGTCTTCAAGAAAAAACGTTTTTCCCACGTGTGTGGTAATTTCAGAAAATATGCGTCCTACCAAATTAACCTATTCGCTTTCGCGAAGAAATGAGGTATTTTGTTTATAATTAGGAATTTAACCATTTCACGGCTGTTCAGCGAGTGAGTGCAGATCATTTGATTGTAAAAATTACCTTGAGAAAGACTACCCACGGTAGTCGAAACGTTGGCGCACTACACCAACAATGTTGTTATTAACATTATATCATTCACAATTAAAACTAATACATGGCGCATCGATTTTTCGATACACTCCTTACATCATTTGGTGCAGATTCACATAGTTCTAAATTTCGATTGATCACAATAGAAGAATTGCATGAAATAAATATGAAAATGAAAACATTCGACAGCCAAACTGTGGATGGGATTTGTTCCTGCAAAACCGGCCATTAATTTTTCATAATTGTCATGATTAATTATAGGAACTTAACGGTTGTAAAGGGCCCCGAAGTTGTTCTAGGTGGGAACCGTCGATCAGCATCAAACGAACAGGCCAGGACGTCCCTCAAAATCAACTCAACTAAATTGGTTTTCAAATTATAATCAATAATACTTTGATAAAACCTGTCCTCCGTGAGCATCGGAATTGTTTTCAAAATGCTCGATGGAACTATCCACAAGAATCGAGCCAGTATTCGAGGCTCTTTGTGAGGCATAAGCGATAAGGCATCATCGAGAGGAGTAGGGCGACGTAACTAGAGCGTACCATCATTACTTAAAAATTCGAAGGGTAGGTGAATCTTGCGTAATGGTTAAGAAATCACGTGTGACTTTCGTCAAATGCCAGCCAAGTTGGCTTTATCGGTCGTTCAGTATCGTGACTTTTAATTCCTGTTTATTTCGAACGATAATAGGCACACGAAGGTGATTTCTCATTTTGGTTAAATGGATGAAGACTAAATTAAAAAAACCGGCTTCTGACGATTTGCTGCTTTTAACCCTGGCTTGATATCACTATTGCGAATTATCAGTGGGCAGCAATTTTCTGCCTATAGACAATAGTTCGGGCCTTATATAAGATTGATGTCACCAAGCGTTATTCTTTTGTCAGAGAGAAAATGAAATCTATTTGCGATTGGAAGTAAGATGTCCAACTTTGCTTTGCAATATTCGTACATATATTTCTACTGACTACGTTTTCTTTTTGAAAAACCCAAAGACTGAACTAAACCAATAACTGTTCTTTTTTCCAACCATGTCAAGATTAAATCTACGACTCCTGATTGTTTGACGAAGCAGATTAAAGAAATGAAAATGTCACGTACAGAACAAACATGCTGCGTGGATCTGGTCTTAATTATGTGGTTGTCTTTCTCAAGCAGACGTAAGTTAATAGGATTGAAGTATTAAGCAAGCGACTCGACGGTACAGTTTGGCTGATGATAATTACGATATGAAGAGGATACCGTTTCCCAAACCGAACAGAGTGGTTAGGCTTGCGTTTGTCTATGATGTGAGGTAGAGACGGAGAGATAAATTGAGGTAGAGACATGTCAATTTGTTTGCGTTGCAATTAGCCAAAAGATAATCGGAACAATTCGGTCATTTTCGAAACAACGATTGAATCTGTGACGCTCACGTTAGTTATAAGTGCACAGAATAAGTGGAGAAGATATGATGAATCCAGTAATCAAAAATGCCAACGGATGGGGAAATGATCAAGATTCTAAATGATATCCGGACTCTTTGTATCACGTTGCCGAAAGGTTCAAGTTTCCATTGTTATTTGTGAGTGTATCAACGAGAACGGAAACGTAGTAATGAGGATCAATTAAAAGTGCCGAGGTCTAAGTTATGCTCGGTGAATCGACAAAACCATGGGATTTAAGTTGGTGGGGATTCATTTGTTTTAATTCGGGTGATTACTCAAAAGATTTCTTTCGATCCTACTTCAGTGCAGATCTGTCTTCACATCTTTCCTATTTTCGAATGGCCTTAACAGCTATGTCGTATTTCAGGACTAAAGCATGCAAATGCAGTTCAGGAAGTTTAGTTGGTAAAATGTCTCGGTGAAACGTACCAGAAAGATCAAGCAAAGAGTATTCATATCAAAGACCAATGATACCTATTTCAAGCTGATCGATGCTTATTTTTCCTACCGGATCGGTAGATAACAACGTTGAAAATGTCAGCAACAACAAAGTGTAGTGAGGTGAACAGGCTGTCGGCAAACTTTACAACACAATGTGGTCATTCTTAGGCTAATAGGGGTCAAATAAACTGCACTACAAACCATCAAACACGAAGTAACAGAATTTTTTCCAGTACGCCAAATGCGAAGTTTTATCCATTAATACTAACGGACAGCAATATGAACCATATACGTTTAATGATTTTTTTTCTGAGTCTTTCTGAAAGCGGTTTTTTAGGAGAAATAGATCATAATAATTTCTTATCTGTTTTACTTATCCATTTGTCATTTGGACAGGGACACGTGAAATTGTTGATCAGCTTCACTCATTTTTTGCCCGTGTCATTTCGTGAGTAAATCTTGATATGTCGTGCTGGCCACTGAGGATCACTCGTCCCCATGAGCTGTTGGATTTCCCAGGCATCTGAATGATGCACGGTTCGCTTTGATTAGTCCATCAAAGGCACTTTGAGGCTAATCACATAACAGATTTGAATCACAAGATTGCGAGGTTCGAAAATGATGATAAAGGTGAGATTTCGACGAAAAGTTTATCTGTTTCTCATCATCTTCGAATGCATTACAGTAAGAAAAAATGTCAGATACGCTCAATTATTGCTGAGAATCTATTGAATTTCATGTCCAGTCAACGAAACTAGAAACTCTTAGGGTGAATAATATACGGTGAGGAGATATCACATGGAAAACTCCAGGTTTATGTATACAGTTAATCCAAAGGAGGTTTGTGGTATCATTTTTTACCTCCGGTTGCATGTTAGCTGAATAGACTGTTCTGGTCGAACACTTTGGCGCGAAAGTATGATGAAAATGATGATGAAAGGATTTGTTTGTTTTTCACGCTTACATTCTCCTGTTCTCACGTTTCTCTGCCCATCATCGATGTCAGTCAGATAGCAGGCAAACCCAATAAGGTAACAAATAGGCTGATGAGATTGAACTATTCTGGCATCTAACGGTCCATTCCAGTAAACATGCAACCGGATACGACTTCCATATGGTTCTATGCCATTCGAATATTCCGGAGCACACTTGTGGCATCTAGTCAGCTGCACTGCGACTTCAGTCTTATCAGGTAGTTCAGACTCCAGGTGACTGGGAAATTTGTGGCTAGAGGATATTCTATTTCACCGCATTTAAACGGTAACCAATTATAGCTGGTGTCATGTACTTTTGGATGGAGTGTGTGTGCACGTTAAAATGCTGTCAAACCTTTCATGATATAGAACTACGCTTCCGGTCCTGACACCAGCCATATAAATCCCTCGCAGCTCCTCACTACCCGTTAGACAGATTACTTAACTGGGCAAACTAAATGAAAACACCCTTACTCAAACAAAATCTGGGTAAAAAGATTAATTGTCGGCATGCGACAAAAAAATTCTACAGTACACAGGGAAAGTGAATTCATTACATCACTAAAATCTCAGTTCCAGTACACTGGATATGCACCGCTAACAAGGATGATGCGACTGCATAACGTTTCAGTAATTTCAGTGGCAAGTTAGATAGTGACACTGCCTGATGAATTACTTGAAAAATAACGATAAAATTATCGTTCTTAAAAAATGCTGTTTACGAAAACACTTCATCACAAGCATGCAGTCCAAGTAGGGTTATTTTAACCAGATGAAGGACAGGAACCGTGAAACCAGCAAAAAGTTCTCCCGCTTACCCGAATATAACTCACACTTAAAATAGGTGTATGCGCATATGTTTCCCAAGTTTGCATAAATCTGACATGAGAAATTCTCGGCATTTAAGTTATACAGAGTTCCGGAAGACTTTCTACGTGGACCGTTAACGCATGCTGACCGTGTCACTGGACTGGTGTGTGAAGATAAATTTTATGCGTGAATTTGCAGTCTCCGTAAACGGAATTCGGGTGGCGAATGTTATGCGTCAGTAAAAAGTTCAATAGTTTAGCGCCGAATCATGACGAGTTAGAGTGATGCGCATAATGGTAATAACACTGCACAGGGAAATAAAGGCGAGCAAAAACAAACAATAACATGTAAGCAATCCCAGAAACAATCAGTTAGTGAAAAAGTAACCGAAAACTCGTGCCCTCTGAAGTGTTGATAAGGATGTTCTTAGAAGTAAACTTGTTCTATTTTGGTTGTCGTTTGCTAATTTCTCTGTTTTCCTCGACTGTGTAAAGTGAAGTAAAAATGTGAAAGTATTTGATCTTAACACACGACCTTGATTGTTTTCATTATGTACCTAGCAATTAATCCTACTCTGATGGTAAGTGCCGCGCTCATTTTTCAACGCGATCCGCTCTTCGTTCCATACACTCTAGAATCAATATCTATAGGAACTCCACTGTCCCATGCTCAACACGCAGTTTGTCAAACAGTGACCGTGTTTTAACCGAATCCCTGAGCAACCTATCACAATGCGCTATGATTATGGCTCGATACCACTTTTCCTATTTTAATTTTTACCCTCACGTTTTTTAACTGAAATCCTACATTGTTTTTTGTACGCAAAAGTCTATACAAGACAAAATAATAAGGTGCTCCCAGAAAACCCTAGAAGCTGAACTGAATTTACTGTGTTCGTCATCTCAGAAGCGGGTTAGATAACTGAAACTGGTTAACATTCCAAATTCTTACTAACCCCTAGAAAATATCTGACTGACGGACGGATCGTATCTCGAAAACCTTGTTAGTTAAAGCCCCACTATTTTCACACTGACTATGATTATCGCTTTTGACTAATCGCATGTATTGGTAAGCAACGCTATAGTCTAAACAACCGTACCGGGTGAAAAAAGAAACGCAACGGGACGTTTAGCTTTCATCCCGAATCCCGTGGCAGGGAAATGAAGTGAGACAGAGCATGGGGAGTTTTCGATTTCAAATTCTGTTTACAACTGTTATGACTGGTACCCAACTGTGTCAACCTCCACATTGTTTGTGCGAGAGGACGAAGAAAAAGAAGTAGAATTTGAGTCAACAAAATCCGTCACCGTCGTCCACAGTACCAGTTGTAGTGACCCAAATGATGATTGCAAACACTGCATTAATCAATACATACTGCAATGGCATCATGTCAACATTATCAAAACAATAATCCCGTTTAATTTGGATAATTTTATTCGTATTAAAAATTCAATAGTTTTTAACGTATTAACTCCGCTGATCAATAGAATTGGTTTCGAGACAGCTGCGGAAAAATGGAGATGAAAAGTTGTGGTGTTCGGTCAGTTTGGAGTTGTATAAGTAATAAATCTACGAAAATATTTGCACGAAAGTTTATTTCGAGTAAAGTACACTATATTCTTTCATTTGAATAAGGCGGACAAGAACAGTGAAGTTTTATGACTTCGCTTGCTGAGCTTGGCATCCACATGGCAAACTTCTCACCTCCACTCGAGATGACATCGTTAAGGCGAATTCCGGTTCTTTCAGCTGGCGCTACCATTTCTCAAGAAAACCGACACTCAGCTACGATCGAAACATTTTCAATCCCATTGAAATAATCCGTGAATAATAAGAGCTTCTGTGAGAAATAAACCGACCTGATCCGTAAGAAAACATCTGAAGCTCTGCTTTGTGAAGCTAAGGAACTTCATACCATTATTCTATGCCTCAACTCACGTAGCTGTTTGGTCTTCTCTAAATCAATATTCTTCTAGATTCCTTAAAGAGGAAACACGAAAAAAAGAAAAAAATAATAGGCAGTTCTATTTTGTAGACAGTGTGGGACATTCACAACCCGCGACTTACGTGTAGAGAGTCACTGTAATCCATCGGTGAATTGGTATTCATCATTGCCCATCAAGACTTCGTACGACGAATAGAAGTGGTGACATAAAATACTAGATCGGCGATTGCAAGCCACATATATTATCACTTCTTTTACGACATGCTATTAAACTGAACGGGCGCAGTTTAAGTTGAGCGCGAGGGCGGAGACGCATGCAACCTGGCTCGTCGCCCGTGTTTCATATCCAGGAACAGCCTCCTTGTCTGTTCTTAGAAAAAACCTTCCTTTAAAAAAAGAGTAGAACGTTGAACTTCTGGATTGCTTACTCTGTTAAAACTTTGCAAACCGCTGAACGTCCGGCCTGAAATGTTCAGGTTTCCGAAATTGACTTCGAAAAGACGTCTCCCAACGGTTAGCGAAAGCCATATTTCGATCTTCTACCTTGCTGATCAAGCATTTTAACTAAAGATTTAGGTGAATCTCCCTAGAACGACCCACCACTTGAATTTGTACATTCAAATGGCAAAACACTCACAGAGGAATGATTTATTACGATTAAAAGTCTACCTTGTGGATGAGAAGAAAACCAGAGAAGCTTTCATGTGTCTAGAAATCCATTCAGCCTTTCATTTTCTATCTCTCTTGCTTTGTTCCTCTGTTTCGTTATGGTTCCAATGACACTTAAGCCGGACTCATGTTTTGCAAGGTCCGTGTAGCAACACCTAAATGTCGTTACAGGCAAAACTCAACACTGCGTGAACCTATTAATACTGACAAACTAAAAGTATGCCTCATTACATTCATACTTCACCGTTCAACGACTACGAAAATAGCACGCATGAACATGAGCAGTCCAGATACCAATCTTGACACACTTCACTGATTTCGCTACTGATAATCTTAATTCAACTGCAGTCCTCGTCCTAAAGTAGTGTTATAATCGTTTAAAATATAAAAAATCAAAGGGCTATTGCTACTAGCATTAGCAAAGCAGCTCAACTGGGGCAGACAGCGCTGCTAGTAATGTGTTCTATATGGATAGAAGAAGAAACCTACAACAAAGCCCACAGTATTAAGACAGCTATGTTTGACCGACGGAAAATTTCCGACGAGCCCTCGTGCCATTCTACCGTGGATTCTTCATTCATACACACTCCTGATGGTGCAAAAGAAACTGTGACGCTGGAAGGTGGCTACTCTAAGGGTGATTCTTTTTCAGTCACTTCATTCTGTAAGCTTTAAACCTTGGGTAGTTCGTTGTCTCGCACTGTTGCAAGAGTGGTATCAGCGGTACGAATTTACTTCGGTCCTGAAGATTCGGATTATAGTTGAATCTGGGGTTATTTCTTTCGGATAACTGTCATACGTGTATCTGTTCCCTCGTCGCCCTTCCGTGAATGAATTGATTAAGTTTGCGTTGAAAGATGAGTTGTCTAATTTGTACAAAACACAAAATAGTTCAGCCTGCATTCAAGATTGCTTGATTTGTCTTGGGTCAGTCTCTATTCTTAAGCCAGCAAATAAACGTGTTGAATGATTAAATGAATGGTCACGAGCAGAATGAGCGATCTCATTCACATGATTTTTACAATTGTCCATCACCTATGCAAATATCATTAGAGTTTGCATGTTTGGAAACAATTTGCTCATGCGAAAGGGAACTAAAGAAATCTAGGTGGGACAGCTTGATCTGGCGGAGGTGAGATCAACAAGCCGTTACCATTGCTATTTGTTCGTGTGTGGAGTGCGTGTGTGTGCCCATCTGTATCAACTCGCCGAATTGTAAAATGCTTTCACATGAGATAAGGAGACCACGTCGACCTATTGTCCAAGCTGCACATCACATACGGACAGAGAACCGCAAGGAACAGTGATGAAACCGAACTGCCACCGCCCAGACAACACCGACGACGTTCCATTCTCTCTTCCTCATTCTCTGATTGCAAATAATAATTTGGGTCACGCACAAACACTTCCTATCATCGAATGTGCCTAGGATCCGTTATAGGATAATTCGAGACACCGACAGTGAATACAGAAGCGCGTTCCCACACACAGTAATGGGTGTGTGGTTGTAGGTAGGTGCGTGAGTGTATGACCCACAGCCTGTCCCCAGGGTTACATATCCGTGCCGTAATTTTGACATCATGTCGAATAATATCACCTTGATGACGAAATCGATGGATGGTTATTTTATTGACTTTTGACACAATACGTCTGCGACAGAATTCAAATATCGGGTAGTAGGTTGAGTGGGCAAGCATCCGCCAATGGAAATGTGCCCGAAAGCACCCACACAAGGGCACGCCCTTGACTCTGCAATCGAAACAAACAGAGACTTCGACAAAGAAAGTACCGAATATGGTGTGTACCAAAACTGTGAGGATGTCGAGTCATTTGCACCTTATTTATTTCATCCAAAAACTGAGGTGTTCATCGTCGATAAATCTCACCAAAAGGCCGTCACATGGATGAAAAGCATGGAAATTTTACCGCCCGTCTTATTAAAACGATTAACGTTAAGAATCGCAAAGGCAGTTCCGCCACAGCAGAAACATTAAGATTCCGCGGTTTCTGTGCTCCCTGCTGGTCTCTAGCAGGTTTTTTTCAAGGTCATTCATGTTCCCAGGACATCCAGTTGCACTCCAAGACTGATGCAAATAGACAAAAAGTATGCTCATTATTTAAATGATTCTTGCAGACACCTCAGGTGAACAAAAATCAAGTATTATGGGAATATTAATCGTAGCCCAACGGCCAGGAAGTCAACATCGAGATGAAAGCTTCCCGGGGCCGATTCTCCCCACTAACGATCATCTCTCCATTTCTTTAGATTTCCAGTGAACATGAATTCGTTTTTGGAGATAATATGAACTTATTTATCAAAAATGAGGAATGAAAGGCAGAAGAAAACGGGAAGAGGTACTCTCCGGAACTGTTAATCAGGTGAGTATTCTGAAATCTCGAGGTTCATAATCTCCTTGGTTCCAGTGGTACTAGGATAGGGCTTGGCATACCGATGGATTAACTATGATGCGCCTGTGGGGAAGCATGTTACTGTCTCCACTCAGGATGGATAGTTAAAACAATAAGCTGGTTAAAATCACGACAGACTCGATTTTTCGCAGCTACAACACGTTTTAGACATGAGGCCACTGGTCTGACGAATGTTCATAACTTCAACTCTAACCCTTTCATCGATGATGACAAAGTTCATTTCTGTCGGTGGGTTGAAAACCATTCTGGCAGCACTCAACACATGCGGGTCATTTCAATCGTCCCAGTGCGAAAACCGAAAGAATCGGCAAAACTGTGGTGCGCAAAAATCATCTCGGGTGTCTAGAATCACCGTAATGGACAATTCCTCTATTGTCTTACTAGAACAGTAGACATCATTCTTCCTTTGAGAACGGCCAGTTTCGATTCTTTTATTCATGAAAATGGAGTCTCCAAGCCAAATGTAGCCTGTATCAAAGACTCGGAGAATGTCGTTCAAGTAGCTATTTTTGAGCTTTACGTCAGCGGTGAATGACTTCAGCAGACCCATCGACACCAACTTAATTCCATCACGAAAAGTCGCGCCACTCCCTTCAGCATGTAAATGGAGTGAATTTTGGTCTGCTATACTCGAAACTTAGTTTGTCGCTCAGTTATCCACGGAGCCAGTCTCACGGGGCTGCACTACAATTGCCGCGCAATCTGATATAGTTGCTGCACGCGCTGCATGCCAACATTCAGACGTAAATAGCCTTGCACTTGTTCGCTTGGCAAAACGCCGTGTGCCCATCCCTTTCGAGTCTTATCAGATGATTTGCTTCGAATTAGACATTTAATCCTAGTACACTGGCCTAGATTCTTTTACCAAATTGCAACAATATGAAATTTTTACCGGAAATCTACCCTGTTCTTGCGTCCCAACTCCTGTAACGATAATGTTTTATTATGGCAGTTCTGAGTACTCAGTCTCTGTGGGTACCTAGTGAATCGGTATTTTAGCCAAAATTTTCGATATCAATCGTGAGAATATTGCTCAGTGTCACTGGAATCTGTATGTCCAGCGTCGCTAAGCATACATTTTGTTCTACTTCTCATTCGTTCACAGTGGGGTAAACATTATTCCACATCGTGAGATACAGTACTTGGTATAAACCAATTTTGGATAGTTTTGCTTCAGTTTTATTTACATCCAGTGCAGTGTATTCATTGGCACATCGAATTTAATCATCTTTGGTAATGAGATTCCAAAGAAATTGTAGAAAACCATGGTGTGGGCAATAGCATTCGGTGATCCATGATTCCTGTCTTTATTGGAAAACCAAAATATCTCGTAGTACGACATGTTCTGATTCACGAATTTCGCTTTCTACTCAGACAATCTTTTGTTCTGGTAATATCACACCTCGGCAGGGTTGCTAAACTCAAAGGTTCATATTGATAGTGGCACTAGTAAGCAAAAACATTCCCGTAAATGAAACAATCGACATACTGCACACTGGTACAGCGGTGCAGAATGATTTAATATGAATGGAATGGTGTGATTCTTTTCAAGAGTCATGACCGAGATGTTTTCTCTAATATGATTGCATTTATCCGTCAAGGTTGCTACGGAAGCTTTTTCGTTCCACAGTGAGCACGAAATCCACCCACAATAAGATAAATTGCAATGCATTAATTGTCCAGCGTTAGTAGGATTTGTCTGAACAGAAGTTACCGGTGAAGTTGACTGTCGGCGATGTCATCCTGATAATTCAGTTTTCCATCTTTCAACAGACCGCTCCTTAGATGTTGGTCAAAGTTACGTCGTGCCGCATTGCTGTTGCTGTTTGATGATTACCAACACTTTCAGAGACGCTTTCCCACACACGACTTGGATGACCGGTTTTAAACAATGAAGTACTGATTAATAAACTCTAGGTAGTTGACCCTCTGATGTCTCTTCTCTTTACCCACCACAGAAGCAATTTTCGGTAACATTCACTCAGTAACGGTGCATGAATGTTAGCCTTGATTTAATGCCATTTCGCCTAAAATGACGAAAATGACGGGTATTTCGGGTGCTTATGGTGACAGATTATGGATCACGGACCAAACAAAACTGGTCAAAATTACAGGACGCTAAATCAACGGCTAGAGTGGTGCTCGCAAAATTTCCCCGGTTTCTTACTTCGTAAGCTCCGTCGGTAAACTTTTTCATATATCTTCACCTATCTTCATACTGAATCTCATGGTTTTCGCCCATTGTGGTAGATTGTATGGTGTCCCCGTATAACAGTTCAGCTGGACTTTTCACCTCAAACTTTAACCAGTAACTTTATTCATGATACACACAACTTGAACTGGACCTAAAACTCAATCATTAAGCCTCGATTAGCCAGATTTAACCATATTACTCACCGAAAGCGAGTCACATCAAAATACACGAGGATATTCTGAAGTCAACGATTGTTCGCTCGTGTTTTCTTCCTACTAAAGTTGGTGCTGAAAATCTGGATGAACAGACGAGATTTGTCCGTCGTACGCCACGCAGTTGACCGTCCTAATGTTGTCAAGAAACACAACGCGAATTGACTAGGGATTCTCATGGCTCACCTGGATCATCTAACAGTTTGCGCATCCCATTTTACTACTGTGTCTTCAGTAAAACAAATTTTCAGCGGGCTAAAACATCAAAAAGGTTAATTTAAGAGAAACCGCACCTGGTGGGACTTACAGAAAGCCTCTTTCATATGGTTAATAAACGGCTGTTTAGTGGGAATGAGTAAATTTGGTGGTTGGTATATGATTGTAAATCCAGAAACCTCCCTCCGGATGATCTACCGGACTATCACAGAAGAATACCGGAAAACCAGTTTTCTCCGTAGCAATGGAAGCGGAACAGCTAGATAGACGTTGCTAGACTAGCCAACTAATCTTCTTGTATCATACGACAGGATATCGGCGTTGATACAATCCACAGGTCTGGGCACAGCGATCTGTTGCCCTGCATTCCTATCGTCCTGCTGCCCACAGCTGCAATATTGTATGGTGATACCCAACCACTGTGAGCAACTTATACATTTAGTATAGTACTAGGCAGTGCCAAAATCTGACAAAATCAATGAGGAAATAAATGCGCACCAGTTGCCGAATTCAGTTGAATTCACTCCTAAGTGTGTAGACTGACGGCCCGGAGATAAATCGCATGGATGACACAATTACATAACCATTACTGATATCCGTTTGTTCATTCGAAACATGTGAAGCAAAATCTTTAAACAGAGGCTAAGGAGTTATGGATACTGGATAAAGCTTGAAGGGGACAGGTTTAGACTGAACTAGTTCGGACAGGCAGTGTGAAGTTCTAGAGCCATCATTTACATTGGCGGAAGTTATTCAAAAGTAGTAAAGCTGGTATGAAATGACCTCAGAGGATACCTGGACGTTTGGTAACCCCACAGAAGACAGGACTGTTTATACCTGCACTGTTTGTGTTGATGAATCTGGGCACATGATCGTCATTGTGCCAGAATTTTTCGGCTGGCTCATACACACGCATACCGTAATGGTCAGAGACGGATCCAGCAGACAATGACTGACATACAAGTGTGTCAAATGTACAGGCGTATATATTCCACCACGATCATTCGGCCAAAGTCAGCATGGTTTAGCCTCGGGCTACGCATTGTGTATAGTGCACGACCACGTGCAACACCTGCCTTCAAAAATCCACTGAAATTTATGTAATAGTGCATAGGAGAACAAAAATGGAGCAGAAAAACGCAACTCAGAGTATTCGTCTTCAAGTAATTCATGCCTTCCCGAAGCCGAGGGGCACAAAATCGATTTCCCGTTATCGGGATGAAACTGGGGCTTTTTGATCAAGGCGATATGGACTGACATTACTGCTTGCATGTAATCCTGTCTTCCCCCGAGGCCTGAATAACTCAAATTTTCAGTGGGCGCCCGTGATTTACCGAATAATCCGATCGTATTATGGTATGTTGCAAAGAAACTTGTTCACTGTTGTGTCTTTTTCACTAGAGTACGGTGAAATTACTTGACGACTAGTAACTTCTCCCCGATGGTAGATCACTCGTTAATTCACACGGAGTCGGCTTGTGACGATTTGATCAGTCTATTTAGACAACCGCAGGTTAAAATGAAGAGAACCGAGTGGTCAAACAGTTTGATAAGTGCTGCGTTGCTACGGTAAAGCAAGGGATATGAAGACGGGAGTGCTAACTAAAGGGTCAACCCAGCAAAGGGTCAGTAGGGCGTCAGTCGTCCTGTTTTACTGTGGTTAGCCGGGGTAATAAGAATCTTCGGTGGGCCGAGTTAAGTAGCTCACATGTTTCATAATCCGATTATAGCTGTTGCTGTCTCTAGCTCCGTCAGTCACCTCGATTCCTATACAAACCCCCCCGTCCAAACAAACGAGAACAATTAAAATTGCCTCTAGCCCCCTACAGAAGTGTTTCCTTCATTTATCCTAGTCAAACGGTTTATTTAGGTAGATATAGGATAGAGCCTATTGGTTGTTTCGCTCGTCTGTTGGCCACATTGTCTCTGATCTTCTCGAGCGCTGTCGCTGATCGCCTCCGAACTCGACTTGAAAACTAGACCGCCTTTTCTTTGTTTCAATTAGATAAGACGGTTAGTCTGGCTTTTGACTTAGGTCATTCAGGTCTCTAGCCCAAGCTCCATTAAACGGAGTGCTGAAGGGCTTGTTGGACGGACCTGTTTTTCAGACCTGACCCGTCCCCACTGTCACATGTCTAGTTGAGACGAAAGAAGGCTTCGCATTTTTGACGTCCGTTCAGTGGGCTCACCTGAAAACATGTGAGCAAGGGACGACAACCAGACCCACTAATCAATTAGCAAACGCGAATGGCCACATAAGCCTCTGAAGAATGGTGTCAGGTATATCGAAACAAATCCCAGATTCTTGCAACTGGACGCAGCGGAACTCCAGCCCGCACATTAACTTAAGCACGAAAATTCCGTTAATAACTATCAATTTTCATGATTAATGGACATGAAACACCAATCACGATAAACAATTCATGTTTTTTTTGAAAATGATAACTTGTCATCCTGTCTCGGGTTTGAAGAAACATGATTGAATATTGGCAAATAATTTCTTTTGCTTGATAGGTGGGATCTTTTCCGAATAAGCCCCGCCACTAATGTAAAAAGTGGATGCATGAAAAGTTAAGATCCGCCACTTTTGTCAGCTTCAGTTTAATGGACGCACACAACCTTGACCTATTTTTTGATGAAAACAATTTCTTCTCCGTATCTAGGCTCATTTTATGCAAAAAATTTTTCCGTTCGGATGCAAAACCTTAAATGAACTTTCTACCGCTTTCAACTCTCATTCGTGACAAGTAGAGGGCAATACGTTTTTGCAAAGCCACGGAGTGAACAACGTTTACGTGACAATGGCCATTAAGTGACACTTTCAACTGTTTCTGACAGGTGGAGGTCTAATGCCCGACGGTGTCGGACGGAACTGCAGGGAAACTAAAGAGGTGTTCATGTATGCAGTGCCAGATCGAACTGCGGCCACTTTGATGGACACGATCCAGGCCTGCATCGCTCCCGGCTCAGTCATCATCTCTGATATGTGGGCATCATACCAAGGAACTGAAACGATGATTGACATGAATTATACCCATGAAACGGTTAATCATACCGATAACTGTGTGGATCCAACGACTGGAGCTCACACACAAACCATGGAATCTCTTTGGCACGTCTACAAGACGCAGAATAAGCGCCAATGCCGCACACCGACCTTTAGTAGACAGCTACTTGTGTGAGTTCGTTTGGAGGCAAAATTACCGAAAAACTGACCTTTTAATACAAATTACTAATGACGTCCTAATTTCACTCTCTTCATTGAAAACTAAGAGTACAAGTCTCATATCCTCTTTTTTCTAACCTTTTTCGGGTCATGGGGGTTAAATTTTTGGTGGGGCTTATTTAGAAAAGATCACATGCATGGATATAACCAATATCGTGAAGTGTTCTGTAGCCAGTTTGAAGTCACAAAGCTTCACTAAAGACAGACACTGGCAGTGTAATATAGCTCAAATGAATTGTCGACAGTTACGCTTTCCTACGAATCCATCCATGGAATTCACATTTGCCCGAGAGATGGACATGACTCGAAACCACCAAACTAACTGTGAGTGAGCCTACTCATCAGTACCACTCAGACCTTTCTACTTCATGCGTATCAGTCGGCTAATGCTAAGAATAAAATTGCATAGATGCTGAGCTTATTAGACGGTATTTTAAGCTAATAATTTGTGCTGCAACTTATGGTGGAAGTCAGTCTAAAATAGATTGAGCATACAAATGAATAACATGAGGGCACGTTGGAAATTTTTCGATTCTTTTACCCTCTGGGAAGGACTCAAAATTAGTGATGGGAAAAGTGAGCGTCATCATTAACAAGAACTCCATGACTCGCATTTTCTTATCAACTTCACTAGATGTTATGTTGTACAGTTTCTATAAGATCTCTTTCGTTTCTTGCAGTTGGCAAGAGCAAACACCTTTTTTCACTCTTCCATTGACTACAGGCGGTTGAGACAATCACATTTGTTGTAAACGAGTAAATGCCAGACGCGATTTCTTCGTCCTTTTAATTTGCACCAAAGTTCTCGGTTTCCGAGATGTCGTCTGTAGATGATGGAGAAATGTTAAACGGGCAGTAAAAAATTCCCTCTTTTCAATAAAATAATGCCTTGCATTATTCCACTGCGCAAGATTTCTTGAAAATCTTGCAGACAGTAGCTACCATAATCTAGTGGTCTGTGAAAATCCAATTCTTTAGCATGTAATGCTGCGTTTCCAAGTGAAACCAAAAATAGTTAGTATGCTTTGCCTGATAAGAGCAGCAATTATGGGCATGTTTTTTTAGGAGAAAAGGCGAATCCCTAATAAGTGTGAAAAATAATAACTGACTGATTGCGCTGTCTGAACATTCCACAAGATTGTAAAAACTAACCGTAGTAGACAGTGTGAATCGGTCCACGTCTAGGTCAACCAACTGGAGTAAAATCGAGTAGGCCCGCAATTGTACTTCGGTATAAATGCATCGTGAATCCCTCTCATCAGATTTCTTTCTTTCTATTTGAATCCAATGAATTTATTTGGTGACGCAAAATGGTTGGGTGGGTGAACGAATGGATGCATGGATGAGAGAATGGTACACTTAAGTGCGAACGGCCTGGCCACTGGTGAGCACAGAACGTCAACAAAAATCTCCGGAGGGGTTTGAACATACACACCAAGCAAAATATATGTTAGCGTGCATTTTATCCTCTGTCTGTCACCATCTAACTCTCAAAAATCGTTCCGGAAACGAAGACAAATGAGATGTTATTCCGTGACTTGAAAATGCTCAAGTCTAGTGGTTGATTACGGCCGATGGATGAAGAAGTCTCATTCAAAAATCACTATGGTGAGCATGATAAAATGACAAATTCCGAAATTATGATTTTTTTTACTCCACTCCACTTTTTTACTGTGGAATCAGTGAAACATTTCGATGAAAAGCAAAGAATTCCTTCGACAAGAACGTCGAAAGTCAATATGAGCTTTTTCGAATCATTACTCTCGTTGTGTAGATTTTTCTTTTTGTTTACCTAAAAGAAGATGCTCCCGTTTGATTGATCGAACAGGTATATTCCGAAAATTTCACTTTTTCGTTACTCATACCGTCGAAACAAGTTTTCAGTCCTATGGGAGCAGTTTTGACCGATGCGATAAATGCCACTCTTATTAAATAACCCCTGTCGAGTGTAATGCTGTCAGTAACCTCGGACATATAGGTTCAGTCAATTTCCATTGTCGGACAGTGTTTGTCGGACTACCTGCACACAGGGATGAATTTCACCTTTAGCTTTTCGGTCCACGGTTAGGCCACAGGAAATAAATGTCACTGCACGTTAGGAGGAATTTATTCGTCAAAATTTGTTCCTACATCTTGGAGGAATTTCAAAACTTTGCCCATTTTTTTCTGGTACTGTCTACTTTTGGAGATCAAAAATTCTCAGGTTCGCAATAATTACAGTACAAAATTATTTTGACCAAATAATCAGTTTAATATTTCCCCAAACTTCACACGCTTGGTTTCGTTGAAGTAAATGGATTACCAATCGTTGCTGCAATGTGAAATGAATTTCGTTTTTACAAAATACAGTAGAAAGCTTTTATGAAAGTAATCCCGGGAGAAGTTTTGTATAGTTTGTTGTTTACGAGAAAACTCAACTTATCCAGCTGTGTATCACTTCACAACCTGAAACGGACGGAAACCCAAGCATATGAATTGCAGCGAAATCTTCTTCATGGGGCTCAGATCGTTCAGCCTGGCCTTTAGCCCACAAAAATTTCATCGTCAGTGCACATACAGTGACAATAACAATCAACTATCTGAATCTTGACTACTACAAATTTTCAAATCTACTAATATAAAAGCTATTTCTGAAACAAAAACAACTCACTCGGAAGCTTTGTGATACAGATTCCATCAAATCTTTGAGGACCGTGGTCTCGATAACCCGGGGTAGCGATCCCTAATTGGGTCTGGGCCAACGGCCAAACTTTTGCGACTTAGTTGTGGATGTATCGAATTCCATTCCTATTACAGTCGATCTAGATTTCATCGTCGGAGGCTTTATCCTGTAATATGTTTAGCAAAATTTTATCATCGCTACCATGATCAGACATTATCATTATCAGTCGAACAATAAGGCTTGCTATATCTGTAGGAATTAACTAGACTGGGAATCCCGTCTAGTTATTCAATACTAATTAGGATTTTTTGAACAGATATCTGACGGCCGGATAGAGCTCATTTTGATTGGGGAATAAAATGTTCCGGTCTATGAAAAATCGGATATACGGGAAGATGATTATCTACCGCATAAATTAAGTCCATTTCAACATGATTTCTGCCTTCATATTTCTTCGTAGCCACCAAAATCCGAAGTGTTTTGTTCGTTTAAATTGGCCTAACCTTCAGTGGGATTTCAGTTCAGCACGAGAATCGACAGTACCACCGGTAGGAGAACACGCATAAAAAATCCCGTTTTTTTTTCTAACCAGAACTGTACCGAAAGTAATTGTTTTCCAACCGAAAATATCAATCTGTAGTCCACGCTCACTTCGTGGCTCAAAACCCCAGATAGCTTCGACGCGGTCTGCGCCATTAACAGATTGTGTCTTGTTGGCTTAGATGATTCCTTTACAACCACATAAAGTTGAACTGTGCCCGGGGCAAGAGCTTTGTTTTACTAGTGCACAACGCCAAAAAAATTCGCTTGGATTTCTGCGAGACAAACCTGCAAACGCATTATAGCTCATTTTTTAAAATGGTAGACAAATGACGATTTAAATTAAATTAACTTAACAACTTATTATTATGAATTTGCTCTAGATCCTCACATAGATGTTCATGGTTATCATCATCAACCACCCTGAATTCTTACGTACCATAATGCAGCCAAGTTTGTTCGACAGATGATTTGCTCGGACGCGAACTAGAAGTTTTCCAATTGGCCCAGTAATGGTAAAGCATTCAGTTGTTCGATTGCAGGCTGACCTGATCTGCCAAAGTTTCCACCTGATCCAATTGAACCGGAAAGCAGTTCAGTTGACTCGGAAATCAAAGCACTATCCCATAGTTGGATTCCTTCCTCCCGCTGGCCTGGAAATTTTAGACCAACAAAACAGGGATAGGTGGGCATACTTTTAAGGTGAAATTAAAGCACCTGCTACAAATTAGCTCAAACTTCGATCCGCCAAACTTGCAGTCTGGGGTCAATAACAAGTCAATATATGAGAAGAGTAAGGCGTTAGCCTAACGCACATTCTATTCAAGACTCTATCCATGATTTAGTTGTCCACCTAAATGGCATTTTCCCAGGCTCTCCGATCAGACAACAAAGAGCAAATTATTGTGATAAGAGTATGGATGAATGTGATGTGCTGTGGTCTAATTTTCCTAAGTGTTTGTCCAGTTGAACTTGCATTCGGAAGTCAATTTCAGTCCTTCACGCAATCTAACATGATAATACGATTTTAATAGCTGGGATAAGTCAATGAAAAACGGGTTATTTTGACATAGATAATTGCTGTCGATTTTTTAACTGGTAATGATTAGTGGCAACAGTTCACTCATCCCTACAGTTGAGGATGGACAACGAAAGAACGAAGCGACCAATAAGGCCAATAATGCTAAAAGTAGTACCAAAATATACGTCACCATTTGCCTCCGGTCATTTGCTGGCAATTATAGCTGAAAAATCACCGGACATGGGAATGGTCGGTCCTGTTATTACAGTGGCCTTAGTTTCAGCATGATTCCCCGCTCCACTGTGCAACTGACCGTTCTCGTCGCGTTTTCCTTGTTATCTTATATTCACCACGAAGGAATTATGCGCTCAACCCGATCGGAAAACAACCCCGTAATTGCTCTGTTGTGCACTTTTGTCCGTATACATACTCAGCTGGGTGAGACCTCGGTTAGGAAAGATGAGGATCTCTTGATGGCTACAAGTTCTCAAGAAAAACCTTGTGTGCATAAGCTCTGTCATGCATAAATTACATTTATGGTTTGGCCCACCGCGTGAGAGAATAGGGACTATTCGTTTCGGGCTATAAGAGTTTGAAAATCCACTGCTTATTGGTTTAGACGTCGCTCACAGTTATTCATGCATATCTCCATAAAGTCAACATTTGGTTTTGGTTGAAAAGATGTATTCGTGTGGTTGTTATGTTCTGTTCGAATGGAAACCTAAAGTGAATGGAATAACCTGAGTTTTACTAGCAATTTGGTCATAAACTACTTTTGCTTCCTGTCATGACTACGATTCTCGTGATCCAGAATAAATTTTTATCTTCCAGCGCTACTTGCATCTGGTTAGCCAACTACGGTGAGCCAGTGGCACATACGGAATATATTAGGATTATGAAATGTGCCTAGATTTAGAAGTGATTTTTAGTACAATGCTCATGCTGAGTTCTCCATTAAAAGCGACAAAGCTGCTGTTACTTCAAGTCACCCAGGCGAGGATAATCTGATGTCCTGATTATCTCTGATTGTGACTGACCATGCTTCGTACTTATCGGAAGGTCCTCAAAGATTTAATACATAAATATGGCACTTTCTCAGTTGACGAGTGTCTTACGCCGCACAAAGGACAAGTTGGTTCATATCTTCCAAAACGGTCAATCAACTCTTTTGATTGCATCCCATCCCCTAGTGTGCGTGTGTGTGTATGTGAATTGTACAAACACAGTGCCGAGTAGAGCATGGCCAAACTTATAGGGGACGCGCTTAAAATAGGACAGAAGACGATGCGGTAAGCGTGTTCCAGTGATAGCCGAAGTTGTCCAACTTCTTAATGTTTTCATCTGAGATTCTATCGCTTCAGTTTACTAAGGCACATGTGAGCGAAAACCTCCATTAGACCGATAACCTGAGATTCTAATATTCCTTCCGCAGCAGGATAATAAGACTAGCCGAATTACGGAAGTAAACCTATTTAGTTTGGTGGTAGGACTAATCTCGTCCCTTTGCCTGAGCGTGTTACGGAGTTGCGTAAGTGCACCTGCCGATACATCAAGATTTCGGCTTGGTACGACGGTGAAGCCGCGATTGTTAAAATCCAGGAGATTTCATGGTGTTTGCCCACTAAACTGTAGTGAATAGTTTGTCTAACTAATGCGAATTTCGGAGGCTTCGTCTGTTGTGGTAAGGATCTGAAGATCAACATTCGAATCGTACTTACCAACACGATCAAGGACTACTTGAAAGATCCTCGGGTTGTTTCCTTAAAATCGCAGTTAGAGGAATCTTGTGCTGTTTGCTATTCAACTACTGCCTGTTGCATAAGCCAGTCCATAAGAATTTGGACAGCACTGAAGCTAAATATCTTTTTCGTACTCCTGATTCCATTTTGAGTGGACATAACTTTTTGGATTAAACTTAACATGGCGTTAAGAGACTTACCGAGTTGACTGAAATAACGGCTGGATGCCTGATAGCTCACAGCGAGTCGCAATACTCCGAGTCAAATACAGTGCAGAACCGTTTAAAGATGATTTGGAACCAGAATTCTCATCTGTGTTCAAAAATAATCGAAGGATTTTATCCACTGCATGGGCTGAAACCTTCCAAATTCTGGTACCTATGCATAACAGTGTCAGGATGGGGTCGAGTAAGCAGTCGGGGAACTCTTTTCCGACTACTTCTAACAGGTTCCTACCTCAATAATTTCACTTCAAAGTTCTGTCTTCAATGATCTGATAAAGGAGACACCTTTTATCCCTTCAAAAGAAAATTTGGCATTCCCAAGACCAAAACTTCACGTAATCGCAGGTCTACAACCAAACAAAAATCAAAGATATAGAATGGAGCTGGCTAATGTGGCTTTGATCTTAGATCAACTGTTCAGAAGCAGTCCAGATTTTCCAGAGGTCATTGTGTCTGGATCACACTATCTGAGTAACGGTGACCGTACAGTACTGGTGCATCATGACATGTTTGATACATTGACTACTTGGCTGGGGTGTCTGATTTGGAGGAAATGAAGGAAATTACACAACTTATACACGAATCTGATCAATAAAAGAACTATTAGAATTCAAAATGATTTGTACTAAATTAGTCAAAGTATGCAGGGCTGAATAGTTAAGATTCTTTCACCGAAGCCAAGTTTCCTTTTGCTTTAGAGCACACCTAACAAGTTAAAATGCAAATGACTGACCAAATGAGGATAAAAATGAAATATGTAGTTGGCTTTTTACTGAAGTCTTTCGATTAGTTACAAAGTAAAATGCCGTGCTTACTTCAGTCGTATGTAAAACATGAAAGGTGGTTGCAGGTTAAGTACCAATCCTGATTAGCCAAAAATCAATAGTGGGGCCATGATAAATAGATTTCTGCGGATGAACTGGGTTTTCCTCTCAGTAGTATGTTTCGCATATGCATGGACGAACAAAATTTTTCCAGAGACACACGATGGGTTTTGCGGTTATTGCCACTCTTCAGGTTTGCGTACCCGATACTTTACTGTCCATCCGTCACTAACGGCGCAAATGAGATTCTAGTGAAAAACCAAGAAAGGATAGCACTAGGACAGAGGTGGCTGGTCAATGGAGTACCTGGTACGCACACCTGAAGAGTGGCAATAACCGCGAAACTCGTCATATATCCTGGGAAATTGTGTTCATTCATCCAGATGCGAAACATAATACTGAGAAGAATAACCCACACTTTTGGACCTTGTGTACCCTTTCCGAATGTCAGCCTTGACTGACCGACGTAAATCCTCTGACGAATCACCATGGGGTTTTTAAATAGACTTACCGTCCATTCACGCACCTAACGATTCTGTAGAAGGAGTTCAAGGATTCTCTGCGTATAACTGGTTTTCAAGTCATGAAGGTAAAACTTCCGCGATTAACTGAAGATGAGGCCAGAAAAACAATCACTAGTGAACCTAGCCTGAAAACTGCTCATCTGAAAGGGAGAAAATATTATGCGGTCAAGCTATTGTACTCAGGACCGAGCAGTTATAGAACTTGGCTTAGCATACTGAGGTCTCAGTTTGGCACTAGTAAGAAAGTTTTCGAAGTATGGGCTGAAACGGAGAGGGGCTTCATAAATGGATCAGGTTGGGATGGAAACGGAGTTCGCAAATGTTAAGGAAGAACTGGATTAGATCAAAGTGAGTTTTATAACAAAAACTTAAGCCCTTTACAAGTTAAGCTGTTATTGGATGTCGTCTTCTGTGCACGGAATTCACATGTGACTTTTTCGATGGACGGCAGATATGCTGGCCAGTTTTCTTCTGCCAGTTCATTGCAGTCAACGACAATTTGGTCAGTTTTTTCGGTAACAGAAAAAGAAGGAATGATCGTGGTTTCGATCTTACTGACAAAATGTTTGTCATATTGGAGCAGCAGTGGTCAACAGCAAACAGTAAGCGCTATTGCATAGTGAATACGAAGACACTTTCACTAATGTACTACCAGTCATAAACTGGGCCAAAGATAAGCTGCGTGCCAACTTTACTCTTTTCCCCTTACAGCATCGTCCCCCAGTCCCAAAAAGAAAAAATAAAGGACGGCATTGGATTCGGCCAAATTTGCTCTCTCTCTGTGAGAATTGTTTGGTCTTGTAAGGGAATTTTATCGATAACGCCCGATTAAGTTAGTTGTTTTCGTGTGTCATTTTGCAACGTCAATGTTCACTTGAAGGTACTGAGACTATTTCCATTCATCTAACGCAAAGCACATGTGAACGGCAAGAGATATGTATTTGAGCCTGAGACTTTGATCATGGCCCTGGACTCAATATCCAGGTTACCCGATATAAAATGACGCAAATGAATATGCACCATATCAGAATGCATTGCTATTGTATTGTTTGATTTCTTAAGTCACATAGTCTGGACCAGTGGTAATTTTTTGTTATCACTGTTGCCTTTCTGGGGCCAGTTCAACAAAATCCCTCGTATGAAAACCTTTTGCATATCTGTACATCTACAGCCATGACTTAGCTGAACAAATGTTCCGTCACAGACTGACAAAGCATTTGCTTCAGTCTGCGGAAATTGGGATTTCTCCATTTTTCTTCATTCATTACACAAGATTATTTCTTTACAAAACAAGTTATGATGAATCTATACAGTGTAGTTCTACATGTCATCTGCCTAACTCTCGTTAAATTTGTGTGCTAGGTAAGAAGCATTAACACTGGAATAGCAAAATATTCGTCAACATACTTGTGCGCCGCTACTGAATGCTTACGCATTTCACTGAAACACTGCATGTACGATTCAGAATCATGAAAACATTGATTCCTTTTTATCTGTCAAGTGAAAACTCCCAACAATGCACATCCACAAACCTGAAATTGTGAGCCTATCAGCAGTTTGGACCTCACTGACTGGCATTTTGACTAATATTTCTGTTTTCTTAGATTCCATTTTGCTTAACGTCGAATGGCAATCAACCTTGATGCAGCCGGTTGTACATGACTTTACACACTGTTGTGGTTTCGGTTTTGGTTTGAAGTGCACAAAATGGTTCATTTTAGTGTTACAGGCCTTCACCATCAAACATGGATCTACCGAGCATTTTTTGTGGTTATCCATTAGACTTATGACAAATTCTTACTTAATCTGAATATAATTTTCGAACTAACAGATCACTTTTTTATTTCCTTAATTCACTGTGTGCGGACAGTTTGAAACGAACCCGTGTTTACGGGTACGTTCGGGTGAGGTCACCGAAAAAATGGTTTTCGATAGGGCTTACTTTTCGAGCCTTTCAAATTTGAAGTTAAGACGATCACAAGATTGCCCCATCCTTTAGTTGGAAAAACGGATTTTACACCCCGTTTATTGATAAAATGAGCCAAATTAAGCGACTGACTTCACGCTTTCGCGTACGGTTGTCCAGGGAAATTCCGAATGGTAGCGTAACTGGGTCTAGGGCATTTTGCTGTTCCAAACCATGAAATACAACTGCCTCCTTGCGTTGGCTAGCCGATCAGCTGTGTTGCTTTGGTGGTGAAGATGCTTGTTCAAGTCGGAATGCACTAAGAGGACCGAATGGTCGTGTGCTGTTGCCGAGTAACCCCTAAAATTCGATCAAACACAACAGGGCCAGAATATCAACCATCGCTTACTGTTAGAGCGAAACTCGTTACACGAAGTGGTTTCAGTACCCGAGTTTTTGATCGTGTTGCGTCACTAATAGAAACCCCGCCACAGGCTCCAGAATTTACCAAATAAACAAGATGAAAACATCGCAGCAATTAGGATTTCAAAATCTGATTTTATAATCACAAACTGAAACAACTACACTACCCTTTTATCCAGCATATCCTGAAAGTGTTATTTATTCACCTGACAATTGCAAAAATAGTGTTGATAACAGTGAGCTATTATTGGAGAGCGGGCATGATGTGCATCTACGCCCGGGATTTTATTAAACAACCAAGAATTCGTGTGCAAATTAACTCACTAGGTGAAACTTTGACATCGGTTGTTAATCGCTCTAGGTTGCAACTTTCAGTGAGGAAGAAATAAAATTAACTCTGACGCAGAAAGTTGGCGGTATCCGGGATATAACAGATACAATTTGATAACCAAACCTGGAAGGTGATATATAGCGGTCAGTCCAAAGAGGGGCAAAGGTGGAATAAACAAAGCTTTCGGGATACCCTTGATTCACGACGTTGGTGATTGCTGTTCAGATAGTATAATAGCCCTATATGTAGGTTGATAACATGAAGAATTTTATTCTCGAAATCTCTCACAGTTCATCTATACCTACCGGTTATTTATTACTGGGTTAACAACGCAACACCTAATCCTACTTGTGCTATCTTATGTCCTCCGTTTGCTCTCCTTTTAACTAGTCCTAAATTCCCGTAAACATACGGTACTTATTCGATTACTTCATTGCAGAGTGAACACACGGAAGTTGACGACGCATTCGACTTAGCTACGCTGCTTATAACGAATAATGTCTTTCTGCAAAATCCCGAAGCCATATTTCTAAACAAATTCCTTCGCATTACCGGTTGTTGCTCGGTCAATGAAAAAGGACAGCAAGGAACCCCGCTGAACTTAGCGCACTTTCTGCGACATATCATTTGAGTAGATTGGGCGTCTGTGAATCTCTATAAATTCCTTCAGAAGGCAAGTGACAGTGAGGAACGCGGATCGTGGACCAGAAGAAACAACACGGCCCTGTGACCATTTAAGCACATAAAATGTCTCAAGCGAATTGCTAACAACAACTATCAAAATTTTACTCATCAGAACCTGTCTAACTTGGTCTCAGTCCGATTCGAGCGCAAGGGATGAATAGAAAATGTAAATGAACAACACATCCCACTACTGTCTTTTAATTTGATAATTTACACGTTCACTTGGGGATTGATAAAGTTCATCAGAGGCATTCTATATGATACTTACACTAGTATTTACATGTGTGATTCTTTAAGGGGTCAACATTACCAAAGTTACAGCTGATCCGATTAGTGAAGGAAATAAGAATTAACGAGTTGATCTGAAAAAACGTAAATGACCCGTCAACCGTGGGAGAAATACATTCGCTCCGGGTGAAACATTTTGCATATCAAATGTCATGTCATATTCCTACCCGAATAAGTCGTGCGTGACAGGCGGATTGTAATGCGCGGTTATGGTACGTTTCTTTGTTTAAGCAAAATTACTTTGAATTGTTACAATTTTCTTCCGTTCAGTAGAGGGAAATATGTGTGTGAAGTTAATCGTTTCACTTGTTCTGGTCAAGAATCTTTCGTGTACAAAAGGAAGAAGAATTTGACCTGGGGATGGTTTTCATCTCGGATAGAGAACAAATTTTTATCCAGTCACACGAAGCTGCCTTTCACATTGGCTGATTTAACTGGTGATCCGGGAACACTTGTTTGTAGGTCACTGAAGCGAGTTTTCTTTGGAGATATCCTATCAGGCGATGAGTTAATATGATTCGTTCCGGTACAGTTAGTAGGATCTTGGGAATTCTCAGTGCAACAGGTACGAGCTGTTTGATTTTCGAATGTGACCATTGGCGTGGATGAACTTCTAGTCTGGTTTGGTGAACTCATCTTCCGACCCTTTAAATAGGAATTAACGATTGTGGGTTTGTGCAATGATCCTGTTGGGTTGAAACTTTTTGTTGCCTCTTGTCTCGATCGTCCTTTTACGAAGGGTTCGACACTGCGATAAGTATTAGCCTGGCTTGCGCAGTCCGCGGTATTCTTAATGAGACGATTCAGTAACGGAGTGGCTTCGCCCTGCTTGCTCACATCCTGTCCGCACTGGTTTGTACTGGAGCCGGTGTTGATCGGAGTTGATTGTGAATTGCCCGGCAACTCGGGCACATCCCTAGCCTCCGAATGATGCGAATGGTCACATATGGCCGAGGATAGCATTTGGTAATCGGTTCGTGATCTGGATTTCCGATCACTGTGATCTCTGGCATTTAGGGTGTCCGGTGTGATGGTTTTATCTTATCAAAATAATAAAAGGGTAAAAGAAGGTAGGGAACAATTATGTCTGGAATGATGAAACAAAGGACTGTTTGTGAAATCTTACTCGGCTGAAAAAAGAAATAATTTGTCTAAAATTGGTGAGAAATAATTTAATTTCATCCCAGCAGAAATCTTAACATGTAACATGGTATCATTCTGCCACTAGGATTGGCATCATTTGCTTCGAACTATGCATATACCTGAGATTATATTGTACATATGTATATATATGTATATACATAGATGGTCTTCATCTGTATTCGGTGAACTAAATTCAATTGAAAACATTTTATTTTTGTTCAAACCAAACCCGATTCCATAATAAGAACCACCAATAATTATTTATACTCAGAATCGTTCAACATTTGTGAAAATCTGCCAACCGAACTTCCTAACTAATCAAGTGCCTGAATTCTGACTGGTGGGTGCTGGTCGATTCATAACAAGCCCATGCCCTTTTAGTCAAATTGCCGAAGGTTTACTTTGGTGGATGCCAAGTGCTTTCAAAATTTCGGTTGATAACCGTTCGATTGTCCGAATTTAATTCAGCTTGGCCTCGTAACTCAGCTGGGGGACTATGCGCGGCACGAATGGGCATCTTTTGTCCACGCGAGGATTCGAATCGCTCCGAGGCACGGGACTTTCGTCAGTTGCATCAATTCCAGAATATAAAGTCGTTTGCTGTCAAATCATTTCCCAATTTGTCCAGAAGCATAATGTAACTCCCAGTAATGCTATCTGAAACAACTACCGAGCAGAGGCTTCTGCTAAACAAGCATCGAGACGTTGCACAAATGAACTTTTTCATAGGTCGCTCACTATACTTCAGTCAAAAATATCCTATCTGGACCAAAACGCACAAAGTTGTTTGGGCTCACACATTAGGCCCATACCAGATGATTAGTACTAAATAAATGGTGCGAGGATAGACTGTATAATTTCTTCATTTCAATCAGCGGACTCAGATGCTTCAGCGAAGACAAAGTGCAAACAGCTGGAAAATATGCTAGCATCCTTGTCTATTTTCCAATGAAAATGCCACAACCAGGAAGCATATTTCCTTCGGGTTTAGTGGTACAGCATGCAGACGTACCTCATCAAGACTGTGACCGGTAATCAGGTCGCCCGGTTTTTCGCTGGACGATTATTTTGTGCCACTTTTACTTCTCCGGCTGATCGGTTTCACCCACACTGTCCAGGCTAAACTTGCAGGACATGCCCAATTCAGTTAATATTTACGCCGCTAGAACTACCATTGTTACCTTGTTTTGTCCTTCCGATAGGGACAGTACGTTAAATCGTCCTTCGTGCTCTGGAAAGCTGACATCATCAGTCAAAATCACAAACTTATTTGCTAAATCATCCGGACACTAGACAGGAGGGAATGCGAGTGCGTATGAAGTTGAGACTTGAGGGGGAAGGTGGAAGTACATGTGTCCGCGAATCGGTCGAATTGAATTGGGAATGCAGTTTGTTCGTTCCAACTGTGCTTGTTTCGTTCGCTGTCAATGTCACGGGTGATTCACGAATAGGGCTAAAAGTCAGCAAACAGATAAAGAAGCGTGACTATAAATCAGATTGTTAGTTTTCGGCTTGAGCTATTTCGGGGCTCGTAAAGACCTGGCAGACAAAAGTGGCTGTTGGGTGTTTTTTATTGCTCATATGATTTTACGCGCCTGACATTCATTTGCCGCTAATGTTTTTCATTCTATTTAAGATGACAGCTCCGTTTCAACTAGATCTTCGATGATGTAATTCAGACTTCCTCGGGAGATATGATGGGAACGATTTTGGACACGGTCAGTATTGAACTAAGGGATCCGTTTCCGGAAAAGTTGATATAAACGGTGAGGGCTTTGAAAGTAAACAGAAGGAAGCAAACACTAACCCGAACGGACTAACATCAGTGTTTAATAATGAAAGCCCGGACTTTTCTTTTTCTTCCTCCCTATCGCTCAAAGATGGTGTGTCGGGATGATGACGTTAGTGCATTCCAAAGTGACTTTCAAATTTTATGGAAAACAGTGGGATGAATTCAAGGATTGTAATTTCTTTTTTACCAGTTCCTTTCCATCACTAACAAAATCCAGTTATTGCGAATTTTTGATAATTTTTTATATTCACATCTTTTGTCCAAATAAATTGATCGCTTCAACTGTGCTAGGATTTTAACTGCTGTTGTTCAGATGATAACAGGTATAAACCCCGTTGACAGATGTCGTAAAAACGCATTTCGCTTGGCACGAAATTTAAATTTGTTTGCTAATTGAAACTTCCAGTTAAAAGGGAGCATATTACAAAATCCAGTCTCTTCTGTCTATCGCAGTATTCTTTAGAATTGGGTTAAAACGGCTTCTGTTCGATAAGTGATTATTTGTTCCAAGCGACAGCTCTAACACTTTTGCTTTGCACATTGACTGATTTTACGACGATCAAAGTGCAAATCGAAGATTGTTCAGTAATTTTGAGGTTTTAAAGCAATTCTTAAGCTCAGTTCTTTGCCACTAAAATGCTGAACCAAAATGGCGTTTGGTGATTACTCTAACTAAATTAGGTCCATGAAATATTTCTGTGGTTTTAAATGTGCTTTTAGAATTAAAGGGTGCACATTTGCCACGTGACAGAGCAAACTATTAGAAAGAAGCGAAAATAAGCATTTAGAAAGTGAATCCTTTTAGGTATAATTGTATTAATTCACGTCGAATGTAGCGGAAAAGGCCGGTCGCCTTCCCTGTCTTTATGACGCTTGGTAAGCAAAGGATCAAAATCCAATCCGACTCTCATTCCAGCCACCATCCACTACTAATGGGGCAGACTCAACCGGGCAAATACTATTTATTGTCCTGCAAGTCTCCGTGCTCCCAAACGGACCAGTTCACTCGGCCATAACTGGCTATCGAACCCCATGCTTAATGAATGAACCCGATAATAACTTGCGCAGTTAGCTACTGAAATAAAGCCGGGAAAATTATTTGGTAGCAGCATCGAGTTCTTTGAAATCCTAATATGTCAGATATAGAATTCAAATAATATTCACCTGTATAAAGATGATACTTGATCACTCATAATTATTTTAGTGACTTGTTTGCCATTCTTTATTGTTCACATGCTGGAAACCGTCCCTTGTTGGGCTCCTAGAAACTGGGGCCGGTTTAACAAAAGGAAAATCAACCACAGAGACTGTTCGCTAAGTGTTTCAAATATATATATATATATATATTCGAAAGTGATGATGATGATGAATTGTGTTGCGCCTTAGTTTTTATATTACTTCAAGACGAAGAGTCTTGACGGGCGTTAAGATGGTGCCCTTTTACGCTATCGGTCAACAGGAAATATAGTTGCTCCCTGCAAGCAGCCAAGAACAGTAATCTTGTATTTTGGAAAATTCAGTCATATTATTTTATTGATTTAGGTCATGAGGTCAGGATTATTATCAACCGGCTTTTTATTGATAAATAAACGTGTAGCTTTACTGGTGTTGGCTGAATCACCCAGGGGTCAACAGTCCATTCTTCTTATTTGTTCTTTTATTACTTTATCCAGTCTTTGACGCCTAGTATCCATCGAAATGTTAACGTTACATTTATCAATGTAGTTTTCTAGCAAACACTTGGATTTCTGACTCAAAGTAACCACAGATCAAATGATGTTCAGTGTTCCTGTGAGGCTAAAATAAATTGTTAATCAAACTGAGGCCGGCCAGCGATCGAAGAAATGGTATAAGCTCCGTGGAGATTTTTTCTAATACTCCGGATATTTAGCGACGAACCATTGGACAAGAATTGGTTTTTGGCTGAAAATCAGTAAATCTGTACTGAAACTTGGCAGTTTGCACGGCTTTGTGTAATCCGTAGTTTACGGCGAAAATCCTGAAATGACTAAAAAGGAGAACGTTCAGATAATAAACTAAAATTTCGCACAAATTATAAGATATTCAAGTTTGAATCCACTGGCACGAGTGCTTTTGCTTGTTAGACAGCTTATCAAGTAAAATAAAAATTGATATTTTGTCTCCCAAACAACATATAGTTGAGAATTTCTCCCCATAAATCAAGCTTTTAGCAGCCTTTACAGGCCTTGTTCTCATCGGTAAAACAAGTCGATTGTTAAAATGAAATTAAAGCAGACTTGAATTTAGACTTAAGTTCAGTACGTACATTTCCTTGTTGCCTGTTCAACCCAAGCTTCGAATCAGGCAACATCTGAACCATTGAATCCTTATTGATCGGTTAGCAGGACGTAGCATCTATTTGGCATATGTTGCTGTTATGGTATTGGCCAAACGTTTTTGCAGTTTTAGTTACTGTAAAGAAAGTCGCTGTTTCCACGTTTACCTGTGTACAGTTTTAACATCAGATCTTCTGTTATCGTACGCTGTCATAGAACTAATGGTTTCGTTTATTGCAAATCCTTGCGTAAAGCCCAACAAAAGTCAAATACTTTGTCTCTTATACCGAAACAGGTACTGTGCATGCAATATATGTATATATATATATATACTTAAGTCTTCTGGTCTAAATAAGTAAGCTCCTTTGAAGTCCATTTGCAATATACTGTTTATCAAGATAATTACAATCTTTCTAAAGGATCCCGACTAGTCACGGTGGGAAACTAATGACTCGTGACTTGCTCTGCTATTTATATCGATCACACGCAGATCACAGAAGCTGACGTTAGTCAGTTGGAAATGGGAAACATTTTGGCAATGAGATTCTTTTTCCTAATGGCCGGATATTCCCCGTCTATTCTAGGACCCTCTTTGCCGGCTGTACCGATCGGCTTAATGAGGAATGGAAAATCAAAGTAAGATTGGCAACTACAACTAAAAGCGCACATATGCACGCATGTCACATGATCGATCTGAGATATATCCTCAGTTCCGCTTTATCGCACTTGTTACCGTTATGAATAGTGTATGACCGACTTGTGATCGGTGAAATAAATCAGCATATTATCTATTTGGAAGGTCTGTACGGCTTTGGTCGTGAATCAGTGCGTCTGAACAAAAGGTGGGAAATCGCAGTCGGTGTGATTAAGTGAACAGACCTCATTTTACCACATGCTGTTCTTCGAAAACTCGATAAATGAGGGCTGTTGTGCGAAAGCAACCGAAAGTTAATTCAAATCGAAATTAATATAAAAATAGAATGGAGATACCCCCACTTCATCCCTGGATTCAGTTCCGTCCGCGATGCTTCTGATTGTCGGAGGATAAAACAAACACCTGGGGATGAATTCCCCAGCGTTCTCGGACCATTAGTACCAAAGCCGCTAACGCTGGAAAGGAAATCCATTTAGATGAAATGCTACTATTTGTAATCTTACTATCCCTTCAACATATCTGGATTGAACGAGTTTCGAGGTATATCGAAAAGCTCATACGGGAGCTTCCTCAATGTATGCATTGGTATGAGGTGTGACTGGTCGACGTTTCGGCTAACTGAACAGCCTTTCCCGGGTCAAGGTTTACAATGAAACGCTAATTGGTATCGTACACAAATAACCCTGAAATTCTAGGTAGCATATTATTTCTGCCCCAATTCTTTCGTTGCAAACCCTGCCCTGGAGGAGACTATACAAGGTAGCCGAAACGTTGATCACGCAGTTGCTGACTTCAAAAAAATGTTTACCACCCCTTTGTTCCGTCTAGCATAAAGATGAACAATAAACAAAGTGAAAATTCAGGGCGAGAAATTATCCGTGTAAAACAAGAAAATCTGCTAGCCCGAAGTGACAAAGAACAACGGTCCATTTTAGTATAATCAAATGCGTAATTAGAAAACCAGAAAGCACTGATACTACTGACGGCGTGAAAGCACCAAAGTTAGTCCACGGTCCAACCTACACTTGATTTTAGTGATCCTACAAGTGGCATGGGAGTGGTAGTGTTATTCATAGTGGTACGGTTGTGTTTTTAGGTTATTGTACTACCCATTCCCTTCCTGGTGGTTGTTACCGTGGTCTTGGTTTTTGCGATTGCGGTGGAGCTAATTGTACTACTTTCCATTTTCTGTTAGAGAACTCTTTTTTGACGGTTTCTTTTTGACAGCAGTAGGCGGGATGGCGAGGCCGAATATGAGGTATTCCAACTATGCTCCAAATTATCCTACCGTTATCCACTTCGTCATCATCCCAAATGGACGATACTGTGGATAAACGACCTTTTTTAGTCGTTCACCTTAGTTCTCACCGGTGTTGGGAAGAATGTCAGCTGCAGACTGTGCCGGTGCTAAACCGGATATGGAAATGTCTTCTATTGGTCAAAACCTGCATATTAGCTGTTCTATTTGTAAATATTGTTTTTGCGACTGCAAAATTTACTATTCCACTGGGCCGCTTTTGTTGTCATGTTATTTCTTAAACCGGAAACACTAATCAGATAAACCAAAATAATCGTCAACATTCTCAGGGTGTATCACGTGGTCAGATCGAACATTTTGCCACTCTATCTAGGTTTATTGGCAGAATCAACCATTTTTTGTAGTACTGAGTTGTTGAATTTTTTCGAAGAATCCAAGCTGATCTGAGACAGTGATTTAATGGAACAGCTGCAACTTTACATTTGAAAACTATTAGATGCAAATGCAGACTTCAGATGAAGTGGAATCATTGAAGCATTGGTCGGAAAGTCGTTCAGCGAATTTGGACCATCGACCCCTTAGGAACAAATAAACCACGTAGGAGTTTGATTGCAATTAGGCCACTTTTGTTGTTCGTATTCACGAATTCGTACAGAAAGATAGAGAGCGGGAGAGTGCTTTTCACTTATTTCTTCTTGAATAGTTCTAACGGTCCAAATCCTCTCGAATAGAGGGACAACCAGATGAGGACAATTTGCGAGGCGTGCGTGGAGCGTTGTCGTGATCCTTCGTGCACAATCATCTAACTACCATCCACTTGAACGTGCATGCTCACTTGAACAGATGTGCGCTTGTCATTGCTCTGATGCTTATGACTGACATGCCCGGGGGAGCACGTCAGACAAAACCAGACTGTTAGATTGTGACTTGTCTTCCTGTAAAACAAGATATGGGTGAACGCTAGTCAGTGGGTGGGTGTATGTTCAAGAACGGTAGTCACACTCCAGCCGGAAACCTTGGTATCCCTCTTGATTGTGTTAAACGTGTGCAAAGTCTGTGTATAAACTCGCGCTCGATGCCTGTCCTCATTTGATACGCATCCTGCCCTGGTAGCCAGCAGGATGCCGCAGTTTTGTTTAGCTAACTGACTTACCGGTAGAGCGAGGAGTGAGGTCTTCCTGAAGTGCACGGTGAAGGGGATAGATACTTCACCAAATGATTCTGTTTTTTACCCAGTATTCTGTCTACCCGGTTCGTCCGAATTCCGAATCGAACTATGGGCGCGGTCCTATAAGAAGCACTCAATTTAACAGTGCAGTGAATTCAAACACCATTAGGTCTGAACTCAGGTGTTCAAAACAAGTAATATCGCTTGTTTATGCAAACTATACAGATCTATTAAAATTTGAATGCACCATAACAGGAGAATCTGTTGTATTGTACTTGTGTCCGCACGTGTCATCACGTTCGAATACATTTGATGTGGAAGATTTTACCTAGGGAAACATGAAATCACGGATGAACGATAAAATTGAATAAGATCTCCGAAATCAGGCCAACTCTTCCCGTCCGGTGACAGCATTATTGTGTGTCACATGCCTCACACTCATTTGCATATTGTAGCAAAAATCGGCGCTACATTTATTCCACTCTCATTCATGTCCAACCACTGATACCGCCATCCGATATGCATGACTCACTGAAGTTAATAATTTGGAATGAATAATGTGTGCACAGAAAAGGTTGCCAAATTCTGCAGTTTTGATCTGACTGTTAACTGCCCTGTTCGCGATTTGTTTTCAGTAGCTACTCAAGTCAATTCACTGTTCATGTGAACTTCATCATAATCATAAGTTAACGCTCCTCTTGACGGGAAATGTACATCCTAGGACATTACCACAAACGTCTAACTCAACATATCCGTTATAATCATATCAAGCGATTCTATTCCGTAGCTGATTAGTCACGGGCAGTGAAAATGATATTCGTTGTTCCCAACCTTGCTGTACGTTGAATTTATACCAGAATAACTTTTTAGCAACATTTTGCTTTTACCTTGCCGTTAGCCCTGGAGGAAAATTTTCATCGACCACGAAGGTATTTTAAGTTTTAATTTTCCGCATGTTGCTTTTTTGATGTAAATCAATAGATTCGATGTTTATCTGCACTTCAAAAATCAACCAACTCTTAGCAGGAAAATAAGGTTTGTTGTTCGAAGTGTCACTCATGTTGAACCCCGTTTGTCGCTTACCAAATCTTCATTCATACTAGCTGCCTATCAGCCGGTGACCGCAATCACAATGTTGAAACGATTCTGACACACGGCCATCAAACTTCATTTGAATGATCTTTTTAAAAAGTGTATTACTACACATTTGCAAAAGCACTTCCTTTTAATTGTTTAACCCTTTCCTTTTCAATTTTCATTTTGAGAAATATTTTAAAATTCCGTACGACAAAGCTGGTACATTATGTTTCTCGGGTCTTTTCGTATCATGTTTGCCGCTACGGCATCGTTATCCCCTAAAGAATAGAGGAAGCTAGAGAAAAATCTGCCCTTCGGTTAAGCATAGTCGAATAGCTGAAGAAAACAGTATTACTCAGCAGCTTAATGCCTTGGGCCGATTGCACAAAACGGTGCTGTGCAGTTTGCGAACTTTCTACCACGGTGTTAACATCCGGTAAAAAGCACGTCAGTCGATGACTGTTAATGGCTCAAAGGTTCTTGCAACGAACGGATACGCTCATCTTGAAACAGCATGCCACTCGCTATTACCTTGAAGGATGTTTCGACTAAAACTTTCTACCTCTACTAACTAATCTACTAGCCTGTTTCAACAGACACAGTCAAAAGAAACTCACGAAAGTTCGATTAATTAGCTCGACATTTTAAACACATCCAACAGGTTTTTCTAACAAATCCGTGGAGCCCACTTAAGGCATGGCACTGATGCCTGTGTTTCGCTGATTGGAGATGGAATATACGCAAGAATTTCAATCTTTTTCTCTCCTAGGCATTTTGAAGAAGCATTCCACGGTCATCTAGACACGTGTTGCTATTGCAGAGAATGCACTCGCTTTCCTAATTTACCCAAATTATTTGAAGTGCCTTGGTATCCTTACCGTTTTGATCTTGTTTGATACCCCCCGATCGATTTTGCAGACGTATTCTTATGCAAAACGACAGGATGCAGTTTTTTACTGTAGGGCTCGTGGATAAGGCCTTGTTTGTAGGAAAACGTGGGGAGAAAGAGCGATGGCATAGAAAACTGTGCGAACGAGGCATTTTCTAAGATGTGCCTGTTACTGTGTACCTCGAAGAACTAACTAACGTAATAACCACAGAATGAAACCCTGGAGGTCATCATCGTATTGCATTTTGGATGAATGCTGAATGAAAAGTGGACGTTACCATTTCAACCAGGGCTAAATGCATCACTGTTTGACAACAAAAACTAAATGTCACACAGGACGCAATTCGCATGATTTACGTTTGAAAAAAGCGTTCGATGCGGACGACGCGGCACTGTTATTTTGCATGCAAGAAGACTTACATTCTTTGGAATCCCCTTCCACGTCCTCTTTAAGATCCTCCATACTAGAAGCCATTCGACTCCTGCTTAGGTGAGTGTGAGGGGAATAAGATGCATTAGCTCCGTTGTTCGCCTCTGTCCATGTGTTTGGAAGTAATAATCCAGAATCAAAACCAATCATTTGATTGTTTTTGCGGCTGATCCGATTTGAAATCTTTCCAGCTCTGATATCCATGGTCAAAGTACGGTAATCATCATCTCTGTCCATGGGTGAAGGAACCATGTAGTTCTCCAGCACCATGTCTCGAGGTACTTCGAGGAAAGAGGCCAAATTTCCGGAATCATTGCGCCTTTGATGGGTCGCTATTTGTGCTTTTGGCAGCATTTGTAACTCGTATCCCACAGGACACGCCGACCGCAGCGGCGGTGTGTGAAAGAACGGAGCTTGGCTGCCGCTGGTCAAAAGTCGCCTAAATTCTACTGGAGATTTGCAAGTGCCGGTGTTGGGCGGTGACCAGCAAGCACCAGGGTTTTTCATACATCCTCGACCCGAATCACCAACCAGGACAGAATTGGACGTGTTATAAACAGTCGGATAGTTGAACGAGTTCGGGGAATCAATTGGCGACGAGGTGTTATTGACCCATGGAGCGGACAACACCTTTCAGCATGTACAAAATTACGTGTGTTTAATAAGAACGTATTTGCTATCAGCAATAATACCACGGTAAATCAGCAGGTAATAAATAATTAATTACTCGCGGCAATGCAAATTGTTTACAAAATTTTCGTTAATAAATCACTGAACAAATCATAGGATATCGAAGTAACAAGGAAAGTCATGCCGTTTTGGGTGTCCTAAATTTAGATATATTTTGACCATGTTCTTTAAATTAGACATGCAAGCCATAGATAGCGCCAAGCGCAGATAGATACGCAAGAAAAGACTGTTCTAGGATATTTGTTTCTTCTAAAACAAGAAAGTTATCATGGCACAGCTCCCCAACCCTGTGTGTTTATCAAGAATTATTCAAGAAATTGCAGAGAAAATATAATTATTTAGGGAAAGAAGAACGCAGTGCATGATTCTAGAGATTCCGTGTGTCGGTGAAATATATGTCTAAGTATATCCGTTTAGGGATTCTAATTTTCCTGCCTCGACTCATAATTACCACCCTCATCCGAATCGCCATCATCATCACGAACTTTCGAATCTCGAGGCAACTGGAAAACCCCTAATTTGCTTCAGTTTCTGTGGTTTTGTGTCTTTCCAAGTACTGACGCCATGGAAAGTGAAGTGTCTGGACAAAATGCGAATGACTCTGCAATGCTTTTCATTAAAATATGCGTCATTTATCAAGTAGGACTAAAAGGCCCTTTCATTTAACAAGGTTCGGCATTGGCTTCAGTATTACTGGTAGAGAATAAGGTCATTATTTAGACGGAAAACTAAACGGACGAACACTAACCGTGAAGCAAATTACTGGACGAGTAAGGACTTTAAAAAGCGCTTATTAAAGTAGGTAACTGATGTTAAATGAGGTTAACTAACAGTAAATCTATCAAACCCAACAGTGCCCAATCAACGTAAAAGCAATTTGAGAGGCGTGATAAAAAATTCGAATTAAGGAAGAATATGTGAGAATGGTAAGCCCACAGTAAAACAAAGAATAAAGTAACAAACTTGGGGACAATTTTACGTGACACTCTCAACACCATGTGACTAAAGGTCAGAATGAGTCTTTTTGCCCCTTGTGTGACAGATTTCACACGTTTCGTCTATGAGAATTTCCGAGTGGAAGCTACGCCGAGGTAACCGACAAAAGACTGTGAATGTATTTAATAGTGACTTCTGGAGGAGCGACGTTGCCGGTAGAATCGGCGTACCACAAACCAGGTTGATATATATATATATATATATAGAGAGAGAGAGAGAGAGAGTGAGAGTGAGAGAGAGAGAAGACTAGCGCATATTAAAATATCCTATCACAGAAGAGGGGACAAATACCAACAAATGACCAAGGTTTCCATCAACATTCTACAAAAGGCCAGAAATGACCCCATCAGCGAGCTTTCAAATAAAATATTGTCGAGAAAATAGGGAGCTCCTTAACATAAAACGAGCAAAAGGAATGGGGATTGAATGATCGCCTGAATTACTTGATAAAATATTAAGAGAACTGAGAGTCTGAGATAACCAAATAAATAGTTTCATTGTGTTTAAAAGGCGGTTATGGGAGATATTTAGAGTGACAGGTCTGGTGAAGTTTTCATGGAGGACCATAAAACAAAATCCTGATCGGGCATGACGAATGAACCGGTGAGGTCGATGGGAACAATCATGAACATTTGAGTTCAGGTATAAAGGGCAAATTTAAAAAATGAATGTACTATTAAATTCTACTGTATAGACGGTGGACACCAAGGGTTAGCATGCCAACTTCTTAGGGTAGGGCTACTGAACCTCATTCAACAAGCAACCATGGGTTGAAAAATATATGATGAGACTTTCCTTATCCATTCATTTCTTTTCTAATAACCTTAGTCAATTCGGAGTCATGGATGATTCCGGAGGCAGGACAAATGTTGAAGTCGCTAGAAAGTGATACTGAGATGCACAAATTTTTAGTGGCACGGGTAAGCTAGTCATAGCCACGAGAAGCACTACATTATACTCTATCACAATTCTCAAGACTGTCTTTAGTACTCCATAGGACTTTTGTATGAGCATTGAATACAGCGAGTTCTACATTACACCTGATCAAAGCTCTCACAGAAGTGATTCTTGGGTTCATAATCCCAGGGGGTTAGATTTTGGCCATGACCTGCAGGGCTGTTTTGCGACAATCTGAATCTCATGGTAGCTTCGCCACCAGGATGAATGTAACATCTAACTTCAACTTTGTTAACGATAGCTAAACCGTTTGACGGTGATCTTCAAGCCATCTGTATAAGCCCTTTTTCTTAGCAAGACACCACAATCTTAATTAAGGGAGAAAAATCTACCGGATCCGATGTAACAATCCTCTAAGAGGCAATGACCGTCACTACAGAAACCGCCATACCCTGTCAAATGTTTGTAGTAAGGTGAGTTTTACACAAAGGAGAAAGGTGAAGTTAGTGGAATCTACGAGGTTTTAGTGTCATCAAACACTTTTTCAATGCCTACTAGATGAAACTAAGTATTTCTGCATCAGACCGTGATACGTAGAAATTAAGCACTCTAGTGAAAGCTTGTTTCTGCTCGCGGACCATATGAAAGCACTTCACTGAGACCAAACGAAACAAAGAGTTTTTGCTTGCAGTACTTTGTCGGTGTAGTTAAACCTGAAGGCGGTAAGCTTGGAGTATCAGACCTGTTTCAAATTCCTGGCGGCTATGCGAAAGCGATCCTCAGTGCTTGCAATTATATGGTTAGAATGGTTATATTTAAACTCGGAGTTCATGGGCCTATGTATCAGCTGAAGTGTGAGTTTTGACAAAATAACAATTTAGCCTGCAAATTTTCAAACCGTCAAATTGGAACACGGGAAGAGAAGATTTACAGGAAGGTAGAAAAAGTTGGTACTGAAGTCCTCATGGCAACAGAATGATATCTAGGACCAACTCCCATCTCCTTCGATACTTCAAAGAGTGACCTCAAACATTCAGAAGCATGCATTATATCAGGTTTTCCAAAGCATTCTGAGAATTGTGCAGTATGAATAATACGTGACAAACCGTAGGGGACCTAAAACATTGCCAATAAAGGCAAATATCTATTTTTCAAGATAGTTTTATTAAGCAAACTCGATGGAAAATAGGATTCGAAAAGGATGTGCAATTCAAGGGGTATCACCTAATAATCTGCATGTTTCCTGTGTCAAGTGGATACGAACACTGTTTCCATATAAGAAGTCTTCATTACTATAGAGGTGAGCAAAATAAATGCCGTTTGTCTCCCTAGGTTCTCTGAAGTCTTTTAGTTATTTCTGCAGGGTCGCAAGAAGGAGATCATAAAATTGCCGAGGTCAGTTAGGTGACTACGGTTATTACTCCATACCAGTGGTTGAGTTGTCAAACTTATTTTGCATTATCTGCTTCTTATTTCGCAAAACATTCACAAACAAAATTTCTTCCGACTGCTTTCATCCTCTGGCTAAAGGCCCACCAGAGTGTCATTCTCGATCTAGGGATTTAGGTAAAAGTAACTTCAGGACCATGAATCGAATCGTCACTCAGTAGCGCAGACAAATTAGCGGAAATCTGACATACGCTTCATCCAACCAGCGAACCCCAGACTGACCGACGTGAGCCAGGGAACCTGTGAGCTTTCACTGGCGTGGTCGGTTGCGTGAAATTCCGTTTAACCGAAGAGATTCCCCAATCTCCCGAGTAAATAGCCATGCACATACGACTGTTCTTTACTTATCCCGAATCCTCATAAGGCGGAGGAAGGTCCACTAAAGGTGAACTTCTCATCGAAACAATAAATTATCACATCATTTTTTCCGGGAGTTTTGTGTCTCATTAGCACACGCTTAAAGACTGTGTGATTTTAGCTGAAATCCTTGAGAAAAAAGGGCCGTCCTTTACAGTTTTTACGATTTTCTAAGCGTCAAGCAGAACGACAGGAATAACATTTACCATGTACTAATACGTACGGTCGAGATCAGTTTTCCAGCGTGGCCAAATGTAACTTTGGCTGACTCCGAGCTAAAATATTCTACCAATATAATGATCTCGACTTCTCTATTAAAATGTCTCGTGTGAATCTGTGTTCACTGTGAAAATGTGACAACACTCATGAATAACAACGAAATCCTGATTTTCTCATTAAACAAGAGAAATACAGTAACAATATTATGTATGCTTGAATGTTTTTCTAGGCAGATTTCACTAAAGCCTTTGTCAATGACTAGCTCTCTACTCAAACGTTTGGGCAAGTCACACATGAACACCATGCACATTATATATATAAATATATATATATATATATTACACCTGCTTGAAAACAAGCGTGGTTTCACCATAACAAAATATGAATTGAACTTCACAGAAAGTGGACGAAGAAAAAAGACAAACGGCTACAAACCGATTAATTTTCTGGTTTTATCCAATATATATTGCGATTTTTAATTGTTTTTAGTGTACTGTTAAGAAAGAAGATTTCTGCAGACAGACCACACAGGATTTGCGCCCCTTAATTCGGTTCTGAGTCATATATTTCAGTCTCCTTTGAACACAGTCCTCATTTCTTGAGCCCTAACCAGGAAGACGAGAAGCACCAGCAGAGGCCACAGCCTAAGCAAACTCCATACATCTATGCCAAGTTATGGCCTGATGGCCTCATTGCTTGGTTCAGCACTAGTCAGCATGTGCAAAAGGAACACGACAAAGGCGAAAATGAGCAGGTGCACGCAATACGTGTCCAAGGCACCAAATGCGATGCAGAGCGAGTACCTTAGTCACGGGACGATTGTCTGCATCCAACACACGACGACTCATCTCGTCATTGCTCACCCGATGTTCCCACTGACAGGAGCAATGTTTCGGAGATATCACTTGCCAAACATAGAAAGCCGCCGGGTATCCTCAGCGCGCATATACCAAGTCTCGCATCCGTAGAAAAGAACATGACGAACTGTTGCATTGTACACCGTTCCCTTGAGGGAATGCCGGATGTCATGGCGGCGCCATAGGGGTCGTAGGTTCGGGAAAGCTTCTCTGGCTTTTGCAATGTGTGATGTGACCTTTCAACATCTAACAAGTGACAGATCTACATAAAACCATGGCCTTTGATCTTCGGGTTGCAATCTGCCAACGCCAACTATCCGGCTAACAGCTGGCTACAACTCTCTTCCTGTAGAAGAAATGCTTTAAGATAGCAACAATGCAACATCTGCCGTAAAGCATTTGGGGTGAACCTACAGTTCTCCAATTTCGGACCAGTAGTATGAAAGCAGGGATTAGTTCGAACTCTCTTCTACAGAGTGCAGAAAATCCGCACCAAGGATCAAGTACAAAAAGGCGAGTTCATAAAACGGATGTCGCTAGCCAACAATTATTCAGAAAATTTTAACCATCAGCATCGGAAGTAGAGGAAGCCATATGCTAACCCAGTCACCATGGAAAAGAAGCAAGTTTTTATTGACTTTCCATTTGAAGCTGAAAATTAGTTCAATCGAATTAAGAGAAACCTCAAATCGGTCATCAGGCATGTGTATCCAGCTGCACTATTGCGTCTATAACAAACAAGCAAAAGGTTAAGTTTCCAGCATCACACAAGCTGTCTTGCTGATGCTAACGTCCTCACACGTTGCCTTTCAGTTCACTTGCAGTTGCAGTGACAAAACCGAGCTCGCCTTGACTCACAGAGTGTCAAAATCGATGACGCAATACTTTGTGACCTCGTATACTGAAGCGAAATCTCCGACCTCTTCGATTGCGAAGCCCCTAGACGCATCGGGCCACAAACTGGACATAACTCGATCTTTCAAAGCAGTGTCGCACAATGCAAACTCCAAGCTACTAGCATTCAGTGAAGCTATGTTTATTAGCATGCATCAGCCAATGCTTTGCGCATAGAAACAGTTAGCCCTGAGTATCAGTCTACCTTGACATTAACCTGCATGACATTCTCCCCCCTGTCATTACCATTTATCGGTATATGTACATACGAAAACCTCGAAATAGTTTAAATCATTGTGTTCTTCAGAATCTACTGTGTACAGATTGTAATGTTTTATATTCACGATCGGAAAGAGTAGACGAAACGTTTGCATCTCGTGATGTATTTTCTGTCTGCTTTAACAAGTTACAGAAGTATTTATAACTGTCTTGCGCCATGCTCATTTTTAATTCGAATACTTGTTCTAAGTGAGACCGTGTTCATAAATGTCATCTAGTTGATTCTTCGCGAAGAGAACTAGAATTAACATGAATCGATGCCAGAGCCTGCTGACAGAACATCGTTCCCGGTTCCAATGCACATGCTATAGATGGTTGTGTTGGAAGCACCGGGTTACAAAGTGTGAAATTAGCCGGTCACCCTAATTAAGTCCCTTCACGGTGTGAACTCAAACATATTAATCGAAAATTCAGCCGGGTATTATTATCCAGCCCAGTGAAAGTAGTCACGAATTGTCGGCACCATGCGCGGTTCTAGTCACTAACAACAGTCGAGTTTGTTAAACTGCCTTCTGCTTTATACACAATATTGTTTCGTACATCCTACACGACTGTGGCAATTTCATTCGGAACAAAATACCAAACTTATGACTTTTGAGGTTGGACAGATTTGCCAGAGGCATGGCGGGTAGACCCGTTTCTCCTTTTTAGTTTGGGCAGCTCTCCCTTTCCCCCAAGTTGTTTCAGAGCAGCTATAGACAACAACGTCTAGCAATAGGAAGTTGTAAACTTAGAACGTGTATGTATGTCAGGAACTTTGCACACTTAAGACGAAATAGTTTTATCTCTTGAAATATATCTTTATTTTGCTTTGACAAATTGAATAAATGGGACTCAAGGCTTTAAATAAATATTGTGTAAATTTTTAAAATGTGACATAGCACTCCGTATATGACAAATGACATATGACATATGACAGGACTCCACACACCAGAAAAATTTTGCCCCCTGAACTGCTCGAAAGATAAGCGTCGAGAAGTGAAGATTCTCTACGTCCATCATTGAACTCCGTATAGGAACTGCGGGGATAATTCATGATTTTATAACCTAAACGACAGGTTAAAGTCAGCTTTCAAGACGCAAAGCAATGAGTTCGATTGCTGTCGCCTTGAATCTTTTCCACTGATAGTCTGTTAGTCACCTCGGCGGAAATTTCGCTCATGAGTGTTCAAATGATGTCCTTCTGTTTGGCGATAAGTCAGCGTGCCATTCAGTGGAAAGAATTTTTTCTCCAAGCACTGTGTCTTAATTTGATCTTCTGATTGACCTCTTGTTTCCAAACTTACTGTTTCCAGTGACAGAGGTATAGTCCGATGTGATATTCGTAGTCACAAAAACTGAAAATCATATCATGGAGTAAACAATAAAAATGTGTTCATACCACTAAGTGACTCATTTACACCAGAGGTATACACAGTTACTTCAGTTGATTTACCACACATACGCTTACACACATCTAGTAATATAAACACGAGTTTGAGAGGTTCTATAGAAGTTTAGAATGAAAGTATCGTATGACCAATCTATAGGTTAGAATAATTCAAGAGGGTTTGACGAAACAAATGATTATTACTAATGACGAGTTCCACTGCTAGTCTTGTCAAACTTATTCCAGTAAAATCTGTCCGAATGAAAGGAATATTTAAGCCAGCAATCACGTAAATTGAAGAATTATTGTGAACTTCACTAGAGCTTTTGGAGCGATGGACGATGAAGGTGACAGCATGATGATCTATAAAATCCGTGCGGTTATGAAATGGATTCGAAGACTTCTACAACATTCTAGGAAACCATCGGACCACGGGCATTTAACAAAAAGCTAAAAGTAGAGTTCATGTCGATGGGATGTCAAGATTAGAAAGTGCCTAGAATGTTTCAGGTCATGGTAAGAACACAATGCCATCAGGAAAGCTAATAAAGTGTTAATGTCTCTTTCTATCATTGCCCACAGTTTAAGGATGACGGAATGAATGCAGCCGACAAATTATTCTTGCTTCCGGAGAAAATGGTGGGTGCTTTTAACATATAGCACACTTCTTGTGGACACCAGTTTAGTCAGTGAGAAGAAGCTTCACAATTACTCTGTATGATGTATACGCACAGCAGCTACATGCTGACAAATGTTATGCAGATAAAGGTTTCGTAGCACTTGTTAGGCCGACGGGAGAGGATGAACGAGTCATGTGAGCAAGCATTCTTAGAGGGAGTGGCATTGTTCGTTGAGTTTGCCAAAACAGAATGAAAAGAGGCAATCTCAGGGTGCACAATGACATTGATAGCATCATTGAATACCTTGAACTTTGTAAAACCCAACCAGCGTTTGACTAGTTCCTCTCTTCCAATAACTGAATTTCCAGCAAAAATAAAAATTTTCAACGCTAATCGAAATAAGTTGAGTTAGAAATCTTTCAAACCGTGAATAAAAGGTACGTTTACAAACATAGTGAAGAATTTCTCGCGGTCGAATTCCTGGACAAATGGCTTGTAAAACATATGAGAGCAATGGAATATTTCAACGCTGTTCTAGAGCTGTTCATAATGTTAATCGTTCACGCATTAACTAATCCGTGTATTTTCGCTCTGGCAAACTCCGTAACTTGTCCATATCAGAAGACTGCAGAACCCGTTGACAGGCTTTAGCTGACGAACACGCTCCTAACTGGTTCTACAATGACATCACAACTGGAGTGGGTTCGAGCTGAGGCAACGAATCGGTTGTTGGTCGAACATCGACCCGTCGGGCAACAGGTTGTATTTACCGCCAAAATCTAAATGTTACTTACGCTTCTTTTTCTAGAACCACGTTGAACTGATAACGTAGTCGGTAATAAATTATGTCCAATTCTAGGTGAAGCAACTTGAAAACAACGGCCAGCAAACGACATCAACAACAACGGCGATTGCAACAACAACAACAACAACCACACTGGAAGTGCAGCCAACACAACGTACGGGGAATGTACCATGCATACAATCCAAAACTTACAAACACATACACACAAAGACAAGCATTCAAATACAGCCACACGAATAAGCTAACACTGCTCACGTTTCTAGATTAGAATGTTGTGACGTCGGACATTCGTTGCTTGTTTTACAAGGATGCACAGAACAAGTAGGCTCGGTGAGTCAAACTCAACAAGGTTCTCAGTTGTGTGACTTCATCGATAAGCATGCGACTATACTTGTACTGATTGGGAATGTTTTTTTATGCAACCACTATTCGGCGGACACCATTGAAGAAAACTCAGTACCGTTATTTTTCGACCTCTTTTCGAGGAAAAAAGTCATAACGGGTAAGAAAATAAACTAGATTGACCAGTGCAACTCTGTTCTACGTGATACTCTACTCTTGTAATTTGGAGTAATTTTCTTCAATTATTTGAAGCATCATTTGACTTTAATCTAGGTTATTTAGAATGCATTAAATCTGCAATTGCCCATCACACCGTTCTAGTTCACACGTCTGTTGGTGGAGGAGTACACTGTCGAACTATTCAGCTAAGGATAACCATGCCAACATCATCTGGTTTTGAATCGTCACAATGGTGCATCCCTGGCCAAGCAGTTAACTACTTTTCTCATTTTTATTCCTACAAATTCAAGAAGAAAGTTCGGACAAATTCCATGGACTTTTCTGCCAGTGTTCGTGATTTTATCTCCCATTTCTGTGGTGCTGTCCGTACACAAATTCCACCCCACGGAGCTCCATAAAAATTGGTGCATAAAATAATTCGTTTTTCGCAACACATGGTTCAGGTTAGCAAAGTTCGCAGTTTCGGTTTCGTTGAAGGTTGGGACTGCGAGCGACCAAACACTGCACGTATCCTAATTTCCATTTCGATTCGGATTTGAATACTATGACAGAGACCTAATGTCCTACTCCATTTCAACTGAGGAGCCATTACTTAAAAGATGGTGGTTAAAGCCAAAAGTATGAACACATGTGGCCTTCAGAAAGTGTAACGGCGAATGTTGATGAGATGAAACATTGGATGAAGTCTATACAATGTGCTCACTCAATAGGTGATATGGAATCCATCGAATTATTTGTCCTGATCAGGAAGGAATAGATCGGCTTTAAACAGTGCGTTCAGCTACTGCACGCAAAGCTCAAAACCAAATGCGTATATGTGGCCGGCAATGGGTATTGCAGTCTTCGAGATGGCTACTTGCTAAGGGCATCCCTATAAATCCCCCCAAGTACCCGACGGTATCATGCAACCTCTGTTGAGGGACGCTTCTCTTTAATAGGTGCATTCCCATCGAAGTGAAAGAACAAATTCAAATGGGCCATGTACTTTTCTGGGTTGTCTGATCCTTCATACCTAGTGTGGGATATGGCCACACCACGACCACAAACCGATTACGGGCAGCCTGCAAAGCCCACGGAGTTACACTTACGTGGCGCTGTGTCGGGGTTTCATGGAGCATCCATCATGTATGGTCTCATCTGGTTCATTTAATCAACTTTAAACAGGCGGAATAAAAAGCTTTAGTGAAATGGGGCTCGCACAGCCTGAGGTTGAAAATAAAGGTTGTCCTCTTGTCCATCCGACATCGATATCCTCAATGATGCATTCATTAAACCTACCACGTTTACTGTTTCGCCCAACTCCTCCATTGATTTCACCTATATCGAACCCGAAGATAAAAATGAGGTTTTTCAGTTGCCAGAAACTATCAAAGTTGCATCCACAGCTGGACCAGATGTTTCATCCACGTATACCCTTGGACGTTGAGTCCGAGTTTTGTCTGAAATCATAACCCCTCTCACAAACAACTCTGTATACGTGTTCAACCCAAGTTCTTTGGAAATTAACAAAGATCGTCGCAATTTACAAGAATATAACATCGACCTTTCTTTCCTAGTGACTGGGTCAAACTAATTTTACCTTGTTTTTCTTCAAACCCTTTCTTTCTGTGTCGGTTGTTACAATGCAATTTGGCCACACATGATCACTTCCGGTGCGGTTACAAGCCTAATAGGATCACTCTGGATGCGATGTCATAATCAGTCTGTTCTATTTGTAAATCGTTTATCAAATCGTCGAAGTGCGCTAAATACTTTTCCCTGTTTTTTCTCTCTCATTAATTCCATCTTCTAGCCCTTCTAACTTTGAAAGTTTCACTGGTTTGACTGTTTACCTTACATTCATCATCGATTATTTTAGTAGATAGCCAAAATGTGAGATTTGGAGAAAACCGTTCACATTTTTAATTGATGAATCTGATATTCCTCGTGGTGCCTTTCTTTTACGCTTTCTTTACTCACTTAGACAAATTATTCCGCCGGTATTTCCCCAGGTTCAATGATCATTTGTATGGGCGATGTGCCAAAATAACCACCAAATCAATTTTCAACGAACTTGCCGATCGATCTTCCATCGTTTGTGAAAGATTCGGAACAGAATGGTCTTAGACTCAAGCCATTCAAATGCTGTGAAAGTTCCTAGACCCTGTCACATTGTTCATTCTTTAACGATCCTTGTGGTGTTGATGGGCTTCTTCTAGCTTGCTGAACTCTTTGGGGTATCGCTATCCTCCGGTCTTCGTCAGTTCCGGTGTATTAGTAATTAGGCCTACAATATGGTATTCTTTTTCAAATCCGAAAGCACAGAAAGTTTAGTCGGATGTTACTTCTTCCTCTCCTTCCTAGCGAATCATACTAATCGCGCTCTGTTGTTCACCTTCAATCTTTCTTGGAATACTAAAATAATTTCTTCTGATTAATCCAGGATCTTCCATACCATTTCCCGATCTTGTTAATGCCAAATATGCTCTACACATTTGTGCCTGTGGTAGAGTTTCGTTCACTATCCTTAAAGTTTCTTTAAACCCACTAAGGGATAGTCTTCCCAAATGTTTCTCCGACCCCAGAACAAGGTCCGCTTTTTGCCATACTCGTCAGAATTGACCTCTGTACCAACTCTGCTGTCCCATCCCTCGGTCGAGTACTGGTGAATGAAGTCCTGGTCACCACAAAGCTACAGGTCACCCTTCTGCGACTCACGCTGCATTAATATCTCCGATGATTTTATTATCGTTATTGCTGTGTTCTGCATAGTGGAAACACCGAATTTTTCATATGATTACCATTGAAGCGCAACCTTTAGTTTGTGAGGGCAACGTTAGACTTACCGAACTTCTTCAACTAACTACTTTAGTAGCGGAAAATTCACCGTAGTTAATCTACTAAGCGGCTCACCATTGTAAATCATATGAGCAAAACATAGTCGTTTAAGTATCCAAATGTTGGAAATGAATATAGCTGGTACAAATCCATCTCACTGTACGGGAACCGTGAAAGAAAATCCAGATGGCACGAGGATGATATTTCTCAATTAATCTTGTGTATTCCGAATGAGATTCGCAATCACGACAATGCCGAAATGTACAATTGACTGTTGAATCAGTCATAAGTTACGCATCCTTTAGTTTCTCCAACTGAATATGCTAGGACTAAGATAATATGGGATGTCCCTATCCCAATCTGAGGGTTATTTCTCCATCAATCTACGTACCTCGCTTAAATGTATTCTATCATAAGGTTTCCCATCCTTTGCCTAGGCTTTCATAATTGTTTAAAAAATCACACTTTCTCATTATGGAGATATCATTTTTTTCTTGGAATACCGGATTTCATGAAAAGTTTTGTATCATAGATAAGACTACGAAAAATAGGAAATTGAAAAATAATAGACTTCTCCTAAAAATGTGTTCCAATCACTCTGACTCGAGATCAAATTCCACACTTATTGCGTTTTTAAACCAGGTCGCTCGTTCTGCGTCTACCAAGGGAGACTAGTTCACTGACACCTTATGTACACATGAAGAAGACCAATTCAAGGTCTGATTCTTGATGGCTATAAACGGACATGCAAATCGAGAAATTTAGACAAGGCCCAAACGCCAGTTTTTTCCAACCTGGTTTCATAATGTCCATGACCCTGAATACGTCCGAAGCACAATCATTATGGCGATCTAATCCTAGCGGGAAATGCCGTTGAAAATATAAGAATCGCAGTGAATCCACACTCACGTGTCTGAGATCATAAATGCGAGAATTAATCGGGACAAATGTTATACCTAAAACTTTATGGTAAATCCTCTTTTGAATTGAATGAAACAACAGCAGAATATTGGGGCTCCGAGTCACATTTAAAAATGTCTGTCTTGTTCCTCCGCGAACATAACATCATTCGAACTTTAGTGATGAGAAAATTACTGTCTAGATGACCCAGATGCAGATGGTTACTACAAGGTGACGTTGAGGAAAGAATCGACAATGTTGCAGCCAACGAATCGTCGACAGAAGCTCATTTAGGATAAGCAGTCGTTTCTCTTCATAGGTTGAGTGAATGAACAATACTTCTTAATGTTGGGCACTCAGGTGCGTATCTCCAAACAGCTTAACATTATCTGATATCAGCACGCCCGAGACTTGACCCCTGTGCAACAGTTCGGTGATCCAGTGCATGCATTCACATCAGTCGTAAAATAAAAAAAGATTACTCCATTGGGGAATAAATTTTGGCCGCGGTCAGTGTGCACACCTGATTTCAACCCAAACAAGTCTCCTAGATATTTTGGCTCACCGGCCGGACAGACATACGGGCTATAGCCTTCGTCAACTGCATTTCTAACCGTATTAAAACCGGATGACTTCGGCTAAGACGTGATTCTGACTTTCGTAGTAATTACGTCAATGGCTCGAAGGCAAGCAATGACAAGACGATATATTACAGATGAGAAACCAGTCGCGGTTGAAATTCGCATTCGTTGTGGCATTCCGGTCTCAAAACAGGAGTTCTGAATCACCTTTAGTCTGTTTCTTTAGAATGTGTCTGCCAGAGATAAGATGTCCGAAAATAAGCATAATTCCCCGAGAAACCAAAATGCACGAGGTCGGAATGTTTCATTCGTAAAAAGTTCCAGCATGAGAAGCGAAGACTGCATCTGTCTGGAACTGAAACATGGAATCTTTCATTTCGGTTCATTTAGACACCGAAGCTTAAAACGATGCCCCAAAAGCATTGCCTACACTCCATCACTTCCTATTTTTGGAAAAGTTAAAGTGATTACCCTGACATGCGAATCATCCTAAGTAATCACAAAATTGGACAGACTTAACTCATGCAAATGACCGAAATTACCTCCGGGAACAGACCATTCGGGCTGTTTGATCCAGGACGACCAGCAAAAGATTTGGCTTGTAAGGGAGAAACAAAAGTACAGATATATATATTTATATATACGTATGTATATAATTGTGAAAAAGCAAACAGATTGATAGTATCGATGGGGTGATTTGCACAAAAAAGCAGAATTCGTTCAACCGATACGTGAAGTCGGAAATCAGCGCTCACTGACAATTTACGTAGTCATATTACTGCATTGGAAAACTTTGTCATCGCGTAAACTTAAATAGAACTGTCGTCCAACTTAGTTTGAATGAAGTGATTAAACTTCCGAAGCCTGGATATTAGCTGGTTAATTTGTACTTTGCCACTAGAGATAGCTTACTTGTGTGTGTACAATATAACCTGACTAAAAAGTCGTATTGCGTTCATTGCTGTTGTTTCTACAAGTGGCCCGGCCGCGCCAACATCTTAGTCCACTACGACATCATCACCGTTATGGTAGTGAAAAATGAATTGGCCCTTAAGATCTCAATCAAAAGTGAGCGATGATCGATTTCTAAAATTTCTAGGTCTTGTCATCAAAAAATTATTTCCTGTAAGAATAACTGTATCGGATGCGAGTTCAATTAGCAGTGTCGAAATAACGATACGCCATGAGAAGTGTTTTGAGTAAATTGTACTGTTCGGTAGCACATCTTGGTAGAAATGGTTGTTAATTTTTCCTCGTTCCGGTTGTCACGGCTAAGAATGGTTTTCAAACAAACGAGGTGATTCCAGTCTCATTCACTCGAAAATCAGCTATGAGAAAGATGAACTGTGGTTACCGAAGCGTCATTCGGTTAACAAACATTTCTACCAAGCCGTATTACCGGGCAGTAAAAGTCTACATAAAGTGATTTTCTTTCTTTTTTCCTCTAATTCCTTTTTTACTTTCTCTAAACGGACTAGGAATGAATGGGCACCTTCGGACCACAGGATCAAACAATTTTTTGAGCGAATCGAAGTTTTTAATTTGAGGCGTATCTTCTTCGTCCAGCAGCAACCCAGGTAAAATCCTTGTGAGTGACGCTATCTAGCCCAGCAAGTGGATCTACAGTCATTGCACTTTTAGCAAAAACTATTCGTTTCTAATACAGGATTTTTAACCCAAATCTACACTTCTGGTCTTAGTATGTCCTGTCAGTCACTGAAAACAACCCTCTACTTGGGTACCCATGTTCAATTGTCACAGTGAATGTATTTCGGTTTCTTTCCGTCGCTTCGGGGTTCATAAGTGATCAGATGGCTAGTTTACGCTGTTATCATTTTTAATAACAAGTATCTAACTGCACGGCGGAGAGAGTTGATTGATCACCAAGGCTGAAGTTCGGCGTGACATAGAACCACTCATTCGGTCCGAGATGGTAACCAACCGGGCGACAAAGATTTGGCATCTGCCACCAAAGTGATCAGCGGATCTAGGATTCGAACCTCTAGCCTCTTCCACAATAAATGTTTAATCTATTATTGGTTTCGATCGCAATGTTACGGTCAAATAATGCGAGAGAAAAAAGTACTCATCGTGATAGAAAACTGGTAGCCTTCTACTGATCGGTGAGTTGTGCACCGAATACAGTAAAAGCAGCTTATACTGACTTGCTTCTCTAAGGCTTTCAGGTAAAAGCATAGGTTTTTCCATTAGACAGCAAATGATTCGAAACAAACCAACGCACAAATGGTTCTAAAAGGCATGGACTAATTATTTCAGTGTCTATGATTAACATCAGATCATAGCGCGATCTGTTGTCCAAATGATACACAATAGTAGTTTCATTACTATTCGGCCACTATTAGGCCACGAGTGCGACACTACATCATGCCTCACCACAGAGAAACTATCCATTTCCAGTCCATACCCCAAGGTGACTTTAACTTGAGTGTGCACTATACATTCCGTTCGAAATCCATTTAACAGGACCTGTTTTTTCTCTGATCGGTCCAAACTTTCTCTTATGATTTGGTCGTAACCTGTTTTGCCGGGTTATATTCGTCACGAAATCAGATTGCACCGTAGGGGGCAGGTCAGTAAATTCCTATTTCGTGATGTGTAGCAGGCGTTGCTTCGTGCAAGCTACCCTGACCAAATCCCTAAACGTATCGAAAATATACTGACTATCAACGCGATCACGGAGTGTTGTCCACACCCTCATTGTTCGTGTTTGAGCTTGTTTCTGTGTCGCCCTGTTTTGTTAATCCCTTCCTCAACGTGAATACATCAAGCTGCGACTCAATAATTAAAGTTCAACCTGATTTTAGTCTACTTTAGGCCACCTTCTGGAAACTTAATCCATTCCTGACCCCCTAAGGTGATGTATGAGGCATAAGCACGGCACAGGTATTTTCCTCATCCCTGTCATTACCTGAACATGTGCGCATCTGTTCCCGGTTCAAGTAAACGAACGAACAAAACTGCAGCAAATCACGGAGCATGGACTTCCTACTTGATATATCCATTTACCTCTGCATGATTTTGTGTGTGTGTGTGTGTGTATGTGTGCTATTCATGTTATTACCTGTGTGTTTGCGTTTTGGGGTGGAAATGAGTGCATCTGTTGAGTTAACCAAACCCTTTGGGCTCTGCGTGTGAATCACTTTAACAAGTTGCCCTTTCTCGCGTGCTCTGAATGCATACAGGAGTGTTTACATGATTCGCATTAACCCGGGAAAATAAACATGGAATCTATTTTTTCGAAACTTTTAACCGAATGCTTGCTCCACTGGTGATCACTCACCATGCCAGCTTGTGCAAAATAACTGCAGGTAGTGGGTAATGCTAGCCCAATACAATTCAGCGAAACATCTGAAGTGTTTTAACTTGCAGAGTTTACCTTCGAAATGCCATTGTCCCCGAAATAACAGAACAGCTTTTGTCATTGTCAGAAAAAGTGACAAACCGTTGTATATTGCTTATAATGCTTTCGCTTCTTTCGCATACCTCGATCGATGTGATCAGACAAAACAAGGGGTGCAGGTGCACAATACCTTGTAGCGCTTGTCTTGCAAATGCAGTCCAAAGTTCGTCTGGATGGTCTAGTGTTCAGCTGTTTTTCGTTCTCTCGGGGTTCGAATCCCATTCGGGACATGGTGACAGCGCGCCGCTGTCGGTACTTAAAAAGCTAGGTAAAACAGCTGCACAGCATTTTCATGGTCTCCCGTAGTAGGTTTGGTGTTGATACAGAATGACTAATTATTTCCATTCCCATAATGGAACGAGTATGGCGGCAAAGTGCAAGAAAACTCGTATGATCCTGAAAAACTAAAAAAACGGTTGCCATGGGTGCCAGTATTTACTTCCTACTGACTGGCTTCCCAGATCCACCCTGTTTCTGATCTACGCTATAAAGAGTTAGAGAATGTGAATTGAGCAGTTGCTTATTGCAGAACGGGTTTGGCTGTTGGCAAAATTTACTTCCAAAGTTGTATCGTTAAAAACTTCGACTTAACATGTGTCCGCGAAAACCCAAGCTAAAAAGAGGAACATATTTTGGCCTACATAAGGTGAAGTAGCGAAGCACACGCACAAACGAAAGGAAGGTAGAATATTGAATTTTGTTCAACTATCAGATATTACATTGAGCATTGTTGCATTAGGCACCTGGCAAGAAAAAATATTTTCGGTCTTGGTGCAGCAGTTTTGTTTTGCAAACTCCGCGACCAGCAGGTTGGAACTTTTTCAACTTTACAATAAACTCCGGAAAGAATGAAGACAAGCGGCCAGTTGCTGGCGCCATTTGAAGTTGTCCTGCTGTAATGAGCTTTCCTTGACGCTTACGTCAAACATACGGGACAATTGGATTTCTGGTTGATTTCCGGAATGTTGTGTACCAACTGAACGATTGTTGAACAGTCTTAAGGACTACGTTTCCTTCTGCTTCGGCTTTGGAGTTGCACATAATGGTAAAGTAATCAAGATGATCAAGATCTGGACAATTCCGAAATGCGGCTTCGTGTCATCGCCCGCCTTGTCATTAAGCCCCATTCCATGGATACCAACATAGGACAAAGTGAACTTTGAATAATTCATTCTCTGCCGATGTTTGTGATTCTCTAGGATCTGGGAACACAGTACTCCTGTTCGATCCAGTTCACGAATTGGGATTCGGAATTTACAGTTAAATAATATCGGGTCCATCCGATATTCACTGTCTATTTAGGCTCATCTAGTGTGAATCGGGCCGACAGGATTAACAGCTAAAAAGGTTATTTTTTAAATTGTTACCATCATATTCGAAACTGATCGAAATAATGTTTCACACGAATGGACAAGTAGCTGTTAACTAACGTCACTAGCAATACTCTTGATGGATATTTCTGCCAAAAGGCCATGGTAAAAATGAAGTGGCTGATGAACTCATGAATATACGTTCCAAAATGTCTAACCGACACTTTCTTTTGGTGAGTTTTGAGAATTACGGCATCTTTGTACAGTGCTAAAGGTGGGTAATATTTTTAGGCAGGAATATGACAATGTAACCCAATGAATTATTTATTATTGTTGGGAATAATTTCTTAAGCCCCTTTGTGGACGTAAACGAACAAATGCTACAAATATATTCAGTCTTGACGCCACGGACTATCAACGAAGCAGCATTCAATATTGCTTACTGAAATCGATTTGGCTAAGGAAACAGTTACTAAGCTGAAATGCGGAACTCGAATGACAGGTCCTGATTAATTTCCAGTTGAACTGACGACCGGAAATGCTCAGTTTCTCACGTAGCCGATCCAAGGTCACGCCTATGTGATTAATATGATAAATGAAAATGCGTTTTAGTATAACGTATTCCTGCCACATTCTGGTGTCTAACTGTCTCTTTTTTATTAAAGCTACGGGTTTCCTGCTTGAGACGATCCAGAACACGAGCAGCGGGAAGTGGGAAGTTGATTGTCATCACATCCGGCCTTGGGGGCGTGTGTTCTCCAAATAATATTTAGTAACAGTGACTAAATTTTCATTGAAGGCAGTCAGAATTGGAACATATTTGAACTGCAAGCAATGCGGTCAGGAAATTTTAATTCGGCAGAAGCCCGTTTCACTTAGAATTTTCTTATCATAAAACAACCGCTTCCCGTTTGAAATACCAGTTGTTTTGGACATTTGTAGCCCTCGCTAAGACGATGGTTGACTTGTGACCTCCACTGAATGCGCTTAGCTTTAAATATCAAGTACGAATTAGTTAGTTGCTAATGGCTGCGGTGTCTTTTGCACCATACTGTTTATTGACAATCTGACACACAGCCAAATTCGTTGTCAGAACCAGGAATGGAGTGATAGATTGCCGTTCGATTACTCAAAGTTTGATATTTGGTGAGTACGTACGCGTGTGTGTGCGTGTGTAAAATTACTCACGGTGTGGGAAATGTTGGATGATCTGCGAGATTTGCAAATGAATTGGGTGACTTTCGGAACTAGCTACTGAGTTAAGAAATCTTCGTTGCTTGCACGGACGGTCTCGGTAATTCGCCGTTCTCCATGACCTATTTCAAAGGTTGCAAACGGACCTAAAGGCTTCAAATACTTTCATGATGAGGCTGGGTCCAACCGAGTGCGAACAAAGCGCTAGAATCTGTCTTCACTGCTCCACTGCTTAACTAAAAAGGATGACACACGTGAATCCGTTCAACTAATCATCTGATCACTAGCAAGTGAGCACTGTTGCAATGGAACAGGTAAATGGGTATGCAGACGAGGGGCCACCCAATCTTGCATATCATCATCATCGCTCGGCGTTAAACAGCAAGGCAAGCTTCAATGACCACTGCCCTTCCCCAGAGTTACACGTTTATATAAAACAGTGAATATCAAAGGGGAACAAGGAGTGGACCTACACAGGCGGGAAAAGATAAGATGCTGCTGCAGCCAACACACGAAACACAGTCTAACTGTACAAAAGCACGTGTTTTCAATCATTCTGATTCGACAGAAAATGACAACACGATCGCCAATGTTCACGGTTCACTGCCATATCCTTCAGTGTCTCCAGCCAGCAAGTCGACGAGTCTTTCGGACCCCAACCACGAAGGCATGAGCCACCTACTTTACCTAACTTCGCTATACATTTTCTCATCCCACGTTGCCGCGTCATCTGTTGGCCTCCACATGGCTTCTTCCATTCCTTAGGAGGAACACAAAATAGGGCACGATATGGTAGACGAGTGTTCGTCATACGCAACACGTGACCCAACCAGCGTAGTCTACTGAGTTTCATACGCTGAAACAAGCTATTCTCAGAAGTGGCACCCAATACCAGATTCCTAACCTCAATATTACTCACCCGGTCACTCCATCCAATCCTAGCCATACTACGTAAACATCGGTTGTCGAAAACCTCCAACCGACGAACATCGCTCATACGCATACTCCATGTCTCGCAACCGTACAACAGAACTGAACACACTGCAGCACAGTACACACGACTTCAGTGAAATATCAGGCCGACGCCGCAAGTGCTTCAATCCAGGGTAAGCTGCCCGAGCCTTGGATATACGCATACTTACCTCCAATCCCGAGCTACCATCGATAGACACGCAGCTACCAAGGTAGGTGAAGTGGTCCACAGTCATTTGTTCCTCTCCATCCAGTATCAAGTTCGGTGCTGTTGTCATCCAGTCCTGTAATAGTACTTCGCACTTTGAAGGTGCAAAGCACATGCCAAACCGAACAACCGATCTCGACAGTCTATCTAGTGCCCGTTGTGCATGGTCCGCAGACTCGAACAGGCACACGACGTCGTCTGCGTAACCTAAGTCGCATAGCTTTCCTCCACTTCCCGGTATCACTCTTACATCCCGAAGACCTCCTAAAGCATCTTCCATCACTTCGTCCATGACGAAGTTGAACAAGAATGGAGAGATGGGACACCCTTGTCGAACGCCACTAGCTGTTTCGAATGAACGTGACAGTTCACCGTATACCCTCACGCGACCATAGGTATGCGAGTATAATGCTCGCAACAGGTTCACAAACTTAGTTGGCATACCCTTCAGGTGGAGAGCACTGAGTAGTGCCGGTCGATCCACGGACTCGAAAGCACCTTTCAAGTCGAGGAAGACTACGATCGTAGGGCGGCGGTGCATGTGGCGCGTTTCGAGTATCTGTAGAAGAGTGAATATCTGGTCGATGCAACCTCGACCTGGCCGAAAACCGGCTTGTTGTTCGCGGATGTTGCTCTCGCGAATCGGTGTCAAACGGCGCAGCATTATCGAAACTAACACCTTAGTAACTATCAGAATTAAACTAATCCCTCGATGATTGCTGCAATCACCCCGTGTACGTTTCTTGAAGACGGGTATAATCAGTGACTCGCTCCACGATAACGGAATACGCTCCTCGTTCCAAATATCATGAAGCAAGGAGGTAAGTGATTTCATCAGCACTTCTCCATCTAATTTGAGAAGAACCGAGGGGAGGTCTCCGGGATCGGCAGCTTTTCCCCTCTTCAGAAGCCGAATATTCGACTGCACTTCCACTTCCGTTGGGGGATCAAGTGACACCTCCCAAGGATTCACAGCTCCAGACGTCGGACTAGATACGTTAGCGCATGACCAGTTAAACTGATCCTTGAAATGTTCTGCCCAACGGTCCAGTCTTTCCTGTCTGCCATGAATGAGCCCTCCAGTCCTATCGCACACGACTTCACTAACCGAAATTCGCCGCCCACCGCTGTTGCGTATAAGCTTAAACAGTCTTTGACTGTTACCTGAGGCGGAGGCCACTTACATCTCTTCGGCTAGCTTAAACCACCAGTTTTCGCGGTCATTCCTAAGGCTTATTTTCGACTGACGCTGCAACTGCCGACGCATCTTATTCATTTCCTTGCAGTTAGGCAGCTCGCGTTTTCGCTCCATCAGACCAAGCGACGCTTGCGAGATCCAGTAATTATGAACACTAAGTCTGGGACCGTAGGCAAAATTCGCTGCCAAATGCATCGCCTGCGTAATTTGATCCCACTGATCGTCTACATTGCTACTGGTCGCAGTTCTTAGTTCCTCGGACAGTTTCTGTTCGCAGCTGTTGCGAACAGCCGAATCAGACAAAGGTTCGAAAGCCATTCGGATTTGTGGCCTGCGTCGATGGCCTTTGAGCTGCAGCAAAATCGCATTAAAACTAATGCATGGTCCGATTCGACGTACGTGGTCCAGTATGATCTACAGTTCTGGACAGAACCGCGCCAGCGGTAGCTAACTGCGATATGGTCAATCTGACTCAAAGTACCTGTCGAGTTAGAACGCCACGTCGCTGTGCGACGCGAACTGTGTCGGAAATTCGTACTAGATAGGAATAAATGATTAACTGCACAGAATTGGAGAAGTCTTTCTCCGTTGTCTGTTCGCTGTGCAGGCAAGGCGCATCGCCCACCTAAACAGGACTCCGATGCACTAAATTTTCCAACTTGTGCATGAAAGTCACCTGCTACCACTACAATGTCAGAGCGTTTGCTCTTCCAAACATGAGTGACGAGGTTATCGTAAAATTCGTCTTTCTCCATATCAGTGCTGCAGTCTGTGGGAGAGTATGCCGAGATGAAAAATAAACTGCGCTTAACACTACTATCCTTTCGGACGCCGACTGATCCCTGTAGTCTCGTGGCATACAAGCGACTGTTGACTGGGATCCAATCTAAAAGGGCTGCTTCAGCCTTCTCACTCAAGACTATTCCTACATCGCGATGACCCACAGCTCGAACCGCTTCGTCTCCTGAAGTATGCAGGAAATATCTTGACCAGACGTTTGGCTCAGTTATTTGAATTACTTTACTCTACTCTACTCGAATCCTGAATTTATGTTTCACTCGCGCAGCAGACATCAATCGAAAGTGAGTCCACTCAGAGAGCTAAAGAAGCCTGCTGGCCAGCCTGCATTAAAGTGCGCACATTGAATGAACCGAGATTCAGAAACTAACGAGGCTTGAGAAAATGTGAGCTAACAGACTGAAAGCCACCTACAACACTACTTGACAATAAACCCTTGCGAGTATCAGGCGTGTTATCAACGGAGAAACTATGGGTAGGCAGAAGGGGCAAACAGATTGGGTTGGAGACAGAAGAGACAGGTTGAATAAAAGAGAGGGACCTCTGAGCAGTAGCATACTTATCACTACCCACCCCACTTGTGCTCGATGCAATGGGCAGCGCGGTCCTGATTATCCTGCGCGACGACCGACGCAGTATGGAATTATTTGCAGGCGTGTAACTCATGGGGAATAATGGACGGGTACTGCTAGGGAGTCCAGCCACTAAGCAGAAGAACGATTAGGGTTCTCAACCAAGACCTTTGGTTCTGGTACGAACCTGACCGCAAGGCAGCGGGTAATAGCTGAGTGGGAGCCCATCTACCTGGACCAATTATTCTTCCACTCGTTTTCCCTACTGAGCTGCTAACTCATATCAACCCCCGACTTGGAGGACCAGGAGACTACTTCGTCAGGCCTCTACCCATTGACCTTCCAGGCATGATTGGATCTTCGGCTTGAGATAAGCCATCCTGTATAGCTCGTTGGACCATGGAGGCGCGCAAGCCGTCACACCACGCCAAGGTGTAGTCTCGTTGTGACATCGGATTCCCTCAAGCAATGTTTGGAGATAGTGAGTGAAACAGTCTAATGTCTCAGTCAGTGATACGTGCATTGGGAATCGTCCTGCTTCTATATGGTTGCCCAGTCCATCATTTTACAACCAAACGCTCCTTCTTAATATCTTTCTATTCAACAATGAGCTGTTGCGAGTATCGGGCTTGTTATCAGTGAGGACGCCATGAGTAGGCAGAGTGGGCAAACAGACTGGGTTTGAGACAGAAGAGATAGGTTGAATGAAACAGAGAGAGGTCTGATTGTATCTCCCGCTTGAGATAAGCCATCCTGCATATCTCGTTGGATCATGAAGGCAAGCAAGCCTTCACACCACGTCAAGGTGTAGTCTCGTTGTGACACACTATCATTTAGTCTTGAGCGTGAGCTTGGTTTTCACATATTTATTGATATTTTTGTGCGATAGTTCGGTGGTTTAATTTGTTTGCGAATGAGGTTAATTTATGTGATTGCGACCGATTCTACTCAAGCAAGCAAGTAGTGCAAGGGATAGCCTGATGAAAACACTGCTGACTCAACTTGACTTGACTCAACAACTCATGAAACGGCATACGCAATATCAATGTAGCTTTGTTAGTATATGGCTTAGTGCAACTGCGAGAATCTATTTGGACTTGGAACTACTGAACTACACTAGGAATTATGCATGCAATGCTAGCATAGCACACCTGGATTTCACATTGAAACCGAAATCCCACCAAAATCATCAGCCTGCAGCTGAAACCACACTTGTAGGATAGGTCATTTTTCCACCTCCCCAGTCGCTTCAGTCTTGGGGAACACAAAACTGTGTGATTCGTATAAAGATGGCCGGCATATGATTCCACTAAGGCTAGGAACAGACATCAACCTGAACATGGACTGGCTGGTAAACAAGAATGGTTATGATCGCAACCATAGTAAATAAAGCAAAAAATATGACTGGTAAGTAGTTCCACTTCTGTTCATCTAGATAAACCACAAAGACAGGAGAATCAGTATTCTTCATTTTTCGGCCAACGAGCTTGAGGAAGATTGTGCTTGTCGAGTAGGACATGCAAATCGGTCTATTTGGGTGGGCCATAATCTACACAAATTCACGCCTGTGCTGATTGTGAGAACTTGCATGGCATTTGCTAACAAACATCTTTTCTCCCTTTGGTAATGCAAATTCTAGTCTCCTTAATATTGCAACGGACGAATCGATTACAATGATTTAAACTGTACTCACCGGCGTTTACTTTTCCAATGGAGCCGTCCGCTGAATGTGCACTGCCTAGCGAAATATTTCGCAAAAACAAACGCCTGTAACGAACCAGGAGCAGGAGAACAATGGTGGTAAGTAACAGCAGTACAAAAACCGTGGACAAAATTACGACCATTGTGCGATCGGAAATTCGTGCTTGACCGGCTACCGCTGTCCATGTGCCCACACTTCCCAGTCCCATGCTTTGATCACCTGGAGGTGGATGGGCACGGAATGGCATATCAGCCTGTCCACTGACATGATCACTTATTCCATCCGGGACAAAGCTCATTTCGCTTGAATCCGAGGCCTGTCGTACCACACGAACGGTGAACGAAGTATTCAAGCTTTGTGGTCGACCCAGGTCGTAAGCTCGCATTCGGAGCAGATATGCTCGCGGTCCGTCTGCATTTAATGGAGGTAAGTTCTCTCTCAGGTAACAAATTCCCGCAGTCTGGTCCACTGCAAACGGGAACTCAGTAACTGATTTTGTGGCATTAACTGAGTTTGACTGTTTCCAATGGATACTGGTAGTGTTTTTTCCCAACTCCTTTGCACCGTCCGCAGCAGGTACCCATGAGCCGAGTTCGTCTTCCACTCCAAGCAGAGCGTACTCAATTGTACCGTTCTCACCAAGGTCGGGGTCTGTGGCGCGAATGGTAAATATTGTATTCCCTGCTATTAGTTGATCTGGTCCCAGAGAGAACTGAGCATGATTACGGGGACTAAGCACCCTTGGGGCATTGTCATTTCTATCCAGAACCGTGATCAGTACTGTGGCCGTACCTGTAAATTGAACAACTTCGCCTTGTTTCGTTCCCAGCGGTCCTTCTAACTTAGGTGATAGTGCTCTCGGATTGTCTACAGCCAAAACAACAAATTCATAATGCGCCCGTCGCTCACGATCCAGGCGGCCTTTTAGGTGAATAATTCCACTGTTAGGATCGATCTGAAAGTGTGTGCTAATTTCCAAAGCCTCATCGTATAGTTGATTCGGTAATGGTTTTGGTGCTTTCTGTTCCGAGCCAAGGTGATCTGGAAACCTTGATCCAGGGCCAACAGCTAATCGATAGGAAATTCTGGCGAACTCATCCTGATCAGCATCAGTAGCCCACACTTGTCCAACTTTGACCAGGTCTACACCTTCTTCGACCTCGAAGTGATAATTCATTTCTTGAAAGACTGGTGGCGAGTCGTTCATATCTTCCACAATCATTCTAACCTCGGCTGTGCCGGTCATCCTTACATCGGTGGAAACGGTGGCAGGGAACTTGGGTTCTTCTTCCGGAATGCAGTCAATAGCTAAAACCTGAAAAACAATTTCGCTAACTGATTCGCGATCAAGCGGTCGAGTCAAGAACAACTGTCCCGTCAAACGTTCCAGTTCAAGTGAAGAACTTGGGTTGAATACCAATCGATACTCTAGGGCTGCGTTCCAACCCTCATCTGCATCCGTTGCGTGGACACGACCAACCAGATACCGCTCATTTACCGCGCCCAACTGGGCCGGTTTCATTGCCGGATAGTTTTCAGGAACTCGAAAAGTGTAATGAGTCTGCTCAAATACTGGGGCGTTATCATTAGCGTCCTCAATAAGGATACGAATGGGCACTGTGGTCGTTAGCTGTCCTCCTGGAAGCTGGCCTCTAGCATTATCGGAACAAGTAAGGGTAAACTGAACGGCCGCCATTTGATTGAGCGTGCTGGATTCACGATCAAAAGGAGCATTGAGCATTAATTTATACATCCTTGTGGGTAAGATGGCCCTTTTTATACGTTTTTTTGTGGTATCAGAAGTTATTTCTTCCATCGTTGAGCCCGTATTGGGCTTGGTGGGCTGATCAGAGAGCGGAATAGTGCTGCGCCTTGACCAAGAACTCGTGAGATCGCCGAAACGACCCAGTATGGAAATATCTTCCAGCGTAAATCGACTGTCGTTTGTGGTGCATACTAGGTCAGTATCTGCATACAACGTATCTTCATCGGTCACCGTAACTTGCGCTAGCATAGCACGACCCAGATTTTCTCTTACAATCCCATAGCCGGAAGAACCTGCAGCTGAACCAATAGATAACCGTCCTAAGTGTTCTGCTTCCCTGAGATAGGAAACAAATATTTTCGGGGCATGGTCATTCACATCAGTTACTTGTACATAAACCGGTACTTGGGAGCTTAGAGATACTGGATGGCCATGATCGTATGCCTCAATCACAAATTCTAGCCGAGCTCCCTCGTCTTGATTTGTGGGGGCATTCATACCAGCCGTCGAGTAAACATCCTGGCCAAGGCGTTTGGTAGACGAAGACATTATTTTTCGACGAGAAATTTCCAAAGCATGTGAAGCAGCTTTCTGCATTTTTTCTCTAGATTGCCGTCTAACGACAAGTCTGCCATAAGTCACATTTAGTCGTTTTAATGCATGGACTGTACTGCTGATACCGGAAGCATCTGCGGGTACTTGTTCCACGGCAAAGTAATTTGATGCTGCAATTTGTGCTTCTGATAGCCCAGCTACGGATGATTCAGTTGGTTTTCTTCCTGATCCTGAGTTTAGACTGCTGGCTGATTCCGGCTCTCCAGGAATCCGGAATCCTATCCGACTGTTCGCCCCAGCAGCATCTGCGTCATACGCTGAAAACTCCAAAATGACTTGTCCAGGAAGATCTTTTTCCGAAAGCTTGCCTGAATACCACGCTTGACTGAATTTTGGTGCATTATCATTGACGTCTTCAATAACCAGTCGAATAGGAAGTCGACCGGTTCGTTGTGGTGAACCACCATCAAAGGCAAGCAAAACAAAATGATACACTTCACGCTCTTCGCGGTCCAAAAGCACGGGTCTGTTAGCACTTGACGCACGACCTGTTTGGCTGTCAACAGGAACAAGCCACAGTTGGCTAGATTTTGCTTGTGTGTACATAGGTGGTCTTGGATACTGCATTTCTGAATTCGCCGAGGGTGGATCACTCACGGCGGGACCTACTTCTAATCGGAATAGGTGAGCATCTTGACCCTCTAGTCTATAACCACGAATGCCATTAGCGCCGTAATCAGGGTCTTTTGCCGAAGGTAAAGGTATCCTTATGTTATTTGTCACACTTAGTTCATGAGATACGGAATCAACGAGGTGAGGAGCTAAGATCCGGCTAGATTCGGGCAATTTAATCACATATTCTGCATTATCCGAATCACCTTGTGCACCTACTGAGAAGGTCGGCGCGTGATCATTCACATCCTGGAGGATGACGCTAAGTATATCGAACGATGGGTTTGTTGGGGATCCGTGTACAATGGACACTTCCAGCACACAGTCTCCAGGGTCCAGCCCTCCTCTTGTTAGGTCATTGGGTAATTGGGCGTAGTCTGGAAATTCAATTCCACCCCGATCGACTGAAATAGCGGTTTCCGGAAACTTGAATTCGGAGGGACAGAGTGCATCCCGGTCGGGTGGACTTTTCACTACTAAACTTCCTCGAATTGGGTTGATGGTTAACCAATTGGCACTGGGCATTTCGGCGTTCCCAATAGCAAGCAGTAGACCATCGGTTCTGTCATATCCACCTGCTGCTGACTGTGGACCTGCGCCGCTTGGGTCGGCTAGAAATGAAACCAAGTCTGGGATCAGTATGGTTCCTGCTGGAGTGCCTTCCCGGATGCGCAGCACATGCGGAGCCGCTGAGATTGACCAAACCGGAAGGACAGTTATGCACAAGACAACTTGGAAATGGTACCAACGAGATGTTTTTTCCGTTTCTGAAAGCATTCTTTCCTCTAACTTTATCTGGGACCGTTGTCAGAACGTTTGACGAATCTGTTTGGCCATTTCTTAATGACGTCTCTGGCCTGCAGAACAAACGGAAACAGATGGTCATTTATAGGATATTCAAAAGCTAAATGACAAATATTATTGAGTATTTTGACAAAAAAACAGAAAAAGAAGACTGGATTAATCATTATATTTAAAAGTGGGAATGGAAAGGAGCAGGTAGACAAATCTGTTTTGGAAGATCAAACAAAACACTAATTACGGAAAAACTGTCATTGACACTAAAATGAGGGCTTAACCGCGATACATTTTTTTGTTTCGAGAATGTCTAACCAAGTTGAATACTCTGTCAACGGTGAGGCGCGTTTCTGTAGGCTGTTGTTCATTTCAGTGAATAGTTGTACCTGGAGAATCATTGCCATTTTTCTGCAAGATTGCAGAATCCCCTTCGGTTATGATTTATTAGAACGAATGGAAAACTATCCATGTCTGGAAATGTCATCTTATCCGTATAATTCAGTTTTAACTCAATATCGACACACAAGGCCTTCAAAATTGTAATCTAGCTCCGAGAATGCGACAACGCATCGAAAAGCCACACATCTGATGACTGAACCCCTTGTAAAAAGGGACTGGCTGAAAAGTTGAAACATTTGGTAGATCGCCAACGGAATCCCCTTGAAAATGATGTGTAATTTGTGGCACCCGTGGATGGGAATAACCAAAATGATTCTCATGGCTTTTACAATACGTCATTTTCCGCCCATTCAGCAAACAAAAGGGCATTTTTCGTCATTCGAATTACGATATTTTTCAGAAAGCACCAGATTAAAATGAGTTTTAGAACCACAGGAGCACCAACAAAGGGGTTAGGGTGAAAATTGCATCCAGATAGGGAAGCAGCTTCCATGAACTGTCCAACTCATGCATGCCACAACTGATACCAATACAGATAACGAACAATTTCTTTGCTTCAGTGCTTAGGCTAACTGGGAGCATAGATTGGAAGTTGAAATTATGTGATTTCCTCCATTTTGCCATAGCAGTGCATCAAGTTCGGTTTACAGGTCGCCCGCTAACTCAAAGACGCTAGAAACAAATACTCTGTTCAATCAATTAGTGAATGAATTTTTCTCAACTGCGATTATCAACGATTTAACTAGATGCTGTCCAAAGCACAAATACATACATACATACATACATACATACATACATACATACATACATACATACATACATACATACATACATACATACATACATACANCAAATACTCTGTTCAATCAATTAGTGAATGAATTTTTCTCAACTGCGATTATCAACGATTTAACTAGATGCTGTCCAAAGCACAAATACATACATACATACATACATACATACATGCAAGATACATAATGTCAGTGTTAATAATAATTGATACGTAGAATTTTACCTTGTCCGATCCAACGGTTGATGGCTTTGCTAAAGAGAAGTCTCCACGGGATCTATAGTTAATAACAGCATATAGGTAAAACAGTGTTCGAATTTAACCGCGCTGGTTTTTCAGTCCACCGATCGAACTGACTTGATCAGTGAAAATGTGATGAAATCCATTAAACCACAAAAGACATTGGTTTTAAACCCTCTCAACATGCTTCAAATAAAATTTGAGACTTAAACGGCTTAAGGACAGCAAAGCAATTGTTCCTTTTTGAGTGACCACTTGACCTACTCCAATGAACAAAGCCGAACGAAATAACCACGGAATTGTTATTGCGACAGTCAATTACTTTCCACCCAAAATTTTATTTTACCGACCGCAGGAGAATTGATTTTATAGCCAAAAGCATTGAAGCGTCTCAGTTGAGTCGTTTATCATAACCCCGTCGAGTAGATCGATGAATGCAAGCTGGATTACAGAAAACGTGGTATCCTTCGGGGCATTTGCAAATGTCGGAGTTGTTCATTTTTTTCCATTGACTGATGTGTTTAACTGTTAGTTGATCTATTCGCACTTTGAGCAATTCGCCTGTGTAATATTTGCCAAGATTTATGAATTAGTTCCAATAAACCACCAACTGCCTCTGACCTAAACCATAAAAACGACATAAGAGGCTCAGCAAAAAGATCATCCTACCTACAAGAGGATCAGTGGTCTGTAATATTCACTGATGGATTGGTGCTATATCAGCTAGTGTTGGTGTTCGCTAGACTTCTGCTAGATAGCCAGGATTGCCTATTGGTTAGTGTGCTTGAGTCACAACGGTGCGTCCACGGCTTATGCCCTGGCACGGATACGACAGATATGCAATACTGGTGACAACCAAAAGTGTTCAGTTCAGTTCAATTTAGAAAACCCTGCACCCACTTCTTTTGGGGGTGGTTGCTACCTGACAACATCGTCTAATCAAACACAGAAATAACACAGAATGATGAAAGATCGACTGTAAGATATTAAGTTGAAGGACTATACAGAAGAGATGAGATTTCGAATAAAAAACTCCAATTACTGCAGCACTGTGCCATATCGCTTATTGTCTCAAACCCTTGCTTCGGGAGATCTCACGGAATACAACTCTGTTTTAACTATATTTATAGGAGCCAGACTACTAAAGTGTTTAAAAAATGAAAAGTGCTTTCTTGGTCTTCGGCTGTACGGCTTAGCAATGGGGCCCCCACTCGGTCCATTACTAGCCGACATCCTCATGACAAAGCTGGAGCGTGGGCCACTCGAGTTCCCAATACAAGCGCTTTACTTATACGTTATGTGGATGGCATCTGTATACTCAACCTCTCGACGAGAATCAACCGACTGTTGAACAAGTCCAACACGGCTCAGGCAAATGTGAAATTCACAACAAAGATGGAGTTGAACAATGAAATAGCATTCCTAGATGTACAACTAAGTCGTCGAGAAGACGGCTCACTTTGGGGATCAGTATACAGGAAAGCCACGTGGAATGGGCAATACATCGACTCTCACAGCTTTTATCTCTTAGTGTGAAGACGAACCTAATGAGATGTCCCATAGCCAGAATAAAAAGAAAATGCACAGAAGATATTCTTGAAGTTGAACTACAGACGGCAAGAAGAGTATTCACTGAAAATAGCTTCTCATGTAGATTGATCGATAAGAGACAGAAAAGGAAGTCCCTAGGGAGGCGAAGGTGGAAAGAAAGCCAGTAAACATATCTGTGTCATTCCAAGTGACACGCTAGCAGAGATGGCACGACGAAGACTCACTAGGCCTATCAATAAAACATTTTATGCAGCCAAACTTCTAATACTGTTCAAATCCCGCCCGGTAGTGTCATTAAGGTTGAAAGACAGTTCCTGATTCTGCAGCCTTGTTTCGTATATATACCTTCACATTGTTCCTGTGGGACAATGCACATCGGCCGCATGACCAGGCGCTTGTCTGAACGCAACCGTGAGCACCACTCTGCACTGGAACAATTAAGTCACTTAATAGCGGAGTCGTTTCATATCTAGCATAAGCTAACCATACCGAGACTGCGACGCAAGCTTTCCGGACCCTGTATAAGGCCAGAGGTCAACAACCTAAGTTGGCAAAGTGTCACCTCTTTAGCATCGCGGAAGCTGTCCTCACAATCCACCACTACGCTCTCAAAAATAATTTGTGCTTGCGCTTCAACTCCTTTGACCCACCCTCCGTCCCAGTGCAAACCCCTGACAGCAAAACAATTAACACAACACGTTCAGGTTATGCATGTAACACCACAAATCCCTCCCCACTCATATTTTTTTCTGATCAGTCCAATCCCTCCAAAGGAAATTTTTTCCAAATTTGTAGTGATGTAATGGTGTGAGTACGAATCACGGAAAACGAGCTTGTTCGCCAAGCTGCGTCTTCTCAATGTGCTCAGTGGGAATTTTCAAGGAATTGTACTTTTGGCAAGCGTGATCATTCATTCATGAGAAATTAGTTCGTCCGAGCTATTATTCATGGGATAAAAATTGTAAGTTTTGCAAGGCGGTCACAGGAGGAGGCTGTCTATCGACTAGAAAAATCAGATAGGCAGTAGCACGACTCGAACCTAGAATATGCAGCTGGAAATGTCACCGTGGTAATAGCCCCATAGACCACCATCCATGGGAACTTTCAAACTTGAGGGAACCAAAGACCCTTTGGTACTTGCAAGATTTCAGTGGTCATGAAAACATTAGCGTATAAAGCCATATAGTTATAGATAAAAGTAATTTCTGTTCGGAGGATGCCAAATAAAAATAAAACTACTATTGTGATAAATACAAAGTGCTGTGAATATTTCTGATAAACGCCCTTCAAATTTGAGCTTCATCCCACTTTAGTTGTAAAGCAAGTCAGATAAACTTCGTCGGACATCATTATCGCAGTAGTTCATTGTAACCTCAGAGAAAATGTAAACAAGCAAATGAGTCATGACTAAACTACTCAATGTCTGACCAACAGTCGGCGAAAAACGATTCGAGTCCACATCCATGACTATGAGACAAATGGAGCGTTTTAGAAATTGTGCGGGTTCTCAGTGTTAGGAAAATTCGTATCTAAATTTGTTAATATTTGATTTGCCTAAATGAACAGAGTTTTCCATTTGGAGTTTGAGATTTAGTGGAAAGAATGGTGTTTCACTTGAGCCTGAGATTTACGTGAAAACCATCGAGAAAGCATCAGTGGTTGCGAGGAATCTATTTGTCAGTTGTTCTTTTTTAATTGAGGCAAACTAACGACTTTCGAGGAACATCGAACCAAATATGATAATTTTCAACAATCGGCTTTTATTTATTTGAGCTCCCTAACTTTGTTTGCATAGACGACCATTTCGGTCTTTGTAGCCCAACTAAAGTCAACTGCGGCTAGTCGATAGATTTTGCATAACGTGAAATTCATCGGTTAGGTGACCGAATCATCCCTCAGTCGCACTACGTGGCTTCCGACGCAGACTAATAGTCTACGTGAGATGAAACAGAATTAGCTGAGAACGGCGACAAAAATTTGGGCTTCCCAAGAGCTAACAAAGACTTGGGCTTCATTTATTTTCAGCCGACAAGAATAGATAAACTCTATATGGAATGGAAATTCCACGAGTCCGGAACGAACCAGCGACTTTCCATCAATCGAGCAGATGCTTCACGGCGGAATGGGAGAAGATAAACACCTCGAAAGTAAATTATTTTGAGTGAGAATTTAGTGTCACACAAACCATTATTCCAATTAAAAGTCTTAATTACTCGATCAGCCTGGTCTGTCAATTTCCTATGGAACACAACGCATACTTGAGAAGAATCTAAGGAAAACTGTCACTGGTGGATAGGCAAATACACAACAGCAGTCTGTGTCCTATGGCGTGCAATTATTCATTTTCGAGAATGGCTCAGCACGAAATCCTGAAAGTATTACCAGTTGCGTGACATGAAAGTCATTGTAAAATTTCTTCGTTGGAATTTCAGAATCTGTGTTCTTTCGTTCGCCCCACCTGGGGTGTCGAAACTCAGAACTTACAGGTTTATTAGTAATCCGCTCTTTGTTTGGGTTTCCTCGCATCGATTTTTCAGTGCCTATTTCATTTTTTATGAAAGCTACAGCCCCTTTCCTTTTCAAGCCATAAGACCATGATAAAGCAAGTTTGCCGTAATTTTGTCGTCACATAACAACAATGGCTGAATTTCGTGACTAATGTGCACTGCCTTCCTCCACCAATCGGATTTCGAATAGTGCCTGTACAAAGAAGGTTGGTGTCTATCATTTGCGTAACAGTCACTTTACTCGATTATATCACATTCTTTGTCCAATGAAATTTTTCACAAACCCGAGGATCCTTTTCTCCGACAAATAATACCATGACGTTTGCGATTCATTTTTGTTTCGTTGTGAATTAGTTTCTCGCACATGATCAGATTTGTCCAGCTGTGTTACAAATTTACTTTCCTCGGACTGGCACTGTTGTCGATTCTCAAATGGAACTCTGAACCAGACAGTTGAACATAGTGCTCGACAAGGGGTATGATTAGGAGATAAATGTGGGCTAGGGATTGGTTGGACTCGCGCCAGAGGTTGGTATTTAATAATGATCGGTGGTTGTATTTGAAGTTGGAACAACGATACGTCACCCTAAGTGCACGTTACCACTGACCGAAGGCCTTGAAACGATTATCGGTCTCACTAATCCCCACAAAGGTTTTAATTTTTAATGAATCTTTTCTCTTCATCACCAATCAACTGGCCGACGTCAGTTGATTTTGATGTTACCTTAAGGTGCTGTAGTCTGATTTGATTTACACAAAAGGCAGAAATTCAAAATCAACTTTGGTATTTGGATACAACCGTTTGTTCAAGCCTGTGCTGCTAACTCCACTGTTAATACCGTGATCCTGGCAGTACTGGTATTAGTAAGGTTGAACGAATAAGTATGTTGCTGCTCCCTTGGAAAATGTTATGAAAGACAGAAAACTAGGCATATAATTTTGTTCTTTGGCTACTCAAACAGGTACTTTGTTATAAAATAACCCATACGAATGCGTTCTCGGTTTTTCCCATCGAATCAGATCTATACCACGATAACAACTTGTAATATCCTGCGTGAACGCACTCTAGGTCTTAGGAGTTATTTTTCCTCGGCTGCTGTCTCTCTAAAGGCGTCCAATCAGCCTACTTTATGCGGTAGGAAATTTCCACGGCTAGACTATGCTCTCAGTGCAAATGCAGCGATATGAGTGCTAGAATCTTCTCGCTTGATCCAATCCGATTCGAAACCATGAACCGAGCAACTCATTTTCGATGTACAAAGTGCGGAGTGGCGTGGCCTGAGGACGAAACACAAACCTGGAGTCCAGCACATTGAAACTGGACATAGATTAGACCCATCCCTAATTATTTACATGTCCACATCGGAAGAGAGTGGAACCAAAATAGAAACAAATTTCCCGGCTGGCAGTCACCAACCCTAATGACACAAATGAATCCGGTTGGTGAAAAGTACACTTGGCTCTGTTTGTGCATATGCATTTGTGTGTATGTTCATACATCTGTGCCCCTCCGTCGTTTAACCATGGCCTGAATGGTCTACACTAGTGTCCATTTGACGCCAAATAGCGCGGAACAACCGGAAGTGTTAATCACTGCCATGTGAACGGGCAGTATCTGAAGAAAGAAAACTTCCCTCTTTGGACAAAGATCTGCAATGGGCCGGGAGTAGTCGGGCTAGATTATAAAATATCAAAGAAACAAGTTTGAATTAAAGCATTGTGATAAAAGATTTCCATGCAAGCTTTCTAATCTTGTAAATTACGACCATAGCAGATGTGCACTGTAGCAAAAAAGCAGCTATCTAGCCTGAAATTAACTCAAGTGAAACGCCACGTTGACTGGCGAGAGGTTAAAATTCACTAATGGTATTTAGTCATTTGCATGTTAAATAGTAGGTTCACGAGAAAATCAGAGAAATTGGAACACACGGGAGTGAAATTTGCTAGCGGTGTGCATTTGGAATACTGAAGTCTTCTAAGATTGGAACTTGGTCCTAATATGTGAATGTGATCATCCGAGTAAACAACCTGGAGGTTGAAACGAGGGCGGGGTGGGAGGTGGGAATAAAAGGCAACCAGGGGATTCCGTCGAATTATTACTATTTAGCTCAAATGTAAAATGTCAGGTTTTAGACAGAATTAAATTTCCACTTATGCACTAAACGACGCTGAGAGCCTGGAGTGAATCAGCGACCTGCACTAATCGAACAACTACCCCCTACTGCAAGCCAGCGAAGTCAGTGATTTCAAGCGAGAATGTAGTTGTGCGTAAACTACTATCTTGATGACAAGGAGCAACCGATTTGGACGAAATGATCGGATTAGTCTAGTCTGTCACTTTTCAATAGAAGTGAACGGCTCAGATGAACGGAATCTGAAGGACATTTAGATGTACGATGATGCACGTTGAAACGGGAGTATATGGAGAAAACCTGCATTAAACATCTGAATCTATTCAAGAGAAAGGTCTGATGATTTGATATCCGACGAAAGTCGCAGATATACTTTGTCCTCGCGGAAGTTTAGTTCTCCATCTGTCCTAATTCTGTTCAACTGCCAACTCTCTTCAGAATTTCTCTTCCAGACAAATTTTACTTTCGAATGATGTAGAACCAAGGACGAAGACAAAAAATATCCACAAGTGAGACTTTGTACTATAGTTTTTATGTTACCATATATATATATTCATCACGATGCGCTTTTTAATTGCCTGCATAAGTCGACTTGAAGATGATTATAGGCTGGACAGAAGCGCACATAACTGTCTTTTTAAAAGAGCATCGCAGACGGAGACGTTTCAAACAAAAATGTAGTCATGTGCAAATCAGTTAAATTTCTATACCCAACAGACCATCCTGTTTCATATCACCTCTGCAACCAAGGTTTTAAATATATCCCAATATGTAACCAGACGCGAACCCGTCAAATTAGGTCTACCGGGTCATTTGCTTTGAGATAAAATCTTGAATATCTTTTTATTACGGTTCTCATTAGTGGTGCCAGTATCCATGCTCTATCGTATTTCGGAGCAATCTAACTCGTCATCTGGAGGTTTCAGTAAATCGAGTGTTTAAAGTAGAATCTACGGCAACTGTCCAATTAGAAACTTTGATTTCCCCGCAACCCACCTTTATCTGCCCAGAAATGCATTTATCTCTAAGATCCTTCTAGTCTAGCTATCCTGGTTGTCCGGGGTTTGATCAGACCAAAACGATGAATGATTTTCTGATGGCAAATTAGATGGGCTAAATAAGTATTATATAGGACAGGAAACTTTCATCTTCTGAATGCTTCTCGGATAGAAAAGTTCTTTGAGTATTTCCAGGTCAAAAAACTACAAAAATTATGGCGGCACATTAGCAATTTTAATGAGAATATACATGAATACATTAGAAGTGAGAAAGTGTGCACTGAGTCGCATATGTATAATATATAATATATATATACACTGTTTCATCAAAATGTGCATTAGGTTATGAGTCGATCTCGTATTTTCTTCTTTTGGCGGATCACGATTTCCCATGACTCAGTTTAACTACTATTGGCTAAAATGTGGTTTCGCCGAAACCTTGGACACAACCATTCACTGTAAAGACCAAAACCTAGAAATCATTGTTCTATTACTCAGTCACTATTTAATTTTAACTGCCGGGTCTTCAGGAGCCCTCCTCTTACTCCTCAAGTGAAACCAGCTTTGTCCACACTATGGACGATGGGCTAAGGCCGTTTTGAATCAGAGAAGCACGCCCTGCCGAGATCCATGTTTTCACAAGATTCCAGCTCGATGAGTTGTCTAGTCACATAAATTCCCTTATCACTCCCTAATAAACTGTAAGCAAAAACAACTGAGAAACCGCTATCCTGAACAAAATGTCTAAAAAGTTGGATCCAGTGCACGTCTTAGTTAAAGCTAGAACTGTCGACAGTTCCATTTGTCTTATTCGTGGATGGGAATCACTCGCACAATGAATATATTAGTTTTATTTTTTCTATAAATGTTAAAGTGGCGGTTATATTTAAAAATGGAGCCTTAATGAGAAGAGCTATTTATTAATGTTTTCAAAGGTCCATGTCTCTCATGGATTCTATGATTCAAAGTTGGATTTTTCCTGGTAAAGTTCTGTGAATGTGTTTGCGACGAGTGTCTGATTGTTATTAAGTTATTTTTTATTCTTTAAACCAAAGTTTTCAGAGTAAAACTGACTTCTGTTAGCTTCCAAAGTTAGCGGCTGGTAACATTTTTTTACATGAGAAAACATAACGGAAAGTTGGGTGGTTGGCAAGTGTACGCATACCTTGCCCAGGTCAGCAAAGACAGTGCAGAGCGACTATCAGGATTAACGGAAGACTACTGACAAGTAGCATATGGCGGCACATCCTATCATTATCACTACTCGAACCAAGTGAATTGAAACGTTTACCAACTGCCCCCAGCTCTTAAAATCCGTAATTATTATTGTTGTTATGACCATCACTATTAGTGCTACTATTAGCATTAGTACTGCCGGTACCACCAGGAACACGGTTAGTGATGCTACCGCTAACACTAATACTACTAATATTATGCCTCGGGTGGCAAGAAGGGGCTAATAGATTGCTTATTGCAATTCAATACTACCTTCTAAACAAGCAGTTCAAAATCAGCGAATCAGCTGCCACGCACGACTGATAACGGACTACAGACTATAGTCAGCAGTCCTAAGAGGTTCTATCTTAACGTTTTAATGGTCTTGTATGTATGGCATGCATTGTTCCGCGTCATAAATTACTCTTAACGAGCAGCTTGAAAATACTACTTTGCAACTGGTATCCATTTAACCGCATCGCACTACTAACATGACCATTATTGTCGTAGTTGTTATCGACTTTATTATTACTAATACAATCATCTCTAACGCTACCAACTACTCTGCACGACAGAATGTAATGAGATTCTTGTTCATTAGTGACCACTTTAATGACTATTCAGAGAAAAGCGATGTCCAGTTGCATGATGAAAAACATCATGTCATGCACGAGCACGGAACTAGGAAGAAGTGCTTTTCTCATTTCCAGATGGATTCTTAGGACTTATTATGTACGCATGGATGAATAGATTCATTGAAATATGGTAAAAAAAAATAACGCTTGCGTTGGTCGTAGACAGAAAAACTTCATGTAGTAAACACATCTGGGGTTGAATATTTATGATCAGAAAATTTTATTCGAATTGCACCATCTTTTGAATGTTGCTCCATTCATCGAGGGAACCGAAAATAATAGGCAGAAGTTAGGTGGATATTGTGATCAAAATAAACTCTTGCGATTGGTAGGGGGCAGTGGGTAATTCATCATTTGTCACCCTTGATACTGAATTCATAATAGCCTAAATTTTCCCTTTACATATCCATTCTTATCGCCTGCTTCAAGCATGACCGTAGCAGCGTGGGCATGCCTGTAGCCCCTGGGGTCCAGTGCACTGGGATGGAAACCGACAACCATGAACTTGCAAACTCGAGTGATGCAGAACCACATAGAGTCTTGTTTGGCCATCTGTGGTCACGAGTCGGATGAAAACAAATTGCCGTCTACCACCTGAGCAAAATTACCGTTAGTAATCTAATTTCCACTTAGACACTGGCTACTAACATCTACTGCCCTGCCCCTAGTGGCCAGATTTTCTGAATCCTTTACACGATAATAGGGGAAAATGTTTGTTCCCTATTCACCTGGTGACGTTTCTAATTCTATCCCAACCGGAGGAATATCACTGGAAGCCACAGCTCACCTGTCGATCAAACAGATATCTTGACACGATACACGGAAGATACATTGAAGGTCTACATCATCACATCACTTGTGAGGTTACCATGGTATCTGGTGTCCCGTCATTCATTGGGCTTAGTTGCAGTAGATAAAACAAATCGCCCAGATAGTCCGTGTCTGACCACTGGAGAAAGATGTAGACAGAACAATACTATATTTACATATACCACTTGTATCAACAATGACAGAGCTGTGATACCACGCGTCTTCAGTTCCATTTACCGATGGGAAAGAAGTACCACAGAAAACAGAGAGCTTCCAATTGAGATTTAGCGAAGTGTTTTAAGCAAGAAAAAGAAAGGACATTTTCGGTTTGTTTTTCTCAGGTCTACTGTTTGTTTTCGTGGCCGATTGATCATTTTCAATTAGATAACAGTGTCAATTCTTTTTAACTTGCAGGTGACACTGACCGTGTGCATGATTCCAGAAGTATGGAACAGTCAATCGGTTTTGGATGAAAACCGTTGACACGTTAACATGGTTGTCGCGGTGGCGTGCCATGCCTGTCAATGTAGTTTCTTGTTGTACACTGAATTCCCAAGCGATCAGCTATTGTGAAATAAGTTAGTGTGAACAATCCCTGGAGAGATAGAGAGACACAAGCTGTTAGGTCCTCGGGTCTGGCTATATAGCGTGTTTCCAATATAAAGTGAACGAAATATTCAACTGGTTAAAAGTTAAAAAACAAATCTTGTATTACTGAGATTGACGACGGTTTGATCGACAACTTTATATCTGGAATAACTTTCTAACCATAATTTTCACTCTTTCGTTGCATTTCAGCCCGTAGTGGAAGACACTGAGACACTGGGGCTGTGGCCTAACCACGGAATAATAAAAATTAAGTTGGCCGAAAACTTTCTATTTTCTTCTCTCAGATACTTTCGCATAAATTTTCATTGATATTGTTAGGATGGTGAAAACTATTTCCGGAAAATTTAACTTGATGCAGATTGGGAATTTTCCGATTGCTTATTCTTCCCACCTACCCACTATAACAACAAACAACCACAGCTCCCGTCCAACTGGTCAGTTTATTCGAAGTAAACACTGATTTTACGATTACGTCAGCACCAATGAAAACGTTGCTTCTTCATGGCATATAAGCCCATTTATAACTCTTTAAAACAGGTGAAGAAACTAAGAAACAACGCACGCACGTTACCAGCTGCCGCGTATTCTACACTGGACATTGGATTCGAGTTAGGTTGGCAAGAAATATAAACTACGCTACGTGGGATAAAAGAAGCGGTCAGACTTTCGTCAATATCTTCCACGTAATACTGTACTGGAACGAGTATTGCTAATATCCCCTCATGAGCTATATATATATATACATATATATATATACTTCATATTATGGGCGTAAAGAGTACGCGTTAAAAATGGGGCCATGCATTTGAATAAAATGCACATTAGGAATGGCGATAATTGTTTTGAACGTTTTTGCGCCCTTGTCATACTCAATATGAGCCTACCTGGAGGTCCTTCAGATTTATTGCTACTTAATCCACCTCTGTTTCTTTCCGCATTCAAGGCCCTCAATACTTGGTTGACAATGATGACCTCGAAGAACGCAATTCGCCAGATCACAAAGTTCTTTTCGAAGAAGACTGTTTGAATGTACTGAGATCAGAATTTCAAGTGCCCCTACGAATTTTGTGACCTTCATTGCGTCCGTGTCCAAAGGAAAATAATATATCGTTGGTCCTGCGGTCCCCTGACGTTTCACTCTGCCAGTTTGCTGGATTCACAGTGTGACAACCTACATCTGCTATCAACCGGTGTCGCATTTATTCCAGACCTAGCGGTGTCCGGTCCTGCGTGATCAGCCGAGCAAGCTGCGAGTCTACTGATCCCATTAAAAAACTGTGTCACATTTGTTTGCGATATACGATTTCTCTCCTATCCTGAAATACTTGATAAACACCGGCGGGAACCAGGCGAACTAGGGAAAACTGGTGAAGACTATCCCAGTTAGCCAACCATATGAATAATTTCACGGGCTCCAATGTGGAATCACACTTGTTATCATATGTTCACTACAACGTGGCACAGACCAACAGAAGCTCGTAAGCCTCTGGTATAATATTACTTAATACACCGGCATTTTACTCTGATTTTGATGACCCAATCCTAAATCAGTTTGTTGGGTTGTTTAGCATGCAATCTGCCTAAATAACTGTCCAATAAGCTATAAGGCATGTCTTCTCTAAAAATTATTTCACGGTTATTTTTAGTAGCCTTATTTTCGAACTGGGTCTTGCGAGCTGCAAAATCTCTCCTTTCGTACTGCCGATTGAATTTGTTGCAGAAGCGAAGCTTGAAAGATGTAAGTTTATTGAAAATCGTTAGATGAATCCTGTGGTCTGAGGCCATTCTGTTCAAATCAGTTAGTTATAAAGTATCTGTGCTTGACATTAAAGCCGCAGGTGCATCGGTGAATAAAATTCACTTGCCCCCATTTTTCCGCAACATATTTACGAATCACCTGACAGTCATTTTCTCTCTCAAGAGAAGGGCTGTAACTCCAGATGCAGCGGGCCCGATAATACCCTAAAGAACGAACGAAAGAAAAAAGACAGACAGACAGACAGACAGACAGAAAGTCAAAGGCACTGGCAACTTTCAGGTTTTTTCTGCTAATAAGTGTTACATTAGAATTTTTCTACACCTCGGGATCTGCACAGTCTATGGATGGAAACGGTAATCAGTTGTGATCAAGATGAAAACGAAGTATTTACGAATCCGGAAGCAAGTACATGTTTGGTTTATGCATCAGCGAAAGCAACGGTGCGGACTCAGCTGTTTGCTTTTCGTTGCCTGTATTTACCGATAAAATATTACACGGTTGATAATTTGATGCCCCTTACACAAATTCGTGACGGAAAAAGCAATAAAGCAGACAAGGAAGATACATCACCTGAACAGCTGCAATTCACCTGGCGGCTGCAAGTTGGATTAGGTGTTATCTCCAACAAAGAATATTACCTGAATACAGAGGAAATCGATCTTCCTTGGCATCAGCCTCGCTTCTGTTTTTTCTCGTCATTTGAATATGAAGAAGAACCTGAAAACCTAAAATCCAAGAGTAATTCACGCTAGAATTTTCCACATTCTCCCATTCGAGTAAAGCTTCAAATGCGGATCCGATGTGGAGGTTATTGTTCTTCTACTGGACACATCGGCACACAAAATATACTGACTTATATTGAGTCGATCACCAAAGCATTCCAACGAATGAAGCAAACAGTAGTCAAAGACTACACCAATTGCAAAGTCGTGCACAAACCGGTAAGATGTAATTTACCAAATAACGAGAAAAACCCGTCTACATCTTTGAATTTTCTCGATCTAATTTTCATCCGTTGCCTCTGAGGAATAAATTGCAGGCAAAGGACAAATCTGACAAAACTTTTCACTATTTCGGCGTAGAACCAGTCAGTTGGCCTTCTGAAATGTTGTTCGTGGGGGAACCTTCTTGCCGTTTGTGAGAAATGGCGGACCGTCTCAGTAAAGCAAGTCAGATGCCTCCTAGTGTTCACACTATTCCTCTCGTATTCAGTTTGACTGCTTAGTTTTCTGCCATAAATTCACTAATTACGTGAATACTTTTGGATTCAGGCCCCATTTCGAGACGGTAGGCAAATTCTTTCATCCTGGTTTTGTTTCAATAAAATGTTCATTGACAACACCTGTTGAAAACAGTTCCACTCACAATCTGTGAGAAATACTTCCAAGGTTAGCATGAAATCATATAAAAAGTCTGGTTTCCGGAGCATAATGTTCAGGGGAGCGGAAGATTTACATCAAATGCGAAAGCACCACTGATATGCGATTTTGATTTCGTCAATGGGTCATGGCCAACGAAAATTCTGCCCGATTGCCCATTCCCTGTCAGTGTGACTAAAACAACCCCAATCAGCAATGGGAGGTGATAGGAACTGAATCCTTGTCATGATACAATGATCCTAAAACAAGGAATCGTTCGCTCCTTCAAAAATTGGTTCAGTAGAATCCATTGCTTGCATTGTTAACACCCGTATGGATCGATTCACGCATCCAATTGTGCCAACTCATGCGTGACGTTATCCAAATCGATTGTGACCATCTCACTTTATATTTCCACGAAACATTTCCTTTCGTCCGTTATAAAAGGTAGTCGACTCGAATTTTTTCACGTTAGGAATTTGTTAGTCGAATTAGATAAATAGGCTGAATTGATCGTATGCTACATTCCAGACAGGTTTACAAAATGACCATCTGCTTCGCTAGTCACCAGGTTAAACTTAACTTGAAGGCACCAATTTGAAGACCGAGGCGGAGTGTGTGTGTGTGTGTCTGTCTGTGTGTGTGTGTGTGTGTGTTGGGAACGGGGAAATATCGGATGTATTAACCGATCATCGTATAAGTCCCCATTTCGCACACCCTACTTGGGTGATCGTCTAACAGCGCAGTACTCTCGTCATCTTAGATCAGCCTAAATCGAACAACTATGGATGCTTTTGTTGGTCTACTTTTAATCAACCAGCTGACCATCTCCGTGGGCTTCATCGTTCACAGGTTGTGATTAGTGCGCAATATCACTGTGCCATCGTATGTGACAGTCCCCGGGGAATTCGAAGTTAATTAAACGCTAATTCAAAATTTCCCGATAAGAAACGATAATCAAACGGTAGGGCGCAACAGTTATCTTCCCACCCGCCCCTTTTAAACTATACAATATATTCTCCTTCCTCAGTTAGTGGTATCACGACGAATAAGCTTAAGTTGACTGCTTTTACGCGTATACAAATCGCGGCGAAATTAGCACCATTATTCTCCGCAGATATACTGACTGGCCGGAGAGGTCACTTGCATGTGAGCTGTCTCTCTGATATCAAGTGCAAAAACACAGAACAATAAAAAAATGCACGATTTCAGTTTAAGCGCCTAAGAAGCTGGTACCGCAGAATATGGGCAAAAACATGCAGACAATCAGAAAGACACTCTGCCCCGGGGTCTTTGCCTGAAACTGGGCACTTCAAATGGCTGGGCGAAAGCGAATTTTCATTCTGATAAAGTTCTCATTTTTAAATTACCCACAACATACTGGGTGGCAGTTTGGTACATAACCATCGTACTTCTTTGATAATGAGATAATATCAGAATTTCAGGAACAGTTTGCATAAAATGTGAGTTACAGGATTCGGAGCAAATGCCATCCGATTAGAACGAAATAAGGGAAAATAATTTTTTGCCTTTCCAAGTTCAAATAGTCTGTCCTTTTTATTGAAAACAAACCTTTGTTTAAGTGAGTTCTAAGATCTGTATCATATGTGACAGTAGACAATCAAAAACAGTCCTAACGGTGCATCCAACGGGTTTTTAGGTGCCTTACCAATTTGGAATCACCGCGCAGCTCCCCAATTTACACTAATTTGCTTATATCCGGTGGGGCCATTTCTCCTCGGCTCTATCTTCATTTGGTAATTCATTTGAAAATAAACGAGACAGACGAAAGTATACGGGAAACTGGTCAATGTGACATATCACAACAGCACGAACTGATCCAATTGGATAATCCGATCGCTTTCTTCAGAATTGGCTAAATAAAGCGAACTGGTTTATTGCTTGTCAGTGTTACTCTGGCTATGGCAACAACTGGCTTTCCGAGAACATTTGTCACCTTCAATCAGGATCAATTACGCCAACGTAAAAAAGATTTTGCCCAGTATCAAAATACTTTACTTATCACCAAGGTGGATCTGGTCAGTTTTAAATACTTCCGATCACAGAGTTTGTGCGCGGTTGCGAGAAAGATCGGCACAGTTAGCCAGTTTTCGATTCTACACCTCTAATTCAATTTTCGTTTCCCGTGTCACCTTGGAGTGTCATGTTTCCGCTCTCCACATACAGACACGAGTAGATGTTAACTAATTCTGACAGTGACACGAAACAAAGTCATGTTAGGTTACCGAAAGACATATGGAAATGTCTCCGTTTTGATCTCAAGCGAGCACAGGGAGGATTCTCAAGAGACAGTTTCTCAAAATGCCACGAAAATATGGCTTTGTTTGAATCTGGGCCACAAGAGAAACCCGAACTTTTTGGAATTTTCTTCGTGCTAAATGAACCCGCCTAATTTCTATTTTGTCCAACTTTTCATCTAATGAGCGATCACACACAAATGAAAGTGTAAAAATTTGCCTTTTCAGAGAACAATCACATAAATGCTAGACCGGGCAAATTCATTTCTCGACTAATTATTACAAAAGTTCTCAAAAAACAGCCAAGTTCACTTAAATTCACCGTCAGTTCTTTAAAGTACCACCACCAACTATGGACACTGTTGGAAAAACATGCTGCGTGACCACAGCAAGCGCTCGGGTTACCAGATACATGTGCAACCGGGACAGAATTCAAATGCATCAAGTGGGGTAGCTCGATGGATGATAGTGCACTTCCCTGGCACGGAAAACTCAAATATCTTTCGGCCATATGACTATCTACTCTCTCTCTCTTTCTCTCTCTCGCATCTTTTCATGCTATGAGTCGTTGCTGGTGGTCCATTGTCTGACTTCCATTATCCAGAACTGGTGACCTCTAAATATCTACGCCCTCTAGCTGGGTGGCCAAGATTAGGGAAAAAACTGCCCAGTTAGGACCCATCTTTCAGGACCGAAAAATTGTTGGTATTCCATTGTGTTTCTTCAGTCATTTCCTCGAAATTCGGGGTCAATTCTCAGGGGATCTGTAACTGAAAGCATTATGGGGTCAGGTCACAGCGTATTCAGTTATCTACAGGGTTAATATTCCATTACGCAGTAAGTAGTATATTGGTCCAGGCAATGAAGAAAATTAAGTGAGATAACTGTATTCTGCAGACTCCCCCAAGATATTCGTAAATCAATGAGAACGACCCATAATGACCGATTTGGCTGCTGCGATGGAAACTTTTCATGAACAGTTTAGAAATGAATTACAGAACCGATTTCACTTAACCGTGTCATTCGGTTGTTTGCGACGGTCATTTTACGGTAAATTTTATCGATGAAAAAATTTCGCAATCTTTAGTTGTATTCGCTTGACAGCTAAATGTTCTTTGGGACCCCACTAAACAACTTTAAATAAAATGGTAATAAAAATAATTGGTCATCCTGGTGTGTAGTAAAGTTGCACTTCCGTTAATGAAGATGATGATATTCACGAAAAATTGAACATTTGTCTTTGCTTCTTCGGAATTGTGTTCACCCCAAGCTGCACGAATGCATTCCCCTACTCTGCCCCTCAGGAATTCGGGATCTGCTTCGACTGTTGGTTCGTATGACCTCGCGGACTAGGAAGAAAAGAAACAGTCGACGTGTTTTAAATGAAAACAATGGGATGAAATGACCATGAAAGGTCAGCCGGTTTTATATTTGCACAGCAGAACCGTGTTTGTGGTCAAACGTTGTATTGTCTTATTTGAAACCACCATAGACGTGGCCGGATTAGTTTCAGTGAATGAATATAAGTGGAATTTGATGCGCAAAGAGTGAATCGCTAGAATGCATTCCGATCTTTGAAAACCTGGTGACGGGGCAATCATCAGTCATCGTGTATATGTGCCTGTTCCGCGACGTTTATGAAGTGTTGCTTCTGACGTTTCCTATTTATTCGGTTTAATAAAGTCGTCAAAAAATAAGTTGGATTGCCTCGATTTTCAAACAATTCTTGAATTCGTCAAAATTTTACTATTCATTTTTGCGGCTTTCTGTCTGAATTTCGTGAAAATTGAAACCCAGCTCACAGCTTAAGCCCATAATGACTGGCAAATGAGAACAGACTAGGAGCAACGCACTAGATCCACTTCCGGTATCCGAGTTTGTTTACGCACAATATGTGTAGTGTTGCTTTCATAGAAGGAAACAATATCCGCTAGTGGCTTCTCATGCCAAGGGCTCTGCTCTGAACTGCAGATCAAGAGAAGTTACGAATTGCCCTATATGAACTACTTCAGGCAAGACTTGAAGTTACCGAGCTCTTGGAAGGCCCTGTTTTATTCCGTCGAAAGTTTTGCTCAATGGCCCAGGTGGAACACCCTAAACCTTTTGAGTAATTAAATTCAGAAATTAACCCAGCATCATTAACTTCGTGAAAACAAGGAATTTAGTCAAAATCTTCCCCTTATGGTCAAGATCAGGACCGATCCAGCAAACTTCTATTTCGGTAGTGAACAACAGAATTTTAAGTACCCGGATCGAATGATGGAAGTTGGAGGAATTACATGCAAGAGAAATGCTGTCCTACTAATATTTTAACGCCCACAGTACGAGTACAAGGACATCTTTATCTCTGCCAACCGACGGAACTCCACGAGCTTTCGGCTGCACAGCACTAAAGACGAGCCTAACAATGGGACTGTAATACTTTTAGTCTTAGTGATAAAAAACTAGGATTTTCAGACAGGTCTTAGCAAAGATGAGCCCGTGGATAGATAGGTAGATAGTGGTCACGATTTTCCCGTCAGTTAAAGTACCCACACCTTACTCGGTAAGAAGGCTGACCATGTGTCGCCGTATGTTGGCGATAGATGACAGTCGCCATTTCAGTCCATTAGGATAGCCTCTTGGCCGGGCTAGATGTGTTGGCTAGTGAAATCAGTAAACGAATATCTGGTCCACTCGAGTCCCACTGGTCTCGAAGTTCGTACATTTAATGGCATGATATCTAGGGTCACGCACTAGCCTAACGGACACACCATGTTTGTGGAGGATTTAACATGAAGGAACAGCTGACGCTTCCGGCCAGAAAAACGTGTGCAAAGTCACACACACACACACACACACAACTGTAGTGTTACCGCATACGGTACAGAACTACATTTGTAAAAGCTAAAATTAAGGCGGCAATATTCGATTAGGAAATTTGTGATGCTGTCAAGCGGTGTGCTATTGATCACAACTGGAAAGGTAGATGTGGCCAGCACCGATGAGGCATTGAAGTGGAACGTGGAGATTGTTTATCTGTGACAAAATCCATTTAAAGTGGTACACAGTAATGGAAGAAGTCGTCTTGATAATCTCAAAAAGGCCCGAATTTCGAGGCAATTTGAATCATCTTAGTTACCAAGTGATTATTTTGAAAAAAATGTCAGCACCATTGTCGTACTAACTGATTCGTCATTCACCATGCAAACTGCAGAACCGAGGTAAATGATAGATCAACCTCCTTTTGTGTTGTGATTCGTCCTCACTGAAAGAGTTTAAACTACGCCAATTGCTGTATGAAATTACCAGTATGGAATGAATGAAGTTATTTTGTTAACCAAACTTTAGTCCAAATATTGTTTGTATACAAATAAAACCCCTGCCTTCTCCGGGAGAGAGAGAGAGCAACAGAACGGAAAGGAGTTGATTTGAAACTTCGTTTGAAACAAACCAAATGAATTTTGCCTGAATGGAAACACTCGTACGTATATAGTCAACTGAACGAACGGCGCACATCATTCATTTTCGTTTGTGACTCATTATTGTCAAAAACTTTTTCATTTTTCGAAAAACCAGTCCGAATTGTTAATTGTCCTAGTTTGCCGGAGTTCAGATAATCCAAAACAAGGGATACCAGTTAGCTGACTTTTATAAGTGAACTGTTACGGACTGAATAATTTTTTCTCCTAGGTTCCATAACTGACGTTGGAGTGTTTTTGTTGTTAGATAAAAAACATTGTCTCACAACCTTTTTTCCTTATTCGGATTTGAATTGTGTTCGATTAAATTCACAGTTTTCCTACCATTACGCATTGTGTTCACGCCATGGAGATGCCATCTAGAAAGCATTTTAAAATGACCAGCTTTTGTTCATAATAATCTTAAACCACTCGCCATACATGAGCTATGACCGCTGAAAATTATATACATGCATACATATATATATGTATATATATAAACCAAATACTCTTTCACTTCATTTTAATGCCATTACCATTCCAGTAATTTGCTGTGAATTAGGATACCACCACAAAGCACCATATACTGAAAAGAGGAATTAGCGAGCAGCGAGGGACAAATTAAAACTGTATACAGAACATGGAACAATTCGAAGCGAAGAACGGCACTATCTGTTATGCTAAGCAACCAACTGCCTTTCTCCAACCATCAATTGGGTTCGTCTCGTGGACCCAAACGGACATTCTTAATGGACTTGGATTTGACAGCCTGCCAATAGGATTTCCCATACTTTTGGCCTCTTCAGGGACGGACCAGTTGGAACAATCTTCCAGTCACTACGTGACTCGGGAAGCAGCATATCATGGGAGACTACCTGAGAACATGCACAAGTGATTGCTGAACCGCCTTTATTCATGCAACTTCAAAGCTTCTTTCAAATGTTTATCCATCCTAGCCGGTGCCTTGTACCCAGACGTGTTCTGATAATACCACGAAGGCGCGGATGCTCGGATAGCCATGCTTTTTATCGTTTTAGTAAAATCGGCTTTACTCTTGCTGAATAAAACCCATTTGCAATCGATAACCGAACTCCACGCCAACTAACTTTCTATGTGCACGTCGACAATTCATTAACAATGCAAGCGGTTGGTGAGATATAACTAACCACCAGTTACCCTGCGAGAACAAGGTTCGGCTTTGGGCCAATATTTCGAAGATGGAAAACTCATCCGCAAAAATAACTATGCTACTAGTAAGGTGATGAAGAAATACTTAAAAATTGCCCAGGCCTTGGCTAGCAAACACAGCATAGCCTCGGGCAATTCATTTCCTGTGTAAATATCGACCTGGCTACTGTTATACGAGGATAAGGTTAACTAGACTAACAAGTGAAGACGAACAGTGAGGGGGAACAATTCTGACAAATTCGGTTGGAAGGTCACCGTATGCAGGGGTCCAGCTTCGGTTACTGGTATGCGGAAAAAGGAAAAAAGGAACACTCCCCCAGGACCCCCTTCAATAAGATGCAACACCGGACAAATAGGCAGTCAGCCGAGTCGATTGTCGATCATAAGTGGAGGAAAATAGAGATCGTGGGTCTATAAGCGAGAGATTATGCGGCCAATAAAATCCCGACTCCGTAGGGAATCGGTTTGTTCCTCACGCGTTCACCTTTCGTGTGAGCCATATACAAACGTATATCCGTGTAGGGCAAGATATGGATTAGAGTTGCTAACGTTTAGGCATTATCGGTTTGGGTTAATCGCGAAAACTAGCTTTTTATCTGCATTATTAAGGCATTCCAGAATGATTGGGGGTACCCGAAAAAATATTTCTTCGCTGAAGCAACTGATATGCTTGGTATGGTTGTTCAAAATTAGTCCCTACGACAAAGAACTCAAACATAACTAGGTGACAGATGATTCCATTTACCAGTGATGTGTATAAAGACAAAATTTAGCCAACAATTTTCTCCTCAGTTTCCGTTTAGGCGAACTGTCACCGGCACGGATAGAAGATACGTATGTATGCTCCGACTACCAGTTCCCAGTTGTAACTGCCATTCAACATCAACCAATTTCTTCAAGTTGAACTACTTTAGTGTATACTTCAATTATCTTCTTACGGATGATTCACTTCAGTGATAGAATGATCAAACTGCTTTGTTTACCTTTCGGGATGAGTACCACTTGAATGGAAAGATCAATCACGTTTTACATAGGGGAACCAGAATTGAAAGAACCTCGTTTTTGTTCATGACTAACTGGCAACCACATTTGATAAAAAAGATACTGAGTCATACTGATGCAGACATAAACTGATGAAGAAAGTTTGATCGATAAATAGATAGTTGAAATTTTATCTGCCTACTTTGTGATCATCATTTAGATTGTATCGATCGGCTTCTGTCAGCTTCATTTTTACCGATTACCTGACCGTTACCATGCAGTATTGTAAATTCCATGCACAAAATTCTTAAAATTGCTACCGAAATTTTAACACTGATCACAACGAAGTATAATGTCATCCTTATCGATTGTACACCAGCAAACTGAGGCATTCACAAGTTTTTGCTGCGTTTGTTGTACACAGACTACTTTTCAGTGATTTATATCTAGTACTGCTATTCTCTTACAATAACTGATTGTCATGAGCAATAAGATTTAACTGGAAAAATTTGAACGCGTATACTTACAAATGTCCACTTAATTTATCGAGCGGGAATGAAGGTGAATGACTTTATACTCTCCAGGAGGATGGCAGCGACGTGTGTGATCCGAGAATTTTTCCGTTGCTACTTGAACAGTTTGCGATTTCGGGTCTGATGTAGCTCTTTCCTCTGTTTTTGAATCGACATCAATGCAAGCTCCACAATGCGATTCTGTTCACTTTTGCAAAATTTTTGGAGAATAGTTTAGATCAGCTGTCACAGATGAGCATACTGTTTTGATACACTGATTCCACTGTGCACTTAACTACGGTATGTGTGTTTCAAACATTCGAAAATAAGCGATCCTGCACTCCGTAACGGCTTACTTCCACCTTGATGCCAATGCCGCCAGTTTTGGTCAGTTCGGCTGACGCATCAGCGCTGCACGCGGAGATGTCAGCTATGCCAATTCTGTTGCTTCCAGCTTTACTAGTACCAGTCTCTCGTTGATGTATTTGTTGTGTGTCACAGTACCCGCGAGATGTCAGCCTAGCTTCCTGCTACTTTGGGTAGGTAGGTCATCCATTTGAGGCGGCCTGAGGGGGCCGTTTTAATTTGAATAGCCCAAGTCGCGACAAGAGAATACTGGCGAATGCTCGCTAGTCCAAATCATCAACGTGAATTCGCACACAGGGTCACCCGTACGTCGCCCCTTATTCTCAACTACTTCGACCTATATACGAACGCACAAAAATAGACTCAAAGACTTACACGCATATACATGCACGCACGCACACACACACACAACACATTTGCAAGTACAGAGATCAGCATTTCTTCAAGACCATCATCAAAGTCCCCTTCTGAATAATTGTTCGATCTTGTGTATTGCTGGTCTATCAATGTGCCTAATTGCCAATCCTGGTTCAAATTCACATGAACACACAGACAGGCAATAGGACACTCATAGATGCACAAACTAGGCACGTGCATACGCACAAGCCAAATCTTGTGTGCCTGTTACTTTGTGCACATCGAATTACCCAATCAAAACTGACTTTTCAATTACGCGGCCAAATGTGCGAACAGGACAAATGCTGACGTGTTAGTGTGGTTGCTTGCTTGTTTGTGTGTATATGTGTGTGTATCTACGTTAGATGGACGAGCTTTCGGCGGTGGATGAAAAACTTAATTGATAGGTGAAAGGCAAATTGTAGTAAACCAGATTTAGCGCTACAATTATATTTCGACACGTGTGATTTCGGCTGCCGAGAAATGACTGTGTTTGGGAGCCGGCGTGCTTGTTTTCTCACTTCTTTGTGTGGCTGTGCTAAGGTCCAAGTTGATCAAATTTGCGCACATCAAAAACCGGAATCGTGATTTCGATTAAATATCTACTTAACCGCCTGTTTCCTTACAGCAAAAAATGCTATTCGATGACCAAGACTGTCTCACGCTAGGGTGAATGCTGAATGTTGTAGCACCTCACCCTTGTTGGGACAATAAGAAGTACGAAGTCTATGGCAATCGTATGCCCGATTTTTCAAAGCTTGAATTTTCCCAAACAGATTGAATGTAACCTGAACCGATGAAGGCGAACTTGAGCGCGAATTTGTTGGATTCAACCTACACTGAATTTTCAGTAGGAATCGAATGTTTGTTATCATTTGTTGCCCACAGTCCACAAATCAGAGATATACCGAAAGATCACCAAGATAAATGTTTGAACACATTTTTCGGTTCTCATAATAATTCTTTCACGGCGCAAGCGAACTAAATGCATACAGCGATCTTCTGCAAGGTATGAATGCTCCCTTTTAATTCGGCCTATTTCATTACGTCGTGAACTATGAACTACGTCGCATTGCTTCCGTAAATCAAACTTAAGGCGACAAACAAATTTCAATTTATTTCTACTCCCCATGTGTACGGATGCGTATAGCTGCCCGTCGCAACCCTCTGTCACACAAATTAGGGCAGTAGAGAAATGGTTTCTTTCGCGCTTCCCTACATAAGAGTTCGATTCTCGTCTTCAGTAACGATTCGGCTGTGGCACTCCGGACCACACCCAGTCTTAGACTCGATACGCGAAACTTTCCGTGGACTATCAGTTTACGAATAAAGTGTGGTTCATTGCAAACCGGAACAAAGAAAGTCTGAGCAAGGTAGTTACTAGCACACCAGGATAACAATCCATAACCACGTGACATCAGTTTTTATCCCCGGGAGGAAGACTGTGATTTCTGCCTTTCGTCTACTACCATCCACTCCGAGTGTGAAACAAATGGCATTCACCGACTGTAGTTCGAACAAATTCGACAATGGAATATTTTCTATTGAAAGTGTACTCCAAATATAATTTCATCCATTTTCGAATTCGCACGGGACTGAAATCATTAAATCAGTAAGGGCCCTAGCATTGGATTTCGTATACTGTAACTCCGATATTGCCACGATGTAATACAGTTACCAATAAACAAACTACAATTATTTTCCTTCCATCAACTTACCGAGGTCTGTGCCTATCACTTGGCTGCAAAATTAGAAACAGAATAGCAAAAGCCAGGCGTCCTGAACCACAGTTATTTGCTTTTCGGTATCTCAAACGAGATCTTATCATTCGGATTCACCTGTATCCTGTGCTCCGGGAGTACAATTTCGCAACTGCGACACATGACTCTGTGGTGTAGAAGCAGGTTTCGGAAAACCTGGCGCGTTCCAACGGAAAAGTTTATTTGTGCAAAATCCAAGCATTTTCCAGTGACCACTACCACCAATTTCTTCATCGTCGCATGCCCGGAGCAGTCGCTGCGTGTGATAGACTCCAGTTATTTTCCCTGCCATTATTCCGAAGTTCATGAAATATTTAACACACATTACGGTTTCAGCAAGCACCGCAAAAAATATATATCCACACATTCCTTCTGCTGCGTGTGAATGCAAACTGTATTATGATCAGCTAGACGTGGATGACCTTAGTTGGCTGAGACTCACATGAACGTAAGCAATGAAAGCCTCTCGGGATGCGAAAATTTCACAAACATGGTTGGAAAGATGCTAAGATTTGTCTTAGGTCTATTTGCAAAGTTAATGGGATTTTTTTCGATTGAGGTTGTTATTAAAATGATTGTTCCACACATAGGTTTTTTAATGAACGCCAAAGGTGGTCCTTAGATAATCATCCTCAGTGTGAAATACAGTCATTTTTATTTGACCTTGAAGTCCTAGTCCTTCCATTGGACCATTTTCCTTTCTCGTTGGTCAGACGAAAAACGAAAGGTTCAAGTGCCTTGGAAATCACATTGACAACATGAAAAGTGTGTGGTGACTTGTAGACTTTAAAACTTCGCATTAAACCGCATCCAGTATTGAAAACCTGATCAGGATCACAACAGAATAAGTGCGGGCTTTAAATGGCTGAAATTAACTTTCGAGACAACTGTTTCCATAACCGATCACATTTACTGAATTCCAATGGGGTCCAACATAGCACTGCTTTCGAAATAAATACTGTTTCCCTGCAGAATCTGAGACATTGTTTCATTATTAGAATCAAGAAATTGCCTCTTCGCAAACTGCTTCTCATTGTTACATTGCAAAGTCACCGGTCATAAGCTTACATTTCAGTTGGATTCATCCCAGCAAACTGAAATACTCAAGTTACTGAACTACACAGATCAAAGTAGAGCTGTGCGACCTAGCTTACCATTCTAACGTATACGAACTGTTAAAACTAATGGTTTGAATTATCCAGTCGTAGTCGGTTGAAAAGGTCATTGGACAGCGTCGGCGGATGAAAGCAATCGATCTCAACCGGCAATCAGTGACGCCTATTACTCGTGGTTATCTTACTGGTAATTTGACCAGCGCGAATTCCTTGATCGGGGACAATTGTAAAAAAAGAGATGCAGTGACGAAACAAGACAGATAACGTGTACATAAGTTAGCCATTAGACGGACTGTACCGAAATAAAGTAAGCAACACTGTCGAATTGTTTTGTAAGGGATATTGGCACAGTGTGGCAAATGCGGCCCGTAAATCAAAGCATTTTAGTTATCTATCGGACCGTGAAATATCAACTTGTCTGACGTGCTCTGTTTCTCTTTATTCGCCGCTTGAGCTGGTCTGAATATTGCCATCGCAACATAGTCTTCCAAACCCAAATGAACATGTGTTTTAACACAGACAAGCTCATCCATCTCCAGCATTGCCAACTGTTTCTATGGGGCATAAATGGGAAAATGTTCAGTTTCTAACCCGAAATGACGTGTGCTGAAGACCTATCCCCATGACCATCTCAGTTTTGGGATTCTCGGTACACGTACAGCATGGCTCAAATACGTGTTTTAAATATGATCAACGGGACTCTAGGCAAACCGTACAAAAAACGAAAATGATTGCTTAAATCCATTCGTTATTTGAGAACCAAATTCCTATCGCTGTTGGCATGAACTCTTTTTATTTTAGCCCTTAGGTTCACTTGTGCTCAACGTGAAAGTCTTTATATTGCAAACCAGGGCAAGTGGAAATGTTGGGAAGAGCTAACTGTCCTCAATTTCCCACTGGTTTGGTATGAAAAGATACCGGAACGAACAGCATTCCATGCACTTCGGAAGTGCACTGTGTACTGCATATTTGACGTCATTGTCTCGGTAGGTTAAATACTGACCCGGAGGCCAAGCAATGGTAATGTCTAGTATTTATAAGATCTTCGTATGATACTACTAGACTTGTAAGTCATTAACTTGAAAACAGTAACAAAACGTCAATCAGGAAGAATCATGCAGAACAGACTGGAAAAGGATTTTAACTTCTTGAAGTACTTGGGTATCACCACAGTATTATCAATCATTGCGTAAACTGACGGGTTTTAAATCTGAACAGATTATATAGAAATACACTGCACCCGCTGAGTCATTTAAATAATCAATAAATCATTGCGGTCTTGTGACCTTTCTGACAAAACGAAACTGCTCACTTCCAGTGATCAGCTGTCTCGAGATCGATGAAAACTTCTTTCCCATTTTCGCTATGTGCTATCATCCACTACCACTTCCGTTTCAGCTCCAATCTGAATCGCTAAGGAAATAATATTTGTTAGGGAATGGCCTCAGTATTGTCCGGTTTTATTGCCATAAATTAGATGACTTGGTATACATGGAATACTTCGAACACGTCAGTGGAAACCACGGAAGTAAGTAAAGTTGCTTCGTGCTTGCTAGTAATCATCAGCAGTACATGCTGATCCTTCCCGCAACTGAGACTCCAATCCGAGACGAAGCATTATGCGCAGAATGGCATAGCCATCATGAAACCTTGGTTGATTTACAACTGGTAGTCAAACTTCAAAGATACAAGATATACAGTACATAATGCATGGTGAGTCGTCTAGGAGGTAAATCAAATCCCATACTACCCAAACCAGTTTATATACATATGTACATCTGTAAGATAGAGCACCCCATGAGAATTGCCGTGAAAGATAAAAGCCGAGGCTCACTAAATTTAAAAATCTGATAGAGTTTCTTAGGAATCCGTAGAACAAATGTTCAATTCAGCAACAAACAAAGCTTTCGACTCAGTCTGTTCAGCTAAACTTCATACGATTTAACATTAGGACTAATCGCTCTTGAACCGGATTCATTCTCACAATCGGGTCAGTTGACCAAATCAACGCTGACCACGTTATTATGTTTCAAGCAACCGCCGAATATTACCTGAGTGACGGCATTTTAACTAAAAATCTATCCTGTAAATTTCCATTGGATTCGTAAAAGTCCTCAATCTCTTCAGTTGTTAAGTTTAGGTAAGGGCAAAGGAGACGGTTGAGGAGTTGGTTAATCAAAGTACTTCAAATCCCTAAATGATGCGTCCTTGAGACGGGCTGGAACCAGGCTGTATTTTGCACTGATAGATAGTTTTGATAAAATATCACGCAAATGGCTTTTTCTGAGAGATATCCAATAAGTTCGTTGAAATGCAAACTTATCTATTTTATGGAGTGAATTTAGAACTAATATCCACGAATTCATGTCCTTAGGATCCACTAGAGCTGGCTGGTCTATAAATAGTCATTTTACTATCCTCTGGTTATATTTCGATGGGGGCTACTTACGTTCGTTCAGAACTGGGAAACAATGAGAAGCACCACCAAAAATCACCTTGGTGGCTAGGAGCATTGAAATGACCACGATGGATTACAGGAAACCATAATGCGCGCGATGAAAATGAAACAGTTTAGAAATGGCACTTTTTCCCTAAAGGGTACGCAATGCAGGGTATAAGTGGAGATCGCCTCTGAATGAATTTAAACTTATTTCGAGAAAGTCACGCCCACAACTTGGTGACCGCAAGCAGCATTCTTCTACCGGTGTAGCATTTTTTGCTTCAGTGCAGATTAGTACTAAGCGAAAGCAGATATCTGTTTAGCCGGGACGAGGGTCAATTTAGACCTTAAAAAGGTCATTTTCGACTGCCTTTCTGTACTGACTGGAAAGAATTGCAAATTACACTCAATCGGAGAGAGAGTGAAGTAAATTACACACACTTAACCAATATTTTAAAACCAATAGACAAGTAATAACGGTCTAATTGACTGGTGACTCATCTGTCAGTTCATTTACGGGTGCAAGGGCATAACAGTCAGCAGACAGAGTCATTCTTTACTAAATGTATCTTAGATTCAGGGCATCTACTGGTCATCGCCGACTTCTGCCACCCGATCTGTGAACTAAGCACAAACTTTATTAAATGCCCTGAAATATCGTTTACCAATGGATCGATGAGATAATAATCATCAGTAACAAAAATGAAGCTAAACAGTTAGGCTTCAGTCATCCGTGCAATCTATGATAATGAATCCTGAAAACGAGCCTCGAGGATCACAGAATCACCTTCCATTTCTTTTGCTTACAAAATTTCGTTTACTGCTTGGGGTTGACCTGTCAGAAAACTTCCCCTATGCTCGGCATCATACAAGTGGCTAAGTCCGATTAAGTATTCCGGACTTTCGGAAAGTCAATGACTAAACTTTGTTCACTGCTATCTCAAAATCGTCAACCGGACCAACTCCTCATGGTATGATATTCACCAATAACTAACAAGATAGAGGCAGCCGGTCATGGGGTCAACAGTCTATTACTATATCAAATGACCTCGTGGCAGTTGTCCAATTGCTTTAACGACGAAAAGTAATTCAATGCACCGAAAACAATGTTTAACTTGGATTCGAAATCTATTGAAATGAATCTGGAAGCAGTCTGATAGGTGGTTGAAAATTGCACCAGGTGGCCAAAACCATGTTACATTTGCCAGTTTTGAAAAGTGTTGAACCACTTACAGTGCAATTCGAAGCATGTGACTGAGTCAGTTGTCTTTGCTACATTATTTTACAATATTTACTATGGCTTGCTCACTACACGCCACAGGTCAGGATTAAAGGAGGGCAGTTTAAGCATAGCACACATGAGTGATGTCACTTGAAAGTAAACCTCAGAGGATGCACTGTCTTTTTTGACAAATTTATAAGTACTATGAAGGAAACCTCTTTTTAGTTAAGAAATAAATAGAAGGAAGGTAACTACTGTCAGGTTGGAAGCAGATCCCCGGTTGGGTGAAAGAAGAAACATATTCTATCGTGATGACTTTTTCTCGCGACTTTGTCATTCTGAACCAGAATTCTCTCTACATTTGGACCAGCAAAATTGTACAAACATTAACAGGGTAAACGCGATTAATTTGCACGTTGAATGTGAGCAACAAAAACAGCGATTACTGTGCAAAATACGCACGAGCTGATTTGATGTGAGAACTGACTGAACATGCAACTTCCATCACATTAGATCAAGGTGCTACTATGACGTAATGGTGTGTTGTTTGCACGTTCTTTTCAGAGAAAAGAGCGCCAAATCCATCAAAAATATCTTGTTACATTAGTGTGAAGTGAGGTACTTCTCCTTTTCTCTGGGCTATGTTAAATATAGTCTCCGTCGTTAGGACCAAGCTGAGTTTTTTAATCAATAATAACTCCAGCGCCCCTTACCTAATCCAAGTAACATGCCGTTTTGTCCAACTCCTGTCATCGTTGGAGCCATACACTGTTTGTAGCAATCTTCTTATCCGGTAAAATCTTCGTCGTTGAACCTGTTCTATTGATCACAGGAATTTTATTGCCGATCATAAGCCTAAGCACTGTTCACGTCACCTGGGTTGATGGTGGAAAATTTGTGTTACAAGCGATACGCGCAGCGTTGACGATTGTGAGAATAGCAAGCTCAACATACGACCAAGGGAGCTTTTCAGAGCCATCGAAACTCCCATTTTATCATTAGCATTTGTAACCTCCTGTTCAATCAGAGACCGTCTAGAGAATGAAAATTAGCTTTACTATATTGTTGCTAATCATGTACGTGCCATATCCACAACCTTTCTGATCTTAAAACTGTACCAACTGATATGAGATGTTTTCAGAAGTGATTTACGACTTATTATGACCTTCAAAGTCCAAAAGAAATACTGGCGTCGTTCATTCCGGCTTCGTAACCTGTGATACATCACCCATCATCTGATTCGTAAATCATCTGAGTTTTTCATTCAACAGCTCCAGCCATACTCATTGGTGTACATAGCCAGTAGCTACAGACTGAGTTCTAATCACTCCCAAATAGTTGTCAGTTATCAGTTTCTACAATATTGTGGATTTAATCACAAGAAGGTCCAACTGGATCTTCCCATCGCCAGCCCATGTTGTTCTAACTCAGATCCTACACAGTGAGTCACGGATTGAACAGGTAATTCTTCTCTTGACGAGTAGCTGCTTTACTTGTATAACTCAAATCAGGTAAATATGCAACCGTGAATTTGTTTGTTTGAACATCTGTCCCGCAGGCAGATGGTCATGGGATCGGATTATGCCTTCAGAGTTTCAACCTGGGATCTAAAGAATAAAAGTTAATTTTGATCAACTGTACTATCCAAGCAGTCGTGCAATCACAAAGTTTTCCTTAAAAGTCTTGATCCAAGATATTTATTCGAGAGTTGACCTTGGTTCTTCAGACAGTCGTCTGACATGGATGTTATTTTGGAAACTTAAAGGATCCGAATCAATCCGAATCCATTGACAAATGATCTTTTCTGGAAGAGCTGCACTTGACCGGTCAGTCTTTAGGTCGGCTTAGCATGTATCGTTTAATTCAGCGGTTTTGTCGCATTTTATCTGCATTTTATCTACCCTGTTTATTAAGTCCCCACTGCTGCAGTTTAGCCGATCTCTTTCGGCCATCTGTGCGTCCTTTCAGAACTGGACTAATAAAAGCAGATTGTTTTCCATTGTAATCGAATTGAAATGAACAGTAAAAATGATTACGCATCCGGATTCGATACTGTTTTCGAAAAATAAACACTTCGGTTAATAAAATCAGATGTGGTGCCCACTGATTGCACAAAAATGTCATTGGTTAAAAATGTTTACGAAGGAAACCGATTGGCGTGCCTGCATGTGCTTAACTCGATACTTTCTTATTCGGGATTCTAGGATCGACCGTACCAATAGGCTAGTCATTTGTGTGCGTGATTTTGGCTACCATTGAGAAAGAAACAGAATGCTAATAGAAGAGTTGCAATTTGGGCTGAAAATATGGCGTATTTCTAGACTTTTCGTTGCCCGAGCAAATTTCTGACCATTATTCTACCTGTGCGAAGATACCACGTAAGTTACTTATTTGATTGGATTATGCATGATCAGTGCCTGTTAGATTACCGTGTCACTGCCTGAGATGCTAATTTACAGATTTCTTCAAATGTAATTTACTTGTTAGTAGTCGGATATTGTCCTGCCGATAATTATTTGGTTGTAATGAAGTAGGGCAACGGTAAGTTCAACTTTTCCTGTACCTCAGAAATGAGGAACAACCGAAGACCACCAAGTTGTTGAATCCTAGTATTGCACAAATCCTTTTTCAAATAGTTTAACTTGCTTATTAAAATGTGGATAATTTCTGAGAAATCATCTATGCAGAATGCTTCTGGAGACAAATGATCAAGCGCATCGAAGGTGAGGCAATAATCTCGTGGTCATGTGCTTTCGAAAGTAATTATGGGGATCTCAGGCAAACCAACCGGTTTTGCTGCTTAGTCGCAATCCTTTCCAAAGCCGTAAACAGTATGGACTTGGAAACAGGTAAAGTTCCATATGGCTTGTATCTTACCTTTGACGTCAAAATGGAATATGTATTAGTCCTTTTAACCAAATGTAATTGTAATACCTGTCACCTCGGCGACCGGCCGATTTCATCCCCTAGCCCCTTGTGTGCGAGTCGTGAAAACTCAAGTCTTCATTCATGAAAATATAAACCAACAAGGCTACACTTCTGGAATAACGGATACCTATCATGTATTAGCATTGCTGATTTGAATGGGTATTGAACAAAACCAGAAGCCGACAGACTGGTCTCAATGCGAATTATGTTGATTAGTTGTGGTTAGAAAAATTATCCTTTCAGTTGTTGACAGGCAGATTGATATGCTTCGGTAAAACATTATATACCATTTTAATGCGACTGACTATTTCAACGACACAAAAATATTCACCCCTCCTTTATTCCATCGTAAAATTGTGTGTCCACATTTCACACGTCTAGTCAGGGCAACTAGTATTGGTTAACTTGCATATAAATTCCCCGGTCAAATCAAGATTATTTTTGGTCCCAACGTCGTAAAGTAAACGGAGAAAGATTTAAAAGCTTAAAAGGAAGTTCGAAACAGCTTTTCTGACCGTTTCATCACGTGACAAAGTGCAACCCCCATTAAACATACGTGCAGCACACGTGTGCGCTATTCCAGACACACGATTCCTTAATCGACTTCGAAACTGCAAAATAGGAATGAGCCATGTAATGGCGGTTAACGTAACATGCGTTCTACGTAACGAAATTTCAGGCCGACGACAGTTATGTGAAGTGGAAGGGATGGGGACAAATTATCCTTCACGAATGATTTTGTTGTTCATGTCATCCGAACTGCGCTCTTCTTAATTAGGTCGCGAAGTATTCCTCATTCTGACCGCTTGTTTCAGCCATTCCTAAAACGAACCTGTTCTGGTTAAAACGGAATACATACTGACTTCCATAACCCTTAACATATTAGACAAACTGTAATCCGTAGCGTCAATCAGTTTAAGCATTACCATCTTTATCTCCGCTAGCACCAGCATCGTCATCACACGAATCGTTGTCCGACTCGTCATCAATATCCGGATTATGATCTTCATCGGCATCAAACGTTGACTACTGAATAAATCAGTGTTCAGTTGGACAGCAGTATGTGTAACCGCTTTGATTAGTTCTGATTAATTCATGTTTTGCGATCACCAAATTGTGCTAATGTGGTTTGCTTCCTTTGCAACATCACAAAGCGGTCTAGTCAACACGGAAGTCATGGAGTGGTGAAAGATCACTTGAAAGGTAATAAGTTCAAGATATATATTATATATGGTTGCAAAAAAGCCGATGACTACAGCACTGAGCCGTACCAGTAGTCTAACTGAACGTAAAAGAGTCAGGGTTTCCACGGCTCTTTGCGATGAATATCTAATTCATGAAATCTATCGTCGTTGTGAATAAGATTCAGCTTCGAGCCAAGGGAGTTCTCTCCTAAGATGTAAAACGCATACCTGATATACCGACACTATCGTTCAGACGATTGCGACAAAACTGCAACTTACTTGGGTTCTCACTAGTTACCAAAGCACTGTCAGCTTATTTAAATTCAGGAATTTTCCTGTCTGGATAAATATCCGTGCTACCATTCTCACACGAGCATAGGGCAGTTTCCTTAGTTAGCTCAATTCCAAAGTTGGAATTAAGAGGTGAGATGGGGCAACTCTGATAGACACCATTTTCTGTGGTGAATTCGAGTGATAGATCGACGTAAACACGATGTTTGTTCCCAGTGTTTCAATACAGAAACTGGAAAGTAAATTACATTGTTCTTCTGATCAGACTTACGCCTCTAATGTTTCCTAGCTAGAATCATAACTACTACCAGATTTTTAGAAGGTACACAGTCAGAGTGAAAATACCAGAGACTCAAAACAAAAGGACACTAACAAGCCGTAGGAAACTTTCTACTGGTAAACTTCAAATTTGCCAACGAGTGACAGATTTTTCTGGTTTTTTGTGACATTCTAGGCATTCCTTGATTTAGGGCTGCTCAGAAAACAGTTCGAGTCTTTATACTTTCACTAATAAGGACTCATCTGGCAGACGTTCCTGGCACTTTGTACAAGAAATCTCGAAATGTTTATGTAAACCAAAAATCTACAGCCTATGAGGCGGCAGTCAAATGATTCCATCTTAATCAAAGTAAACAGGTAAGTAGTGCTGACAAACGCAGACAGATCCTGAGTGTGGATTGAGAATTTGGTGTTTCACAGTTTGTGTGTTTGACAAACACCTGTCGAACGCGTATCTGCTCCTGACACGCCTCAGCCAACCTGCGGCACGTTTTGTCAAAAGCAAGCAGATATCCACTGGCTGAGATTTTTTGGTCCGATAAACTTTATGCCGTCATCTCCTTACCATCTCTGTTCAGAAGTAAAATCCCTTACGTTAAACTCGACAGTATTTGCAAAAAAATAGACACAAATAGAATGGGTAATATTAAATATCCCCCAAATCACAGGAAAACCGGGCATGCTTTACTAAGTTAGAAAAAATAAATAACGGTTATATATTTCAAGCCAAACATTTTCCCCGTCATTACTGTGCGTTTTTCATTAGTTACATTGCAAGTTTGCTTACCAACAAAATATCGAACTGATGGAGGCAAGAAAACAAGGCAGAGTGAACAAACGTCACTTAGAAACGCTATCCAAATTTCCGTTACACATGCAATATCTGTAAAGTTACCTAATGATTTTAAGGTTTTTGAATGCAGTTGGACTAGGAAAAATTGTCTAACAAATTCCACGACTTCCCCATGCACGTGACTCGGAACTTACTGACTGTTAGGCATGAATAATGGAGGTTTGGCCCTTCGAAGCATGCTCCCATCGGGAATTACTTGTTCACATTGAATTTAGCTGGTTGCAATAGAAGGAGGCCAATAACACAAACTGTCAGAAATTATGGTGTCTGTGGAACTAAATGTTCAGCAGTGGAAGTAAAAATTCCTCATTGAAACGAGTGAGATCATCACGGAAGACTTTGGTGTTGAAAATAAACTAACAGCAAACTGAAATCGGCCGTGAAGCATTGTCGTGAGGCAACAGTGCCTTTTCCCGCGGTTGGATGAATTCGGAATTATTGAACAAAAAGGCAAACAGGAAACTCGACTTCTGTTAAAAGTAAGCAGTCTTGCTTTTGTTTCGCAGTAGTTCACAAACGAGACGCTAATGATAATCTTTTATTTGATCTTTCGTTCACTACTCAAAAATGTAGCAGGTTTTTGAAACGAGACCCCATTTGTTGAAAACCTGATGAGAGCAGCTGAACGCGGGGCTTCCAGGTCCAGGTCTTACAGAATTAACCGCTCGACCTGTGTCAGTCAGGGCAAATAAATGCTATATAGAGCTGTACTACAGAAATTTATGGGATAAATGGAATTATCCAGAGCGTAATATGGTCAGGTAACCACTGATCCTCAAGTGAAATGTCTGACTATTGCGCAGCATGGCACTGTAAACCAGTCAGTTAGACGTACGGGGTACAAATAAATAGATTTCGTTCATGCCTTCCTCAAGAGCCCTCGAAGGTTGAATGCTTTTTACATTTCGATCAACTACACCTTCGTGAAGTTCGTCTAACCAAATTCCTTATCCAGGATGGATCATGCTAGTCACAGATTGTATGGGTACGTACAATCTATGAATCCATCAGAGCGTTCAACCGTGGTGTTTCTTTCATCATATTTTGTGACTCCGAAATGTCAACGTGATTGCATGATGCATTGTGGTTGTAAAGGGAACTGTCTTCGATATCCTCCTAACACACTGGGCTGGTGGTATCTCTTTGCTACAACGGTCATTCGGTCCCGCAAATATTCAAAATTTCGATTTCTAGCCTACGGAGAATAATTTTGGTATATGTAACATGGAAGAACGACTGAATATATATTTCAGTTTTGCCATTTTTCAAAAAAGGCGAAAGTATAACCTACGACTGTCTGTATTCCAGCATTGCCGTCTTACGCTGGAATGATAGAAATGTCAAAGCCTTCACTCAAATGTGACTGAAACCCACCCAGCTAGGTTTATGATCCAAACTAAAGAACCGACGATACTTCGATTGTCATAATAGTTACTGAATTTAAGTGATAATTTTCTAGTTTCTTCCAGTTAAGACTGTCCAGTTGCAAACAGGATAAAAGCACATTCATAGTTCACTGGGTCTTTTGTGATAGCTGTGCAATTTTCGCTGACAAACTACTTTGATGAAATATTCAAGAATTTTTAGATAGATAGTTTGGGATCCACGAGTAGTGGTACTTATACACTATTCCATGTATAATTACTGTAGTCATCATATAGCCAGAAGGTCAGCTGAGCTTTTACTGAGTAGCTCAAAGTGCAGTACACTTTTTCGACTGTAATTGAGCATCCCTTCTTAGTTCGTCCGTCACTGGGATAATTTTGATTGCGGGAACAATGTAATAAAATTTAGTACAAAAGTACCCGACAAAACAACAAAGTGGCACGTGATAGTTCGAAAAGGAAAAAGGGAACGATGTTGAGAAAAGCCGATGTTTGGAATTGGCTAGTTTGTTGGTGAATTGGAAAGGTGATTCCGAATAACATGCTGGTGGGTGAGTACTGCAAGACGAAAGAATGAAATAAATTAATTTTGAAAGCTGTCGCGAGCACAAGCCGATCGAAAGTTTGCAGTGTGCAACCACAAGTGCAAACACAAACTGGAGATCAGTGTACAAATGAACACACTTTTTATGCCAGTCTGTTTTTTTGTTGGAATCAATAAGGGGATCCGAGGAGAACAGAATTGCAAGCGTAGAACTGAGGAATAATGCACGATGAGCGGCCGATAATGTTTTCAGTGCAACTGGTCACGCGAAGAGAAGAAGAAACAGATTTCGTGACCGCGTAAAAAAACGACAAAGACAACGACGGTAAGCAGAAGGACGACCAGTAGGAATGTATTTTGTACCAATACAGAAAGAGTTAGTGGATTTCATCAAGAATTGTTGCAGAAAAAAATCGAAATTTCTACGCCAGAAACCGAGTCAGTGCAGTGAGCAGCATCTTATGAGAGAAATACAACAAATGCGGACGTAGCAGACGATTTCATTGAGCGATAGCAACACTTAACAATGGGTTGATTTTTATCACGTAGCACATCATTCTGCGTTCTGGAACGGCGTGAAGCAATTCACGAGTGTAAGGATTCAAAACCGTCCAGATTTATCAGGACCAAATGACATAAGCAGTTAACAAAAAATCGATGCGCCATGTACTGTTTTTTATTGTGAGTGATATAATGTTAATAACACAGCGTTGTTGGTAAATGTAATGCACCAGCGTTCCGACTACCCACGGTAGTCCAAACGTTGGCGCATTACGTCCAGACGTATTTTCGCATATATCACTGAGTAATAATTGGTTTCTTAGAGCGGAAGCTGCATCCCCGAGAGTGAAACAATAGTAGGGATCGGAATTAATTATTTAACTCTTGTTAAAAGGTCAGCGGGCAGATAAACTAGCCATAAAATGGATCAAACTGTAGGGAACTAGAAGTAAAATATGAAGCGAAAGAAATATTTGGGTGGAGCAACAACTTCCAACATAGTCATCCAGGGTAGCTGACCAATCCCAAACTTAGGTGACGTTTTTTATTAAGTTAATGACTGATTGTAAACCGAGATATATATGTGTGTATATAAATGTATATATATATCGAATTTGTGGCGTCAAGAGTGTGTATGGAAGCTGTTCGTCGAAGAGTGGACAGAAGAAGCACGACTGTGATTCGTTGATGATTCTTTGTCAGTTGGGCTGAGCCAACGAGGACAGAATGCCCATGAATATACATATGTATGCCATCGTCCCTAAGGTTGGCTCAGCCCAACTGACAAGGAATTATTAACAGATCACAGTTGTGGTTCTTCTGTGGACTCTTCGACGAAGAGTTTCCATGCACACTCCTCACGCCACAAATTCGATTCTGGTGAGACATACCAATTCGGAATGTATAAGCATAAGACTGTTTGGACAAGTGGGTACGCATGCCTGAACAGCGACAATAACTGCGAAACCGGGCAAATTTTGTTCACTCATCCAGATGCTACCTACGACTCCTATATATATATATATACATATATATATATATATACATATATTTGCTAACTAGCCGGAACTTAAAGTAATTCCAAACATCAAGTGAAGATAAATGTCCATCAGAATATGACGAAGCACACGGTCGAGCCCTCTCCGAACGAAATTATTGCTCCTCTAACATAAATACTTCGCTTGGAATTTTGAGCATACACTCGTCACCGACAAGTCGGCACTTGCTTTGTCTTTTTCCAAAGGAATGAATCAAGCTTTCCGAGGAAATATTTTCGGCAAACGCAATTTATGAGCCTCAAACAGGTTACTGCTGGCCGAGTGCATAACTGACAAAGCACGTAGGTCGCTTAATTCTGATGCGTGAAGTTTCCACTTCCCGAACAGTATCATTATGGACGTTTGAATGTTCAGCGTTTATCCTGTAAGGCATATTTGCTGCTATTTCTGATGTTTATCAGTTTGTTATCATTCCCAAAAGAGGAATACACAGAAATCTCTTGCTGGCTTAGGCCGGAACATTATTTTTAATGATGCCTAAAAATATTACAAATAATGTGATCCTCATTTTTTGATTCGGTACATTTTTTGCGTCCCCAGAGATTGGTACTGTAAAATCTTCAAAAATTGTCACACAAATGATGATTTCCTCCACTCCAAAGCGCTGAATAAGTGTTACCTTAAGAAACCACAATCGGTAATCATGTACAATCTGACTCCAGTCCTCAAAATGTGTGGTGATAAGCAACACGAATTTTGGTCGATTTAAGGTGGTTCATGCTTCCGTCTAATGCTACCCGAAAAATCTCTTAATTGAAAATTATCCTACCCATAACAAGGCGCTTTTGGAGAATCTTAAGTAGAATTTAGTTGACTCTTTGTTTAAGAACTTGCCACCCATTTTCAATGGCATCACTGTGGACAAGATAATCGGTGAACTTACCTCGAACTAGCTACCCGACTAGCGTTTATGAATACAATCTGCGAAAGCAAATGATTTCTCTCACAGAAGCTAAATCATTAACATCCACTACCAGATAGTGTTCTCCCATCCTAGGGGAACTTTGCCTTGTCAATCTGCATCACACATTCAACTACCCATAATGCCCATAACTTATCAGAAATCACTCACACGGTCTGTCGGTAGGGAATGTAACTGGTCGACTTTTTGGCCACCTTAGATAGGCTTTCAAAAGGCAGGCCTCAGTTAACTGACCGTGGCTAGTAGCTTTAATCTAACTGGTATTACAAGGTTTTTGAGGCATTCCGTATCTTATGCAGTCTAATTTTGCCACATAGAATGGAGTTAAATAAAAAGACTTCAATCAAGCAGGCGGCATTGGTTGCGCTCAATCAAATTCATCTTGTACAGAATAGAATGTCTTCTAAAACGTTCGTTTTACGATGTTCAGATTGATTTTTTGTCTTTCTTTTGTAATTCCTAAATTATTTTACATTTCTCTGGACGGATGACGGTCTAAAGATGAGAAAACCGAATAAGTCTGAAGCTGAGAAACCTCACGACAAACCGAGCCAAACCAAATTGTCCTCATAAAAGGTGACCCTTTTTTCACCGACTTAAAATTGCAAAGTTTTCGACAGGTTGCTTTAAGTGCGACTGGGGTGAATGAAGTTTCCGAATCAAGGTCAACGAGGCAGGATTCTACTTTGGAATATCTACTCAATTTTTGCGGTCGCTAAACGTAGTTACTGCCACTTGTAATGTGTACAAAAGTTTATTTTTGTCCCATTGGGCTAAGGTAAAGAAGAGTAATTGATGCACTTAATTTACCCCGAGTAACAAATTCGATGAACGCTCGAAAGCACGGCAACTCATTCAGCGTACACTTTTACAATCTTTGACCAAACTTCCAAGGTCAATCTAACGAGCCGGTGCTGTCAATCATGGAATGAACAGGGAAGAACAGAAACTTTTTGATGAAGTGGAAAGACTATACACACCATTCGACATTAACACAAAAGACTGACACTGCAAACGCGCAAGAACTCTTAGTTTCTTAATAATAATAACAGTATCATGGACAGTACCATTAGTAACAAACCAAGCATGTCCAAAAATCCCAACGGGGAATCTAGAAATCATGCTAAAGCTCCTTTCTGAGACAAAATACATATTCACATCGTAGATGCCATTACTCATCTAATCCTCAGAATCAGATAGACACAATACTTGATTTGCAGAATTCCAGACGAAATATTATTGTTGCTACAGCGGAGTGAGTTCTCGGTTAACGTGGTTAAAATTCCCCATTTGGCCAAATTGCTATGTTCGCCCGAATTATTTGTTGTACGGTTGTACATGGATTATGTTTCAATGTGGACTCACCTATCTAAGACACTGAGAAAAATTGGAGTAGAAAAACTATCTACCATGACTCTGTTATCAAGACGTAATAAAACCCGAATATCAATAACGACACTGTGAGTCGCGAAATTATGCACTATGAATATACACTGGAAATAAAATGCACCACAATTACATTATTTATGGAAGCAATTTGTGTTGAGTTGCACACCCCAACATGCGGCTAATGCTAATCGATTTTGGAACTGTTTGCTTACGTCGAAAATCATCTGGAGCTCGGCCCAGTGCAAGATCGTTTTACAGTTATTATTTTCCAGTTCTCACTGCCGCGAAGGTTGTATACCGTCGTTTGGAAGGAACCGTAGGCTAATCCAAGACAGTAACGGGACGATGGGTATGACGAATCCAACTGCATGTTTCCAGCAGACCACGTAATCTTTCATGACAACTGCTTGTGGTCCTTACGATGTCCATCTTTATTAATTTTACCGACAGCTATTTCACTACTTCTGTGCAAAAGCAGTTGACGTTTTTCAGTTTTGCTTCAATGTCCAGAGGTTGTTTGGCTCTGAGTCAGTCGACAAGAAGTGGATAAGTGGAATTATTAGTCTAGCGTTATTCAGAAATATCCATCGTGGTTTTCAGCTATTTCAAACAGCTTCCGTACAATCGACAGTTCTCTCTGGCCAGTTCCCAAACTAGATATGTCTGCATGCTTAAAACTATCCACGTAATGACTCAGGCCATTTTCCCATGAAACAGGATTCTTCACACGTAATCGATTTCCTCCGTTTAGCATTTGTGACAGTGTAACCATAGTGTCGTAGATTTTATCAAAGGAGAAAGTGAATTCAGTCGTCCGACTCAAAAGTATAACGAAATATTTGCAGCCACACGCCCATGAGTGGAACTGGATGACAAGAACGATTGACTTTCACGTCTGTCTGCTCCCCGAAAAGGATCGGTTTTTGCTATTTCAGTAAGCAGTATTTAGAGGATAGTTTTAAACGATAGAACAATTGATACTGGTTAGTGACAATGAAACATTCCAGTTACGCGCGTAAACTAAGAAGATATCCTGGCTTTTTCCTTGTTTGTCAGCGATATGCAAGCGAAAACTCATTTCGATAAACCCCGGAATAAGTGCAAATTCAGGAAACATATGAAATGAGAGTTAGCAACATTCGTCTATTTTCTGTTAAATTTTTTTATATTTCCCGTTAAACAGATGCTCGTATTTTGCTTCAAACCACAACACACTCACAATTTCATGCCTCGTTGAAAAGTTTCACAAAAAATACAACAGCAATTCAGTAAAATAAGATGATTAATAAGTACAGCTTTCTTAATAATTGTAAAGAAGGTCTAACCATGATCGAGAATGCATTAGCCAGTTATCTGGTAAACTTGTTTGCATGAAAGACCGAAACCAGCTGACCTAATTGCAATCGGAATAAAGTGAGAGAGCAAATGCTCAAATCAGTGTTAGTTTTTAAGCATACTTGAAGACGAAATCTTCAACGAAAACATCATTAATCCTGCTGTGAATTTGTTTATCCCAGAGAGACCCAAAATGCAGCGAATCAATAAATATGCTTAGCTGCACTATAATGCGCTTTAGTGGTCTCCCGTTCTACATTATGATTGCTACTAGAGCACCGGCGTGATATGGGTTTGCACTATTTCAAAGGTGATGTGAAGATCGGGCAGCAGATTAGGATAGCTGCGCTAAAGACGGCCGAACAGCTATCATTTGCTGGTTTAGACGTGAAAATGTCGGCTTCGAATCTGGCAGCTGTCGACCGTTGCCATTTGTGGCCGTGTTTTGTTCACAGCAACCCTCTTCCAGACGTTGTACCCGTCTGTTGCACATCAGTCAAAATAAAAATAAAAAGTGACTCTTGTCATTTCTTCATCCTGAATTGTGTAACTTGTGAAACGAAATATTCGACCTCGGTAAGATTTGAACTAAAGCATGGATGCCACTCAAGTTTGAGTAAGGCATGTGCCCTACCACCTGACCTACAGAGTCACGCCGCACAGCCATCGGATACCTCACCTAAGATGTTCTGGTTATCCGCCCAAATTACACAAATGTATGGGACCATCCATCGCTATGAACGTATTATAACGTGACCGAGAAAGCAACAATTTCGCAAGAATCAACTAACATCCACTGAATGCAATCCACGGACATGGTCACTTGGTTATTTTCAGTCATCAAACAAAATGCCCAACAGGGTGAAGTATTCTGAACTACATTTTGTAGAACTCGTTACTGATTCTTGCTTGATCAGTAACGGAAAGAAAAGTTCACAAAAATTTGTCCTGAAATATTCAGTTTGACAGAAGAACCCATTTAGGACATTTTACAGTCTGATGTGAATTCCGTTTTTGCATTTTACTTGAGCTTCATTGATCAGATTAGTAAACCCAAAATGGATTCCACTCCCACAAATGGTGCACAGTACATAGTAACAGAACGTCTGTGTGTGCCATTCTCGTGGAAATCACTTCTGTTTGCCTCAGGTTTTCGGTAAGTTGAATTATGATTGCAATGACAGTCTTCGAAAATCTTTCGGTAATTATTGAAATGTGAAGGTGGAAAAACCAGTAAAACGAGCATCATGAAAGCAATGCTAGTCGCAAGCGATTTAATCGCCGGGATGTAGATGCAGCCATCTTCAGGAGCAACGTCATGCTCTGCTCATAAGTATCCTTTAGGAAAAAAATATTCCCAGTACATTTGCAATATAATGCTAATGCTAATGGATTGACGAAAAATACGACTGACCTAGTGTCGGGCGAATACTAAGGTCCGTGTAGTCCTAATATATAACATTTGTGTTAAGGTCAAATTAATGACCGCTGAATATCCTTCATTTGAATGTGACAGGTAAGCCTGCCCTGAGAACTGGAAAATTCTATTCTTTTATAACAAAGGGAGATAAATGAACCCCGTGGACAATCGTCCGGTTGGTGTTTCCGTTTTGTGCAAAACTCGAAATCTCGCTGTGAACAAGTAAACATTTTCCGCATTATAGATGTGGACCATGAAGTGAAAACAAGACGTGACTAACAGAAACAAACGCGGTCCGATGGCATAACTATCGTAGGATTAATACGATAAAAATACTTGCTCCGAAACAGCAGAACATATCTACACATCACATCACTAAACAGAACGCTAAAGCAAAGTAACCTGCCGACTCCGAGCCGGAATCAAGCGTGCGACAACAATGATCACTTTTTGAGATCACGCTGAATTCACCGAAGGACTTGGTATTTTTATACTCTCCAAGAACAAATTTGACGAAAACAGAAAATTTTATCAGATAAAGCTCACTCCCTACTCCCGAGCTTCCAGATTGATGACTTTGGGTAGCCCGAAATGCATTGCAATTACAACATGACCCACCAAGCAAAATCGTTACTCAAGCCGGCTTCAAAAGTCAGGGGAGTTTTACAAAGCTACTCCATCGTGTCTATTAGCACAGTTGTCATCGATAGATATCTACCGTGATCGACGAGGGCTCAAATTCAGAATGATTAAATGCGAGTTGTACAAACTGGTCATTGCCTAAAACAGACTAATAATTAAATATTCATAGCGATACAGAATTGCATGAGCCACAAAAATCTGGGAATATAGTCGTGGATATGCTACATGAGAAAAGCTATTAGCAACATTCTGAACCCACAACAGTTGAAATGATGAAATTCAATATAGTGATCACAAAAAGACTAGCCACGGTAATTTTCGGATGTTTACGACTAGACTCGGCTAACTGCAACTAATTTTCTTTTGCAATGCAAATTGACGACGAAATCATGTTCAACGGGCAATGATATGTGAACAAGAAATTTGCAGTCATTTTGCGTTAAATTAGGGTACTTTTCCGAGGAGAAACTTAGGTCAAACTCTGCAAAATGGTTAGTACATTCTTCATCCAACGAGAGCCATAGATTTTCGTTTCTGCGCGTTGTGAATAATCCATGACCGGACGTATGCCAACCTTGCAGCAATTGATGGCATTCAACCATATAATAGGCCAGAAGGATTCGGGTTTGGGCGACAGGTGATTAGCCTAGAAACCAGGCCTATCGGCTTATATTATTTAAGGCTACCTGATAAATCTATCACTAGAAAAGATGGTGAAGAAGAATGGATGTTGGAAATAAATCACATGTAGGTGCTTCGGAACAGACGTGTGTTTCGAAGAATCTGCCAACTGTGTCGTTACCGTTCCGTGGGCACAGAATTTGTTAGTCGAACCGCCACATTGATAGTGCATAAAAGTAAAATAGTTCCCGTACGGATTGATTGTTTGCGTTGGACAAAGAATTCTTTTAGCCGTGATCAGCAGCTTTGGAAATGGTGGTTTGCTCTGTAGTGATACGAAAGTGTCTAACTATAGCAGCTCGGATATATATATATATATATATATATGTATTAGTGATATTGTTCGAAAAATCCAGCATGGAATATCGCGCTGTGAGTGCGTCCACTTATTCTTAGAACATTTCGGTTTATGAAAATCATGTATAAATAAAATTTTTCCGTGAATTTCATTTTGTGCCATTTTTACAGAAAAGCTGAGATAACCGCGAACAGCTTTTTGACCTTTCGATTGCTGACATAATCAATAAGAAATGTTTTGCACCAACACACAACAACATGTATGAAAGTTTTGAATAAAAGCCGCCGCTTTTTTCTAAATGATGTGCACATCAGCTCCATCGCGGAAGATGAATTACTTTAAACCAACAGTGAGATCTTATTGTTAACTGCACACTCAAAGTGGAATAGCGCCATTAAATCAACAAGAAAGTGAAGATAATCAGCCATTGCTGCAATCTCAAACGAAAGTTTGCTCAATCTCTCGAATAGCTCCCTACTGTCAGTTGGGAATATTCATATCTAACTAAATCTAGCTGTCTTTTTATTTGATGCCGTCTATTTTGACATGCACGAACACTAGGAAACTGGCTCAAACTGGGCTCAAAATTACACGTGATCTGCAGTTACATCCGGGATGAAAGACCAGGTAAAAGCCATGCTAGGGTTCTCAAAGATTTATTTAGGGCTCAAAAGTTCAGCTGAGTCCGTTCAGTAATTCTGCCCGATAATATATCACCATATGGCTTCCATTTTCACTGCATTGTTGATTCAGCACCATTGATTCTACCAATAAGGCTCATTTCCGTGTCTTATTGACTAAATACCATCAAAACTGGTGACCAGAGCAAGCAAGCAGATGTGCTTTCGAGACGACCAATGGATGCCATCACTTGCATGGGTGAGTCCGTGTTTCTGCTTCCCAAGCATGGGTAACTACATCTTACCAGGAAAAAAATATACCTGCGACTAACAAATGCGTTATGATGGTAACGATAGTAAGGAACAACGGGAGTTCAATGTTTCGTCCACATAGTCATTCAGTGAGACTGCCGGAGACAGCTGTTTTTCCAGGAGGACCTTGTCTTTTGTGCTAATATGAGGGTGGCTATATGGTCAAGTAACCGGTATACTTCTCGAGAAATATATCGCTACTGTTATTACGATTTCACCAATTCTATTTATTCATTTTTGTGCTCTTGCGGAAACTTTCGAAATTTCAACATCTTCCTCGATTTCCCTCAGCCCGACCTTAATCACGTGCCTTTTTTCTCACGAATACCCTGGTTTTTCTCCAGTCTCCTATTGTTCTCCTTTACCTGGTTTATTCGATCATACACAGCGGCAAATAATAATAAGAATAATCCTGGTTCCTGGTGAAAGCCGACAGCATGCGAAATGCATGATCAACATTTAGAGTCATATCGAGAACAAAAATGCAATAACTTAAAGGAAATGAAGAAATTTGTGAATGAGGGCGTAATTCATATAAATATGCGGGAAGAATTTTCAAATCATGATGAGACAGTCCTGAATGTGGTCTTCATCCGTTCAGTAGGCAACGGGAAATCAAATAAGTCCATCACGAACAAATGCAGAATGGATTGGAGTCAGGCATGACCAGAAGAAAGAAAGAAAAACAAGGACCAGAGAGGTGGCAGAGTAAACCAGGTCAGATATACTGTAATGTCGTTCTTGTTCACGTGGTTGAGGGTCGAACATGATTTGTCTAGTGAAAATGCATCAGGAAGGCAGGAGTTAGATAAAAGTAGCCGGATCGGTGCAGTGATACCAGTGGCAAGCGTAACCAACTGTTGCGGAACTGAGGATATGGGAACAAGTCCAGTATAATGCTGGAAAGTTTCGAGAGGTGAACAGAGGAGACTCTGGCTTATGGTCCGTTGAAGACTGGCGGGAATCTATCAGAAAAGGAGTTGAAAGCCTGCAAAATTACATTTCGAGAAAGGACCCAAACCCGAACGGAATAAGGCAATTCGTTAGTGGAATTTCTGGGAGGAAGTTGGAAATGAAGGATAGGAATGAATTGACGTCATCTAAACTTAGTTTGGCCCTATACAAACATGAAATCGATCAGGAAAAATTTACACCTCATTTACAACAGAAATCTTGTCTCTGTGGGTTGTTAAGATCATTTTGAAAGGGATGGGTTTCTTGGTGAATGATATCCACCAAAAAATGATAGAACCAATTTTTCGATATTTGACAATTTCGACTGTCTAGTTTAAGTAACTATATGTTCACTTTTATTGAGGACTGTTTTGCAAACTATTTCCTTTTGTTGATTTCATGTTAATTGTTAGCTGTCTACCTAATGCATTCATTCTTTAGCGACAGGAAAGAAGTAAACCACCCATCCCCCAATGAGTCGCCCTCGATCACTCATGAGTAAGTCTATTCTAACCATGCTGCAATCACACAAAAAACGTTTTCGTGAGATGAATACCAGCCAGGTTCTTGTGTTTAGTGGCTTCAATGTAAACTCCTTATATCGAATTTCGGTTTTGCGATTGGTTGAAGTCACCATCCAAATGAGCATTTGAAATTGCATCCTACGCCTGCGAGTTCGGATTTTGTAGGTTGAATTCAACTGCTGATCAAGTAAGGTAGAACTTAGAACTTGCTAATTAGATGAGTCACATACTGCGCTCTGAATAATCTACAGTGAATTCAGTTTTCCCAAAGAGACAAGAGGATTTCGTGCTGGGTTATTCTCTTCGTAAGAATATCTTACGTAAAATGACGTGTAATTGTACAAGGGCAGCAGTATCGATTTGTTGCATCCGACACGAACAGCAGCCTTTTTCGCAATTCAACCTGAGAACAACACTTGGATTAACTTTGACGGAATTCTTAGCACCATCAAGATTGTTCTATGTTCACTTGTGCTCGGGCGAATAAGCGAATCAATAAAGAAAAACCCAGAACTGTAATCGCTGAACGTCGATGGTAAAACAGATTTTCCTACTACTTTATTTCCTAAATGTTTCTCTCCTTTCTAGTCATGTAACATGTTGTATTGTTTAGGAAATGAATGCTTGAAGTGGCGCTTGTCCATCAACCTGTTTTTGTTGAACGTAATAAAAAACACCCTAACAAATTGTTAGGTGGTCTGTTTCCGACTCAGCTTTCTTCTACAAACAAGTACAGAAAGATTCAAAGTTTCCATACATGCTAAATAAAACAGTTATCCTGTTTTACGGGATCTCGATTGACAGGTGGGAATTTTCGAGGGAATACGCACCTTTATTGTCGGCAATTCGCAATTATAAATTATATCCTGGAATAAGACTTCCACGGATTAATCGGCAGATCTTATATCACTACTTTACATTTTATTACCAAAATTTAATACATATTCATAGTCCTGGAAAGTTGTCACCTTCGGGATGACTAACTGTAATCCCTGCGTATCTCGAGATGATTGTTCTGTCTAATCATGCTTAGAACTACATTACCCATGCTATGAATTTGATAAAAGTATTTTTAAGCTTCAAATGGATGATACGATAGGGATCTGCACACAGCCAGCTTTGGATCGATCGATTGAACACCTCCCTAAAAGCTGACGAATTGATTTCTTTATGTACCCTCTAACTCAATATCTAGTGGACGACAACTTGAACTTTTCTGTGACCACCGACAAAAGACGTTTGACAAATGATAGCCAAAAGTTGAGCAAAGACTGTTCAAATCCTAAACTTGCGCACCGGAAGTTGGATAAAGCAGGCTAGGTATGCTGCAGATACTACACTATGTAGCTTACCGCTTGTTACTGGCCAAATAATACCAAATTGTCACATCCGAATTAATCGATTTCCATGACAGGTAAATTTCCGGGGTAGGTTTTTTGTTCACTCAAAGCATGACAAATGGCTATCACTTCGTATTTTTCCATTGCACAAGCAGACTATCATGAGAACAGGAAGCTAAAATCCATGTTTTCCCATCATACCGAACATACTCGCAACATTCGATTTCAACAACCTACTAATTTCTTTCTTTGATTTGCTTCGAAAATGTTAACTTTAGCAACTCATAGCTTATGCTCGTTAGTTTAAATAAAATAAGTTATTCTGGTTTATTTCAACATAGCAACTTTGTCTGCCTATTTATTCATTTGCTAGTCAGACGTTTTACGCTTCTGTGGATCGGATACACTTGTCCGCCAAACCCGATTACATTTATTCTAGTTGTTCAAAACCTTCGATTGATTCAAAATAAAGCTTGAAGAAAACACAGAATTTCTTTTCAATCCATTACTGGATGCAAAATAATTCTGACTATGTTTGGAAATAGTTACACTCACATTTGGCAGTCTCCTTGTTTGACATCGGTATGATTTCACTTATTGATCGTGCTATTCTATCGGCCAATATCGCATCCGGTTGTCAGTACTCTCAAACTGGTTTATAAACACGAAGAAGTTTCGATGCACAAGTGTACAATATATTATCTGCTTCATTGTGAAGAATCAAAGAGAAAAGTGAATTGGAAAACGATTAATTGGAGATTTTGCCCGTTTTTCGGGAAGCAAAGTGCTTCTTATTATAAGCATTTTCCCTAGTGAATTTAAAAATGTTAGAACAATGATCGGGACCAGAAATGATATATTCTGTTTCTATGGCAAACAAAACTCAAATGTCTTCTTTAACAGTTGTCATTCTGACTCAGGAAACAAGTGACAACACATCAGACGGTTACTTTATCGTCAATGGGATGGATATTAAACGATACATTCAAAGACGAACGTAACAATAGTGGTGCAGTTTGATAACAGATTATCATTAAACGGAGAAGCTTCTGAATGAAACTACGGAAGTGATCACATTTTGATTACTTTATTGCAGATTTTGCCTTTTATGTGAGACCAGCAAGATACAAAACAACATAATAGGGATGAACCAAAGAATTTATGATCGAAAAGCTTTTAACTTCATGGGGTAGACGGTGTGAAGCACTAGTTATTCTACTGTAGAAACCTAAAGTTTCGCGGTTCTCGCAAAATGCAACAGTTTCAAAGGACGTCGTCTGTAAAAGATGAAAATTGCTAATATCTTTATCTAGCTATCTCGGGCAGAATTATTATCAGTGATGTGAAAAAAGCACGGAAGTGGTGAGCATGAAATTAGATTGGGGTGTGCAAAATCTGCCCGACGCGATACAAACAATGGAAAATTATATCTTTTCTTCGGTTGAAACACCAATGTTGAAAGGCAATTCTGTAAGAAACGTAATCAGTATATCGTCAGAGCATGAAGCAAGGGATTATCAGCCACTCTTAGACAAAAAGTGGCTGCCATAGAAATTCAACGGAACAAAAGTCTTTTATGAACTCATCCTTTAGCGACGCGGATAATGTAAAACAAAGCCTTATCCAGCACGATAAAAAACACGCTTAGGCAGAAAATGTACAGCTAATCATTCCTCAAAGGGTACTTCCCGGTTGTTTGCTATCACACACTGCTGGTTCTTAGAATCTTCCAATTCTTAGGCTAATTGATTTACCTTAGGTCAAAAATGGGTCATGGGGCGTGGTGATAGCTGGATCAGAGGAAGAAAGAATAGTCAAGTAAAGGCATTTTGAGTTCAACGGATCTCCAATTTTATGACTACCTGGTTGAAAACAGTGCCATGCAAATGTGAATCTGCATGGTCCGGCAGGTCTAGTGTTAAAACCTCTGAGTTTCCTTTCACCAGCAGCACATGATCAGGCAGGCGGGTCACGAGATGAACAGAGATTTGTCTGTCTCCGGGCCTTAGTTTATAATCGCTAGGGTGTGAACGACGAAAACATTATCCACTGCCGTAAGAATTTCTAAGTTTTGCACCCTAACATGCAGTTTTAGTTCGACGGTGACATACAACGGGATAAAAATGGGATAGCAACCTGATTTCCCCTCTGCTTGCACAAATTTTCATATCTCCTATAGGTAGCAACGCCTCCAATCGAGCTATCACCGGTAAGCACCTACACAGGGGTATGTGTACGGTATACTTTTTCATTCAAATTCGGCACGCGAGCACTGATATAGAAGTGAAGTGAATCGCATCCGAATCCAAGTTTTACCCTAGAAGTGGAACAGAAACACTCCTTTTCATTTTTTGATGTTCTCTCACAATGGAGAATGGGTATTCCGCTGCAACTTACTGCTTACCACAAGGCAACATGGAGGCTTTGTCATTTTGCAACAAAATGGAACCGAATACCATGCTGGAATAAAACGTATCGACTCGGCATTCAGTAAGCAGACCTTAAGTGGTAAAAAAAGCAAAAACAGAAAAAGACTGGTGAAATGTTTTGCTGATTTTGATAGCATTACTCGAGGTTCCGTTCATCATTCTACTTGTACATCCACAATCTTTGTGTAGTGCAATGTTATCCCAGTTACAGTCTGTTCGTTAATCAGCACATCATTAAATCTGTCTCTTATCCCTGGCTGCTGGAGTCCTTCCACTAATGTTCCCATCTCGAATTCTAGCAGTGCAACTGCCTCGTCTCAGTAACTAAGCATCTTTCAGTCTTAAACTGACACGGCATTCTATGCTTAAGCGCCTGCGCTCTATAAATCCTCCTGATTACCCATTTCAAATTTCTTTTTAATCTAACAGGTTCTTTGGACGCTATCGCCTCCTTTGTTCGTCTATTTCTAACTCCTTACGACCACTGATGAAATTTTCATGTTGCCCCTTCTTAGGCTATCTGCCTGCATTCATTTCAGTCCTACGGTCCCTCCTACTTCACTAACTGAAAAAATTCGGTTATCACAGGTCCTTACAAGCGTGGCTGTCTGAAGACTTTACCAACCAAACCCAGTGCACTCGACTGGACGGTAAAACTTCGAAATCGCTGGTTTACAACTCATGGGTGCTTTAGTTTGTTGTTCTTTCGTAAGTATCAGGACCGGACGACGTAAGGAGTGTGCCGGAAAATCGATGCGCCATGTATTGATTTTTGCTGCAGATGATATAACATCACTAACACAGCGTTGCTAATAGATGAAATTCGCCAAAGTTTCGACTGCCGTAAGTATTCTTTCTCAAAGCAAGTTTTCTTTCACCTTATCTCTTCTGTACTTACATCGGTAACTAATCAACGATTTTACTCTGTAACCTGTCTGTGTACGCTGGTGGTGAGATCCTCTCTCAAATTGCTCCTAGAAGCAACGACTCTCGAGAATTTTCTGACAACTTACTTCCTAGCTACGATTTCTCTGCACAAGCTGGTTTAAATCTTATAACATCTAAATGTTTTGAATGTCTTTTCTCTCGCTCGATCAGCCTATTGAACTCAATCATCTTTCAGAGACTCAGAAACGCTTCTCAAATTTGATTCTGTGAAGTATCTAGGGGTTATTACCGATAAAATCCCGAAGTGGACTTTTCACATTTCCACCTGTGTAAAGAATCTCCAACCCTCGTCATTTTAAGTCAGAAATTTTCGCCGTCACAAGGTGAGACAAAGCATCGTCTACTGTTTTGTATACCAATATGTTTTGTAGTCTTTCTTTACTGTTCTTCTGTGGTTTTGGAAGGTTTGCTTCAGAAGGAATTTAATATTCTCCACCGGGGACTGTCAACTGTTAGCCGTATCTCTCTTATACGATTGAGCGAATTCCCTATTAAATTATGTTATTAACACCTGTCCGCTTGGGGAACGTCTGCTCACAAAATACTTTCAGGTCCCACAACTCTCCTGGTTTATGATGTTTCTAAGTGCTCTTCCACATATTTCAACACGAACCGGTTTTCATCCTATGTTCTCTAGAATCAATACCCATAGGAACTCCACTAATCAGTATCATGCAGGCATATTGACAAATCGGACATCTTGAGAAACTTATCCTAAGTGCCCAAGTCACTCATTAAGGAGTTTCCTTTTTTCTTCATTTAACTAGGCAGAGTTAAACTGTTCTTCATTTCCACCTTTGTTTTGGCTGAAATGTGATATTAATGCATGCAAAAGTCTACACATTGCAATACAAGACAAATATGTTCTGAAAGCAAGATTTAGAATTACTGGAAGCCCTATGTAACTCACTCAGTGGAAATGGATACCCAGGTACATTTAGAAAAAAACGTGAGAGGAAGCCCTGGACTGAAGTTCCAAGGAGAGGTACCATGCATTCATGGTGCGTAACCGAGACGCAACTGCTGAAATATTGACCTGCCAGATGACAGTCAGAGCACGTTAATTATTCCCTACAGCAAGGCCCCGAATAGCATTCAACACTCACCCGCATTCACCACTAAAACTCAAAGACTGGCCGTGTAAACTCCCGATTTCCTTGTATTTATTCATATTCTTGTTCTTATGTAGCCCAACACGTAGGCAGTTCAACCGGGCGATCGAGTCCGAAATCACTGCCCTGTGCAGCCGCCCAAAGGAATCAATAAGACGGTAATCAGCCCATGCAATCGGCATGGGGTGCACACTAACTCGAAATGGGTCATTTAGCGTGGTCTTCCGCATGTCTGTCAACCACTCCAAAGGATTCAGACAGGGTATCCTCTCTACAGCAGAAAAAATCACTATCAGAATGCACAGGCCTGCCGTGGGCTGCTAAAACAGTTTATCAAGGCCCCACAGCTTCCATGGTGTAGGGTCATTAAGATAGTGGGACAAACAGTCAGCATTAGTGAAACTGGAAAAATCACACCGAAATGAGGAACTGCCAATTGAAATTGAAAAACCATAGGTTAAATTACAAAATGAGGCACCACGATTGGTTTCGCTCGCAGTGTCAAGCCTGACATAACCGCCGACTGGCGATCTGATGTTATCCTGGACTTGGGTTGTCCGGATTTTGCATCACAGCGTTAGTCAGTCAACCGTGACGCCAATCGTTATGTCAGACGGACCACGTCCGAGGTAAACCAAAAGTGGCGCCTCTTTCTACAATACAGCTTATGGTTTTCCTGTTTCAATTTGCAGTTTCTCGTTTCTGTGTTATTTTCTCTGAACGCGAGAAAGCGTAATCAGCTCACTTCTATTTGTCTCAGTAATCTCGGACCTAATATAAGACTAATTTTGGCTCATTTTTGGGAAACTCCTTAGGTAGCTTCTGGGTTCACAGACATCAACTGCGTACACGTACACCGAGATGGAGCTTTCTCGCTAGTACTAGTCATCCAAAGTCATCACATTGTAGTTGGGATACTTCCTACCAACTTTTCTGCAGTAGTGTAGACCAGATATTAGATTTTTAGATCAATATTAAGCAGTCATGATTATGTTGTCGCCTTAAGAGTCATCTTGAATCGAAGAGACATGCTAAAAACTGAACCGTACATGTTATTGTTGATTATGGATAAAAAAGCAACTCGACAGCTTCAGGTCTGAAAACTGAAAACGCCACAGGTCGTCTGAAATCCATGCACTACTAATAATATTGAGAAGTTGAGGGTACTAGTGCATCTAACACTAGTGACTTCAGCATCACCTGTGTATGACAAAATTTCCCCAGCCGAATGAGGTCTTCTCAGCAGTACAAACTGGAATGGGTTGTAGATCATCCGGAACTGGTATTCTAGTTTTATATTTCAAAGAAAAATAGCGTACAAAACAGCAATATAGTTCATATTCTTAGAGTATTATCGAACTTAATGATTTTCATTATAAAACACGCAAATTTTACAAAAGGTTCCGTCATTTCTGTTGGCGAGATAAAGCATACAGGTTAGCCAAAGAAATACCGAACAAATCAGTAGTAAAACCATAATATTTTTCCCTCCATAACTCTCGACTTGCAATGCGTCAGTGGTTTTTTGCTGTCATCAAATCATCACCGTAATTGGGATAATAAATCTTGCACTTTACAATGTATCCTCACACAAAAATGAACTACGGACAATTTTGCAAATCTAGTGTTGGCACGTTTTTCCATCAAAAATGGACAGTTTGGAATGACACACGCGAACAGCATGCGACCATATGTGGCCTACAATAGAGACAGGAAAGACAATGCAGGATCCAAACGGACTGAACTTCGTAACAAATTACTTGGTATTTGGTCCCACAGTTAAAATTTCCGAATGGCCTCTAGGATGACAAAAAAAGATACACTCGGATCTTTTCTTCAAAGTGACCTACGAAATTACTTCCATACCCTATGAAGAAACAAGTTCGTACCAATGGTACCACAGTGATTATTTTAGTGTAGAACGTAATGCTGACGTTCAACTCTGATGCCACTGCAATGCGGCCAGAAACGACATATCTCGCAAGTTTTTGGAACACGCGATATCAAACGTCATTCTGACCACGAACTAGACAAAATGATTACTCTTCAACTTCAGGATAAATCTTCTCCTAGCTTGAAGCCCTAACGGAAATAGGGTGCTCCACAATACTCCCATTAATGTCTCTAAAAATAAGTCATCAATAGAATGCCAGTCACCACTCGATCAACCCACGGGCAAGCAAGTGTATCTTTCAACAATGACAGGTTTCACTTACCAGTTCAGTCATGACAAATGTGTCCATGGACCAACCGCTTCATCGCGTTCGTATTTACCAATGTGAGTGGTAACACACTTCGTGCTCTCCATACCAGCCCGCCAATCAACCAGTAGTCGACAATTTCCTATCGAACTCAACCAATCGCATCTGTCCATTAAGCTGAACAATCAATACCAAGGACAAGCGTGATCGTCTATTCCTTTTTCGTGCTATATAAGCCCCGGATTTCTGGCTCGCTTAGACTAAAGTTTCTGCGCTTGTTCGTGGTTATTTCTCGCGGGGAACTGGATGGTCGTGGACAATCCAAAGGATTGTGCATCAACAATGCATGTAGTTGTGGTGAGTAGCAACACAAAATGCCTTAATAAATATGGGATTACACGAAAATAGACAGGAACACAAAAGTTACAATTGGCGTAACACGTTAAAATTAGGAAATTGTATGGAAGACCAGTACATCCACACAAAAAGTTAGACTCACTCCTGATGCATCTACAAGACACAATAGTTCATGCAATGAAGTGGCACATGAATAGCATGTGGCATTATTTGGTATCCCCATCATCCCAGTTACCCGCTCTTCAATACAAAATCCATCGCCAAAATAACACCCTCAGAAGCTAGGACAAGGTAAATCCTCCCCTTTTGTAATTGAAATATTCATGCCATAAACTGTTCATGCTGCACAAAGCGATCCTTCCAGACATCGGCCGATCACATCCCCGGTCCTTTGTAAATTCAACCAGAGAATGCTGGCTTGCTATTCAAAATCTGATAAATGCCGAATTCTGCTCCTTCATCCTCCTAACTCTTTTCTTCATGAGGCGATAGTGTGCACCGTAATCGTAAGGTGGACCGCGGTAAGCACAGACAGCTCCCAAGTGGGGAAGTCGACCGGCGGTGGGAAGATTCGAGTTCGAACTCTTGTCCAAATGGCATGGCCTTATTCGTTTTGGTTTGCCTACCACTTGTGCAAATCTTTTCTCCTGATTTTTGGTGACATGGGCTGATCTCCAATCTTCTGGAGGTACTGGTGTTCACGTGCCTTCCAGTAGCTGAAAATGAATGTCTCAGTGACCGCTCAGATCTGAGAAGAATCAACGCTTAGTATAACTGGTCACTTGGTCGCTCATAGATGAGAATTAGACATGTGACTTTGACATGCCTTTCTCGAAGTTTTGGAAAACCTCGGTATTTCACTGTCACAATATTCATGAACAACAAACATTTACCAAACAAATGTCGAAAGATTTCGGATAAGGGACAAAGCTGCATTTACGAACTATGTTCTGTTCCGCACTTATGAACTTAGCTTCAGTTAAGGAATCTTGTCCTTTTAAATGCCATCGAAATGGTTTCCTTAAAAATTTATAATTCGTAATTACGATTTAGCAGTTCATCCATGCACCGAGTCATTGTTTTTTAGAACAGTCCTGGTTTGAGAGGTTAATCAGAAAACGATTTCAGTAGAACTTCAGAACAGTTTAGAAAATTTTGATACATCACATCAATATCAAATAACTTATTAGGATTTATTGACGATTCTAGGTCCTCTTGGACACCTTTGCTATGTTGTAGTGTTTAGTTCAACTTAAAGCACTTCCATAAGAACAGAAGAATCACGTGATGTAAACGCTCAACGCGGCGTTAAAATACCATGGGGGCACTGTTTCGCTGTTTCATCCCTGTTGGGAACCATCAGCCGAACATACCCACCGCTCCCGATCTTGGACGCGAACCCGGCACGCACGATTTCAAGTCGAACGCTGCCATTACGCTCTGGAGCAGGCCAATAACGGTCTGCTGATCTTCATCCCATGATTTTGCACCTATCCGTTACCGATTTGCACGGTCAATGGTCGCTGGCATATAGCAATCAACCCCAATTGATAGATGAATTATCCGCAAGTAGCCTAAGCACGCGAGGGCTTTGGACACTACCTATAGAGCCAATCTCAACAAATGCATAGAGATGCTGGTGTGAACAGTGAGGACACCACAATGCACGCTCCCCGTCAAGATTTCTGCAAAGTCTTTTTCTGTTAGGATGCTGGGAAAAAACGGAAAAAACGTTTTTTTTATTCTTAACCTCTCTGCTATACCTGTTATGAGGTTCTTATCTGCGCAGATAACTCGTTCACTACAAGCTGAAATATCACGAAAATAGTCCAATATTCAAAAGGACTCAAAAAGTATATGATCTCACTTTAGAATTTCGATAATTGGGTAAAGACACCCGACATATTTCTTATTTCGTACTACCACATGGTCGTTCTATCAAACAGGGAATATGTGATAGTCCATTAACATCCTTGTGAAGCTCTTTGCCAAAACTGATTTGTTTGTAGAGAAGATTAGATTTTTCAAACTTTCTCGACCAGTCCTTTTTTGAACAATTCCTAACAAGCAGAAGTGTTTGAAATATATATGTATATATATGATGTGAATTGCATCTGTTCGTTTGTTGTCAACGCCTCAAGATACCCTGCTTCCGGCTCTTTGCCGCTTTAACAACCGAACTGTGAATGCAGTTATTCTACCGGGAAATTAAATTGCCATAGCTAAAATACTCGATTACTTACGTGCATTTGAGTGTGGCCAGTCACATCTTATTGTCCCAAAAGTCCAATACAATTTAAAGTTTAAGAGGCAATAGCAATCTTTACGTTCGGAGCAGAAGCTCACATCAAATCGCGAGTGGTCAGTTATTAATAAGAGTCAAATGGCAATCGTTTACTAAAAGTCATCAAGATAGCTCAGTTGAAAAATTTGGAGCGCCCAGTAGATTTCAAAATAAATTCTTTTGCCTTTTCTGAATATAAAACTGCACGTTTTATGTATATAAATTGCATATCAAAAAGTGCAGTTACTTACTGCGGGGCGCTGAAATTGTCCAAACAGTATAGTTTATAGTTTTTAAATTGAACGATGACGAAAGACATTTATTCCAGTCCGTAACTGCAAACAGGTTCTTATGAACTAAACTGGAGGGTAAAGATTATCTTATGCGGAACAGCTTCGGTGCTGATACATTAAAGGGGATATGAATAAGATAAATACAGCACGAAAAACAAGTACACAAAACTGACCAGCGTAATCGTGATTCGATTAGGTGTTCCCTGGAGCGTTTCTGTATTCACGGTGATATTGTTTGCGACGAAAGTGAAAGGGACATGTCATCATGATACTGAGGAACTGGTCCTAAACTATCATTCCTTATAACTGCACATTAGGAACGTCGTAAACCATCTTAAGAAAGAAAACTGTGTTGGACAAAGCGAAGATGAAAAAACCATGGCACACGTGCTTGTTGTGCCAGTCTGTCAATCCAAGTGATTGGAATCAAGGACTTCTGTCTCATCTGATTTACTTGACTGGTCAAACCGTTCGTCAGCTACATATTATCGGTAGCCTTCATTTTCCCTCTAGAGATGGAATGAGAAACTACTGAATAAAAAAGACAAATGTACACCTTAACATAGTGAGAAAAACTCACATACAGTAATAGTCCAGTTAAAGCAGCATGAAAATTTAAAGAAAAACTGGGCCAACTGTTGACATTTTCCAAGATGCGCACTACCCCCCCCCCATAACCAAGTGTGTTTTCGGAACTCACGTCCGTTAGTATTTTATGGCGTCAACGTAATCTGACCGTTTCTCATAAACCGGGATCTCATCATTTCCACTCGTGTGGATTTGCCGATAATCGACTTGTTTTTGACGTCCTCGGTCTGTGACGTGACTAGTTGTCACAGCTTGGATTACAAGGACCCGAAAAGAGAATTGTTGATGTTTCATCATTGTATATCGATTATTTTGCTGTAAATAGTAATGCAGAAATTTTGGGCCTGATAGTTCGTTTTCGATTGTGTTAATTTGGTCGCTACATGATGAAAAAACTTATGACGGAGGGGCTTACAGAATCATGAAAGCATCCTTATCCGTGCGCAGAGTTTCACGAACCAATGATTTTTTCTGCACGTAACCGGAACCCCCAAGCTAGTTTGTGATGAAACGCAGTTTGTGGTACTCACTAGTAAAATTGTAAAAATTAATGCACTCTATTTTCCCAATGATTGAAGTTGTCCGCTCTAGGCAAAACTACTTGAAAACTGGTCTCCACAATGGTTTGTCTAAAAACAGCGAAAATACATTTTTTTAAAAAGTATTCGGGCCCAACTTATCGTTCTTTTATTTTAACGCTCTACCTTATATTTGGTTTCACGTTGCGTGGATAACCAAATTAAATTAAACATGTTAATTACTTGACTTTCAATAAATCACAGTCAAATCATTACTTTATCCCACCCTTTCTGTGATGTGCTATTCGTAAGGATATGAACGATAATTTAAAATCGAGCCTTTTACACTAGTCTATCTGCTTCATTTATACTCTCTTTAGGGATTTTGCAAAAAAATTCAAAATTTTTCACCTTCCTCTCCTTTTACTGAATTTGTATTGTTATTCTGTTTCCGACAAAAACGCAAACATGCACACACGAACTTCAGGTTGTCAGTTGCTCTGGTAGTCTAAGTATTGTGTTGCGTGAATTACACCCACAAGTCACTTTTCAATGTGTTTAGAACGAGGCGGCATTTATTCATGCACTTTAACTATGTGCTGTGCACTATGGGTAGAATGCTTCCGCATATATCAATACTATCGTAGTAGCCTACGGATAAGACACTCGTTTTTCAGACCTGACGCCATGGTGCGTGTGTTTGTGTATGCGCAATGTCTGCAGAACTAAAACGTCGAAACAAAATAAAACGATGGTATCAACAGATTAGTTCGCTGTTCGTTCTTGTTGAAAATCAACTGTAATATCGACTTAGCCTCAGTAGCCGTATGAATACGTGTGAACATTTTGAACCGTGTTAATACTAGCGATAACATCAAAAAGTTATCAAATTCAACGAAGGCAACGACTCCGATGACAAGGCAAACAAAAATAACAACGTCAATGACAATAACAACAAGAGCGGTAACAATAAAACACCGTCATTGGAACAATCAGCGCACATTACGCAACGAAACCATAAGTCACTTGTTCAGTATATGGAACACCGTAACTGTGAGCCAACCAAAATAGTATCCACTGGCCATCAGTTCCCCTAATTCCATACATCTAATCATCCCTCTTGCAAAGCGGACCACGACGTGAGGCGAATTATATAGGAACAATGAAAAATTAGGCGACCGAAGGGACAGAACAATAGCAAACGGTTTATGTGACCCACAGAATGCAGCCGTTGTCGTAGCTTTTCCCCTCACGGCTGACGGGACAACAGTTGCGTCTATGTAATGAGGTGTTTATGAGTCGTACAACCTGAACGACACGTGAAAATATTGTGCTGATGTGGGCGCGAAGATTATTAGCCTGTAATTGAGTCAAATACGGCCAGAGAAACGCAGTGCCAAAAACAATGCCGGTAAGCAGTCCCATTTTTCCGATCGGTGTATGTAGTTAAAAACGCGAAATTTTCACTAGCCAATTTGCTGTGAGGAAGAACGGGGATTTCGAAAATACTCCAGCCATGCGATCTGAATTCTGAACACTGGGCTTAAGTATACTGGGACGATTAAGCATTACGTCTGTGTAAACTGCTGCGACAATACAATCCTTATGTCATTCAATCCGGCCATTCGAAAGAGTTAGAAATTCAAAATCGTGTTCAGATGGAACAGCTTCTGCTGAGTTACGACAGTGAAACTTAGGATGGAAACTGCAGGTAAAGCCAGATCCAACTCGTTAGTTTTTTCATGTTACCTCAAAATCACAGGGTTTATACTCCGACTGGGCGGCAGCTGAGTTGCAGTTTTAAACAAAATATGACAGTTTTTTGATTTGAGTACAAGCCGATTACTGTTATACTTTGATCCCATCTCTTTGGACGGACAAAAGGTATGCAGTTTATTCGTCAACTAGGGGACGGTGATGCAACCAGAAGACGAGTTGGCGACTTGCCACATTCATAAATGGATGAACAGAAAAAATCCATGGATGCAGATTTTCAACATTGATGTTTCTCCTATAGTTCTCACGAATAAATGATGCGTGGAATTCAGTAATTCCAAACGTTATTACTTTTCTGAAGTTCACGTTTTTCATTGTTTTAATTTCGGAAAAATGAACATCAGTTCACGTTATTTTTTGTCCATTTTCTATCAGAAACTGTGGATTTGGAAGACCACTTCAACAGTTTCAGGCACGGTGCTTCCCACCTCAAAGTGAGGTCAGTAAAGTGAAATACTAATTGGACAAGGCTTTAAATTCGTCGGGCTTTGCTATTTTCTTTTGATGTTAATGAACGATAGGTTAACTGCGTTCATCTAACCTCTTCCCCTCCAAACCAGCATTTCCGATGGCATCACGTTTGAGTAGATGCCAAATGGATTGCTTGCAAATTTTCTACGTTTATAGTTGGTGAATACCAAGCAATCCTCGATCAATTAATCTCGGTTTTATTGGTGTCTGTGAGTTTTCAAATATGAATTTGAAAATCGGGCAGGATGTAAACAAATTCCTTTAGATGGAAAACATCGAAGCAACAATTTCGAATGGATATCGAATTATCGTAAATGACCGAAGGATTGGTTTTGTAGAATTAACTAAAATCAGCTTGTTTAACCATATTTCGCGGAGGATTAAAGTTGTTCTGTGAACACTGTCTGAACGAATCCGTGGTACGCATGACGTGTTGTCTTTGAATAGATTTTTGGAGAAGCTGTGACGGTGATACAGTAGCACTTTATTCCATTTCAACATACTGTTTATTTTGGCATCGCAATGAGTGCGATTTACAAATCAAAAACCAGTCCCAATTTCAGGTCGCACGCACAAGTTAAGGAGCAGAATGAAAAAGTGTAATAAAAATTTTGAAGTGACACCGAGAGTTAAGGTTGGCCTGGAGGAAAAACCAATTCTGATTTCTGGTGTTCGTCGTCTGACGCCATATGAAGAGATGCGCTCAATTTGGAGGCTGGAAGGTACCATTCTATGTCAAAATGTAACCAGATATCTAATTAATTAGCTCTTTTAGTTAGTTATGAAAATCAGGTGTCTCTTCTCGGGCAGTGTGGTTTAATGCAGCATAATTTAAAAGTTAGAACTTATAAAATGATTTTGTGAAGTGAGAAAAACATCTATTCTTTCGGCTGTTTTTTTGTTTTACAGCTTATCCCATATAGGATCAAATTTACCGTGGACTACAGTTCTTTAAAACAAAACGGATAACGATTTTCAACGAATTAGTGTACGAACTAAAAATTTTAATATAACCAATCGCCCTGGCGACAAACTTGATGCTTCATGTCAATACATTGAGGTGAATCACCTTCGGAACCAAAAAGTCCAAATTTCTTAGGCCGTCGCGTTCATTCAATTAACGAGAGATTTGCCCAAAGTAAACTCAATTATTGAATCGAGTAGCGATCTCGTTTGCCCAATGTTTCATGGGTCACGCGGTTAATTGCTTCAAGTGTGCCAGTATAATCAAAGTGGACGTTGACAGTAAACAGGCCCGTCAGTTGCATTGCCGTTGACCCCAGAAAAATAACCCCAAACAAAAAACATTCGGCCATAAATGGAAATTGTTCATGCCTAGCACCAAAGTGCTCGCTCCGTGTCAGCTTAAATTCGCAGATAAATAAGCATAATAGTAATAAGTCCTTCCCTAGGTGTTATTATCCATGCTGGGATTAGCATTTCACGGAGCCTGTGTAATTAAGTTTCCTTCTCCACTGGTTTTGGGTGCACACCTAAAAGATTTTACCCATATCTTATTTAGTTATCAATTCAGTGGACGTAGATGTTCAACAACAGGGTAGATAATACTGATGACACCGAGTTGTCGATTACCGTATCATTCTGCTGTGGGTCAAACTTGTCAACAGACGCACAATGATAAATCTTCGATTGCATGGCCCATATAATTGTATATATATATATATGCATGTATATAGCAGGATAGAGTTTAGCAGGTAGCTCAGGTTCAACAGGACTTATTGGTATGTTCACTGAGCTGGGCAAAAGTTCCATCACCAGCCGAGGCGACATCATCAGTGCTATGATATTGCAGTAACTAGACAGACAAATATCATATATGTATATATGTATGCACAGAAATATATCTCAAAACTATTTACCTTAAGAACCTGCATTAGCGAGGACTTTCAGCGGGTTTATTTACGGTAAATTCACTGGTAGTGATACATGTGTTATTGCCTACAGTTGCCCGTAAGTGAAATGTCCAACGTGACCAGTTTTCACTAAGTTAATCACGGAATTCAGAGGATTTAGCTTTCAAAGCTGATTAAAACGAGTCAGTTTCACGGAACGCAGTTCTTTTGCCGAAAGAGTTGGTCTTACCGCCACGTCTCCCAAACAAGGATTGCAAAACAATCGGCTGGAATATCGTACATTGTAGGTTTTCGCTGAACGAAAAGTTACCGGTTGGTTGAATGATCACAAACTGTGGGGTTCTTGACTTACCTTTACTAACGAACACCAAAACCGTGGTATTTTACTGAATTTCCAAGAATATCCTTCCCAATTCACATATCCACGACAAATATTCTCGGTCATCCACTGAGTTTTTAAAGTATGGGTGCTTTGATTTGGCCCAAGAATTAAGTCCTACACCAACTAACAGTTAGACTTTCTACCACAGTAGAATGAGGATTTTTAATCAAAATATGTTGTGCTGCATTTGAAAGAGAAGAGAAAGGATAATATTTACTGCGGACAATTTTTTCCATTCACCAAACACCTGCGTCTAATTATGTTTGTTCTAAACAGCATGGGACAGACATGGGGTCTTGAGACTGTGATTTTGCTTCTGGACTTGCTTTTGGCAAATTCTTTGGTTATATTTGATCGGTTTTTCCCAGTTAGTGTTTTTTGTCATAGCCCTCAGTTCACTCACCATTCTATGTAGCCCGCTCGCAAAAACTTTTGTTTCAGATCCGTTTCGAAACTGCTACCTAACTGGCTTATTCAGGTCCCGTTTGCGATAATGTTATACGCTGTCCATTTTGCGAAGACAATCGTTCACATTCCAAAGTGCATTGCTTACTTATTCTATCTGTGAGAACACTTACATCTGACAGTTTTTCAGACAGTGACATATCCGTGCCCGGTTCCAAATATTTTTCGACATTATTCCGAAATAATGTGGGAAAAGGCATCATGTGCGAAAACCCCAAACAGTGCTGATTGAATTGAGCTAAAGAATGCATGACGTGATCTTCATCCCATGCAAAGATCAACATCTTCTGTTTGCACGCGACATGTGAATGATCACACTAACGGGTTGGAGGATAAAATCCCGTTGATGGTCCTAGTAATTAAAGATAAAGTTTAATAATCCACTGGTCTGTTGCATGCGCACTCCAAGTAAGCTCAACCTCGGCAACAAGCTTCCACAGGCAAACCTTATTTTTTGTTGCTTATTTTCCAGCCACAATGCCCGCTGCTTTTCTTTATCTCATTCACCAGCAAGTCCTTATCAGCCGGCTATCTTGGATGACTTATTCTTGTCACACAGATCAACACGAATTCATGATCACTATGATGATTTGTTATACGACATCCTAATTGGCTTCACTATTCAAAACCGTTGGAGCACTATACAGACATTTTATTTTTGTTAGGAATAATCATTCGTTTATAATTACTGTGGTTGCCATCCCAATGTAAGCGACGATGGATAGATGCTGAATAGTGAAGAACTTAAGTTCAGTGAACTGTTGAAAAACTGCAAAAAAACGATTGCAAGTTAAAAGATCCGAAACCATTTTCGTAGCCTCTCTTTAACAGCTCGACCGTAATGCAAAACAATTTCGCAGGTTTCTTATGTCTTTGCATCGTTCGCTAAGAAAGCCACAATGTATATCATTTTCAGGGATGGCGTTTGATTCAACTGAGGGCCACTAAATCCGGACCCTGAACGACACTGCGAGGATTTGAACTCGCACTTTTCAGGCGGAAATACCACGGTGACCACTCTCTGACAGTGAAATTTATCATACTGTGAAGTACTATTCCTCACTCGTTGACACGATATGCGATGCTTGGAACAGGTGAAAGTACCCAGATGGTGAAAACCGGTAGAAGGCTGGAAACGTTTGTTGTGAGACATGTACTGTGGAAGATTATGCTCTATGGATATTTCGCTTTGTGCGTTCCCTCGGACTATTAAAAGTGGATCGTAACTTCTGAACATTTCCATATCTAATCAGCATAAAGCGACCCTTGTAAACCCAGTTTTGTTATTACCATGATCGACGAACTACGAAGGTTTTCCCGAACTATGGTAGGTTTAGAGCTCAAAACAGAAACAACTAGATAATCATTGATTATTCCCACTACTTTGAACAGATTCGTTCATGTACGATGGTCTGTCCGAACTAGTAAGACCAAAACTTGTGAATGATCCCGGCTGAATGAATTTTTGTCCTTCTCTATCAACCTAGAGATCACTCAAACTGCATTCCCTTTGAAGTTGTTCCTCAAATGTGGTTGGGGTAGCTAAATTGAGGAGTTTACTTCCGTGTGCAGCTTTGTTTGCACGCAAAAGTAAAAACGTTCCAAAAGCCAGAAAACCAGTCAAATTTCGATTGCATTCGCAGTTTTTATAAAAACTAACTCGTTTCGAAACCGGAACTGTGCAATTTTCATCACAGATTCATTAGAACCGGTCGAAAAGTATTAACACTATCAGCCTAATGCGTGACTAATTGGTTCCGGGTTCACAAATAACATGCACAAGAATGTCTCACTGGAAGAATCGTGGGGTATAACGTTTTATTCCTGCAACTTTGAATGATTTTAGAGGAAACTAAAAGAGAGCAAAATATAACAACGGCGGTTCATCCAAACTGTTATTTAACCTGAAGTATATATCCAGTTATTAGAGTTGCGAAATCAAGCGAGCTGTCTTACTGATCCTAACGTCCTCACACGTTGCCTTTCAGTCCCCTTGCAGTTGCAAGCGGAGCGCGCCTTGACTCAATGAGTGTCAGAACACACGCACGAAAATGGCTGTCAAATCGATGACGCAATACTTTGTGACCTCGGCTACTGAAGCGAAATCTCCGACCTCTTCAATCGCAAAGCACCTAGTCGTATACTTGTTCTAAGTGAGACTGTGTTCATAAATGTCATCTAGTTGATTCTTCGCGAAGAGAACTAGAATTAACATGAATCGATGCCAGAGCCTGCTGACAGAACATCGTTCCCGGTTCCAATGCACATGCTATAGATGGTTGTGTTGGAAGCACCGGGTTACAAAGTGTGAAATTAGCCGGTCACCCTAATTAAGTCCCTTCACGGTGTGAACTCAAACATATTAATCGAAAATTCAGCCGGGTATTATTATCCAGCCCAGTGAAAGTAGTCACGAATTGTCGGCACCATGCGCGGTTCTAGTCACTAACAACAGTCGAGTTTGTTAAACTGCCTTCTGCTTTATACACAATATTGTTTCGTACATCCTAAACGACTGTGGCAATTTTATTCGGAACAAAATACCAAACTTATGACTTTTGAGGTTGGACAGATTTGCCAGAGGCATGGCGGGTAGACCCGTTTCTCGATTTTAGTTTGGGCAGCTCTCCCTTTCCTCCAAGTTGTTTCAGAGCAGCTATAGACAACAACGTCTAGCAATAGGAAGTTGTAAACTTAAACCGTGTATGTGTCAGGAACTTTGCACACATTATAAATATGCTGTTTGTAAGCATTTAAACTCCTCGGTTAAATGGAATTCGAAATACAACAAAAGAATTTACTTTCCATCAACTACGATATCTGGTATTATCGAGGTTTTCACCGTTATCATTTCCATTCTCTTTTCTAGTTTCTAATTTATACACTTCCATGAAACCTCCTACCAGACGAATTTTACTAGGTACTGAACCGATAGAACCTGTATGAAGAACAGCAATGCTCCTGCCCAAGTAAGTTGCTGGTCTTTTTTCTTCAGAAACGCCTTCATCCCATGTGTATGGTTTGTCATTTGGAAGTCCTGTTCAGATTGAAACTCAAAAATGGTTCAGAACAAATGCAACTGGATTTTATCACCGTCTGTATGACATAGAATCACTGCCTAGTTGGCCAACTCTAGACACTTAGACAGAAATAAATTTCGCCCGACGAGGAGGTCTCTGAAACGGTCAAGGAGGGCGAATGTGAACTCACCCTGCTTTGCCAAATTGCATAAAGTCAAGTGCTATTGATAACCTGAACCATTTATTCATTATGAAGCTTGCCCTGATAGGTTGTGGGTGAACGAAGTTGCTTGAGCAGTTCAGTGAATCACAAGTTGATATATTCTTCCTCTGGCAAGAATTCCGTTCAAATTTAGTCCACTAGAAATTGCTGCATACTCTTCCGGTCCAATTTATGTGAAACCACAGGTTTACTATGCTGTTCATTCTGCATGACTAGGTTTACGCCTGATTACTGGAAGATGTGTCCATTTTCCGCACAGTTGCTTACCACTAGCAGTAAACGTTATTAGCGCCTATTGGTGATAACTTCTTCCCGGATGCCAAAATATGTCTTGATGATCGTGGTCCATCACAGTCAATTACAGAGCACTTGATCATCTTCGGCTAAATGGTTGCTTTACTTCGTCCACTGAATTATGCTCATGAATACCTAACTCAGAGTTGCAGTCGCTGAGTGAAACCCTATGATCTCCATCGTATAATCCATTTTTTGTTCCGATTATATGCCGACGCGAATAACTTACTCACGAATTCGATAGCTGCATTTCCTCCTCACTTCACGTTCGTGGCTTATTCGCTGAAGAAATGTTTTGCGCGTCCCACATTGGCGATTAAGAAGAGTGAGAAAAACTTGAACATCTCGCTTTATAGTCACCTAATAATCAGCGACTTATTATCTTCGCAAATGTTTTTGTCTGAGCGAGGTAGTTGCCCTATGCCCAGTGAACTACGGTTATTGGTTGATTGTCTCGCTTATTCTTCTTCTAGACAAATCTAGCCATACGAAGACATCTAGTGTGTAGAACTTCGTAGTTAATTTTCTCTCATCCATTAAAGTTGTCGCCCTCTCGTACTGCGTATTGGCAACACAGACACGTATTATACCAAACTATTTGCCGTTTATCAACGAAGGTGCACAATTTTGTAAAGCGAAATGAAATTGGATGTGAGTAAGACCACATCCCTGAAAATCCGTAGTAAATTATGTGGGTTCCCAAGATAACCATTTCAGCTGGCCGTACTTTTCCACATATATACATCTTTGGGTGCAGCACTACTGCATGCCACGTATCTGGCTGTCTACAGTAACAGAGTATCAAATGGGTTGAAAGATGTGTCGAAAATCTTCGGAAGATTTTATTCCCGGCACTGCTGAATAAAATTTCTAGAGGGTACTATTAATGCAGCAGTCAGATAAAGCAGATGAGATTGTGAAGAAGAAGTCGGTATGCCGACCTTGATGACAAATATTGACGGGGAGACAAAACAAACAATGGATACTTCTCTCCGGATAAAATATATCAGACTGGCAAACTGATGAACAAACCATACTGATAAGGTAGATAGACTGAAACGGAATTATTATATATGCTGCCTGTAGTTTTGATATCAGAGTCAAGGCAGATCAGAAGGAAACCATCAGGTCCCGTGATGTACATGATGTGACGAAGTTGACCTTGATGTATCATTGTTCCAAAGCACCAAGTGAGACGGAACCAGAAGTGGAAACACGCGAGATAAATCAAGCCAATTTTGGTCGAAGCCGAAGACGCTTCCACAACAAGTGAACAGATCACTGGAGTAAAATGAAAGGTTTTAGGGTTCATTCCATCCCGCAGCTTCTCTCTTTACCTGTAGAAGGCCAATATCGTCAAGCTGCACTACTAGTTGAACATCAAAACGCAATGGAAAATAGTTATTCTATCAAGATGCTTCATCATTCGACGTCATACACCATTTTACTTCTTCAAGAAATTTTAATGCCTAACTTCTTCATTCAATCATTCTTACCACAAAATAAACATATCCACACGATTCACACCTAGAAATCACTGGTTAAGATGAGAATCCAGTGACAACCGTAAAGCAATAACTTGTCATATTAATTATTAAGAAGGCACTTTGCCTGATTCTAGCAGACCCACGTGCGCATCATCGTAGTGTAAACGACTTCTCTATCCCCTGGATTTGAAGACAAACAAAGTGCAGTGGTACGCTTAGTATTCTCAAAATTAATTGTTCACGTGATCTTGAACTGTATGTAATTCAAAATCATACTTTTGTACTGCAGCACCACTTGAATTAGATCTACAGGAGATAACGAATAATTTAGTTGTTACTCAATAAAATGTAGCCTCTAGCATTACATCTTTAATAATGCGGTAGGCCTAATACCAGGATGAAAAATCAGGTCATATAAATTACTGGCTGAGTACGTGAGTTTCTGAAGAAGTGAAATAGAAGTGTTTGAACAAACTAGACCAAACAAATTGCGCCGCAAGTCATCTAGCAAATATTCCCCATGCTTGTGTACGTATGATCGTTCCTGTCGGTTTCGAAATTCAGGACTTACACGCTGCTTCGACGACACCTTTTTCGGCTGTCGGAGCGATGCAACCGAACAAAATTACAAACACAAACGTACCATCATCAGTATCATCGCTGCACTAGCGACAATCATTGTGCTCAGTCAATCAACAATCGTGCAACAACTGCCCGAGCGGAAGCAAGCGTCGTGGAAGCGCAATAAGCGAAGCGGAAAATCGTGAGTCCAACACACACAACACACACACCCCGATCCAGATGCTCGACGATTCTCGGAAAAAATGGGGACATCTCAGAACTGGGCGCTTGAAACCTGTTGATCTGACAGTGATGACTCCGATGTCACCTGTGAAAGAATCCGTTCCGCCGAGTCTGCTGCCTGTTGGCAACACAAAATTAAAAACTAATGTCTGGTGGGTCAACCAACAAGCGCCTAGGCACACAAACAAACAATGAAATAATTGTGCAGAGGAGCCTTCAGTGAAACAAAATCCTTCACATTCTCTTTCCTCTCAATATTCACCGGCCTCAGAGTCTAGGCTACTCGATTTGCCTGTGATGACAGGTAAGTTGTGAATGAACACGATGAAATCTTCCCATTACCCACGTTGAAATTGGACAAATAGAATTAGTCTTTTGTGTATCCTGAAACGCTGTCAAATTGTGTTTGAGAAACAATTGCTACCAAAATGATTACCTCGATATTGGTTTTGCAAATGAATTTGCAAAACAAAAACGAGTAAAAGAATTGTTGCTCCTATCACATCAGAAGATCCAAGCCGAAACAATAAAAACTCAAACCTGTTCATACCTAGTCCCATTTGGTTTTAGTTCTTTAAGATTACATCTGATGATTCACAGAGTAGTCAGAAACCAACAGCAACTTATTTCGTGGAGATCTGATAGTACCGTCCTAATAAAATGCAATGTGATCAAACCAAGAAGGGTTCTACTCAGTCCCTTAATTTCAGGTACCAGAAAAAGTGGCAAATTCCGACAGCTAGCCAAATTTACAATTATTCGTCTACTTATTTTGAGGCTATACCGACCATATTTGTCAAGGCAGCAGAAAAGTCACTGCATTTTGTGCGAAATCTGACTGCCCGTCACACTGCTCAGTTTCATCCGTATATCGTTTTCTCAACGAGACTTCAGCAAGACAGCCGTTCTCAAAGGACCACAAGCGAGAGGGAATTCAGTCGAGGAATAGAGCGCAGATTAACCATGTCTTCAATCTCAGCGCAGTACAACGGCTTCTGTAAAAGCAGCTTCCGTGTTCCCTCCCTTTTTCTACTGAAACTTCCACTATGCCATAATTATAGCTGAAACCAGTTTGTAAGTAATTGTTCGTCTGATTTCGTGCTTTCTTAGGTTTTGAGATATTACCGATCAGATTTAGACTAAATTGCAATTACCTAGTCAATTAACTTATGCTTCATAGCTAAAATAACAGAGAAGTGGGACTGGATAGAAAGTTTTACTGCCACTTATCACAGCGAAGCAAGCTTCACAAACCCTTGGGCAAGAAATAACTTTTGATGAGACTGAGAAAAGTCGTTGGATAAGCTACATCAAGTGCGGAAATCAAACTTTTGCCAAGTACCTATTCGTCATATGGCATAAACACTCAGATCACATTTGAAAAGATATCCCACCAATCTTCTAAGCAATAGTGATGCGCATCCATCGTACTCCAAATGGAACATGAACCCTGGACGAACGAAAGCTATTGTCGGGCCGTCATATCCTCTAGGAAATCCGGGGTGACTGTTCATGGTTCACTGAATCCCAAAAGTAAATGATTTATCTCCGGACAACCTCAAATAGTCAACTGAGACTTGATGCGGTGTGATGAACTTTTCACTAAGAGTACAATGTTTTGTAACTAGGATGTCCCCGTCTGGATATTCGATTTAAAGTAATTGTGTTGATCTTGACTGTCAAAAATATTCACTGCGGTTTGTAAAGTCTTGTATGTAATTAACCCCAAGCAGAGCACTATACTAATGATGTTACCGTGTAGGGAATCCTGGTGATAATATCAGGCCAATGGGCACACGGTTGAAAATTGTATATCCAACCTTACGTCAGAATGCAAGCATTGAAGCAATTAAATTCTAATCCCGTACTGGAAAGACACAGAAATCGTTTTAACTACCTCGTGTAGTCGAAACGTCGGCGCATTACATCTACCAACAAAGCTGTGTTATTAACATTATATCATTCACCAAAAAAACCAATACATGGCGCATCGATTTTTCGATACACTCCTTACATCATTTGGTCCTGACACAGAAATCGTTTAACTGGAAAGTTATTTGGCAGTAAAATAATAATCAGAGATTATTAAAAAAGGTTATTGCATACACCTATCAGTAAACTTAATTTTGTTTGATTCGTTTCTGTTGAACAGAACACTACTGGATTACTATTGTGCCTGGTGCACTAGTACCAACGGCAGATCATTCAGCAAACCGTTCAGGGTGTAAACGACTGATTTTGTTTGGTTACTGTCCGGTTTTTGCCAACTCGGTTTATTCCATTGCTCAGTAGAAAATGAGGCACATGAATTCAAAAGACAAACCCCGATGGTAACAAAGCCTATTTGTGTTCAGAACAAAGGTGGCCAAAAGAGACCTGCACACTCTTTCTGAGCGAGAATTCTGTCAGCAGAATGTCCTTTTTCGATCAGATGTGAAATAATCGAAATAAGGATTTGCATTTAATCTGCTTTGATGCTGACTCCGTTGCGTTCGTCCTCACCGACGGAATTATTCAAGCACAAAAAAGGTAGGCTAGTATAAGACGCGAAGAATCCCCCGGGTATAACATTTTCCAAATGCCACAATATCCACTGGAGAAGTTTTGTGACTTTTCAGAGTGACACTTTTGCCAGTTTCAAGTTATATTGCTTTACCAGGTTCTTCAGGGGATAGTGGTCAGGTGGTAAGCCACAGGCGTACCTTGGCAGGAACGGATGGATGAATGTGTCCTATTTCGCCACGCAATAATTTACTTTTGAAGTTTCCTATCGTGAGACTTGAATGGCGAATTCGTCTTTGCAGTTTAGCAATAGTGACAAGTAAATGTGAAATTGCTGCCTAACCACTCTGATACCGCGGTATAACAAAACAAATCAACAAAAGCTATGCATGAATTATTTTCACTTTCATAGCCCACCGGCCATTGTCTCTGGGCAGGCAAAATTGTTGTGTTAGCGATATCGCATTTTCGCCTCCCTATTGGTTGTGTACTAAGCTACTGCAGAACAAGGAATGCATCGAAAAGCAACCCCACCTCAGACCTGTGTAACTTCCAATGGCCAAAAGTGCAAGCAACAAGCATTCACATAGTGTTGTGTAATGGGAGCATGTTACGTGTGGCTGCAACTGCAAATTGTGTTCAACATTTCCAGACAACAAGAATCCGGAGCTAATGCTTCGGTATGGAAAGAACAGAGCGAAATGACATGACAGCGGGGTCGCGGGACGGAGTAGGAGCAAAATGAAACGTCCGAAAGAACATGAAACACCAGGAACTGGTAAGAAGACAGGAGAGTTTTCGACAGTTCAAATTAGCGTGCTTGTCATTTTCAATTGGCTTCAGGTATGTCTAAAATCATTTACAGTGATAAACAATCGATAGTTCTCCGAACCAGTTTTATTCCGCGATAAAATGTTTTTGAAGAGTGACAGGAACATAGTCCATTTCAGCATAGTTATCTATCAAAACACAAAGTCTGGTTCCTCAATGACATCACGGTTCGATTTAAACGAAATAAATTGTAAAACTGTTTTGAAACAATAGATATGTTGTGATTTTTCAAATGCTTAGTTTATTGAATCGAACATTCAACTCAGACTCGTCCTGCCGTGGTTTGCTTCACAGTTAGGACGCGATGGATAGAATGATGTTGTTTTCCAATGAAGTAGAAGCATTTATGAATTGTTTGTATAGTTTTCAATGGCGACTTTAACGCAGGTATTGGCTGATGAATCATCCAAGCGAATAAACTAGTCATTGAAGACAACTGAAGGCCAAAAGCAAACTATATCGAATACGAAGATCGGAAAAGAACTAGCACAGTACATTACCATCGGATATTGAAACACTTTAAAATTTTCCATGATTCAAGTTCTGTTTCGCAAGTTTTATGCTTGTACAAAAATTCTGAAAACCGTAACAATAGGTTTTATGAAACTTCGCATCTCCGACTTCAGTTATTAAATCTGACACTCGTTCTTCTTCTCCTCGCCAAAAATCAGTTGATTATTTTCACCAAGTTACCCTGTTAACTAGCTATGATTTTAGCCTCAAGGCAGCTTTCTGTGCACTTTGTTCCTCCTAAATTGTCCGCTGCTTCGTGATTATTGGTTTAAAACGCTTTGCGGTAGCATTAAAAGAACCTTCATTATCGTGGTTAACTTCCTTTTACGAAAGAGATTGGTTTTCTTACGCCCAAGATACGGTCCTCTTCAACTATTTGGTCGACACAGAACATCCGATACTCGGTGTTTTGATGTAGCAGTTGGATCGATTGCCTCTGGGCCGAACCTGTTTGAAAACTCTCTTAAATTCATTGTTAAATCGATGCCGATATGAAAGTATCGGCGTTTCTGCATACAATAAGCAAAGACACCGCGTTTTGTTGTGGTCTCCTGGGGGGTTGGTGGGAAACTGAAACCCTTTGCCAAGTTATTTGCGACAAAACACGAAATTATAAATCATGTTTACCTTGGCTATATTATTGTAGGCGTGACAAAAGCATGGACGGTGATTTTCAGGATGGAGGACAGAATGCCTTTTAAGGGAGAGTTCGGCCATAACAATTTATCTTTTGGATCAAGCTCTTCGGTCGAAGACTGCCGTTACGATATTTGCGAATATATGTGGTGCAGTCGCTATAAACCCGTTGTAACTTTAATCCCGTTTTCCACCGATCGGTTAAAATGCGTTTATTGTTCTTCAGCAGTTATCCCCTGAAAATCCACGACTACAATGTTTTTAGGGGCAACAAAGTCGTGATCGGAAAATAACAATTGATGAGGAAGGCACCAGCAAACAGAAGTATAACACAGGCTGTGTGAAACTGATCTAACGTTCCAAGCGCCAACAGGATATCAGGATTTCTTCTAAATGATTGGTGTGCAGTCCTAGGGCCAGTTGAATTCTAAAGTAGAATTGTCACATCTGACCTCTTTGCACTCGGGACGTCCAGCAACACTGCGATTTTGATGGACTATATTTTCAAAATATTACTCTGCTCTGGCAGTAGCGTCTGGCTTTCAATGACGATTTTCGGCACCTTGCGTCTTTCGTAGGTAGTTGTATACGGGCAAAACAATCCACTCAGTACTACCCCAAAAAAAATTGGGCATACCTTGCTTATGCCTATTTGTTGCCTACCTCTCTGTGCACAATCCGCTCAGGGCATTGGATGCGATGATGATGGTTTTGTCATTCTGTCAAGTTGAGTATGGATTTTAGAAAAATAATTTTCATTTGGATATCTGTCGATGATTTATGGTCTGATTCCAGAAATGGAGATTACAGCTGATGAGAGAAACTGATGGAGCCAAACAGGAAGAAACGTTGAAGCTGGAGAGGCCTATTGGTCAGTTGTTGAATTTTCATTCTCCACAAAAGCAAGACGGACCAAATTAGAAGCAAACACTTCACATTTCCTGAACACTCCCGAATTACTCCTGGCAATATCGTTTCGGTTCTATACTAAGGTCCTCATGTAAGTCCATATTTCAATATGCATACAGGTATAAATTGGATCTTCTAAAGTTGAATATGGGGTTTCCTTAATTATTGTGAATTAATTCATTTCATACAACATGTAGGTTTTTCTCAGTATTCCTGTTGTTCAGATCGGGTGCACTGACTGATGCAAATGTAGCACGAAGTCACTTTCTGATAAGCGAAAGTCAGAACTACTGGTAAGATGCACATTTTCGACAGTTTTGGAGAGCAAAATAGGATTTGATAGCTCAAACAAGAGATGACTAGTGATGGACCTATTAATATTGTTTTAACATGAAAATTACTACGAAGCATTCAATCAGTAGGTGTTAGACAACGTGTTCGGGACCAGAACACGGTTGGTCTAGGTGAACTGAACGCCCTATATCATTATTTCTAAACAACGGTAGACGGTTTGACAAACGGAATCGTGATCGCTTTGGCCTCGGCTATTTGGCGAGGTTCAATATGTATTAATTAAAATCTTGTAGGTCGGAAAGGTCCCAAGTAACTGACATCTATCTATCTGACGATCAGCTCTGACCATGTGAGTGATGTTGGCTTTGATGTTTCCTTCTGTAGATCAGCTGAAAGTGGTGTTCCCGAATACGATCAACAAGGCTTTTCGTCTTACACTCACTGTGGCCTACACCAAAAGAGCAGCGAGACTGTCGAAAACAGAATAAGGGTGAATCCGACAAAAAAACCGTCCTTTGGCTACCTCGATACGACCAACCAAGATAAGAATGAACCGATAAAAATCAGCGGCATGCAAGTAATTTGTTGTGAATTTGGATCGGTTTCTTAATGGATTTGGGTAATGCGTCGCGTCTAGATGCACTTCGATAATCAATAGACCTCTCCTCTTACGATGAGCACTCTCCAGTTATCTGACGAGTTTGGATAAAAACAGACAACATATTGGTTCTTATTAACTTTCCGTTGATTAGGCCAAATAAACCTCTTTGGCCCACGCTAACAGATGACGATCATACGGCACACTAGGAGGGCGCTACACGTTTTACTGTTCTGTTAAATCCACTTAAAAAGCAGTTTATTAAAAAGTGGCGCTTGATGAACGGACACTTTGTTGCATTCCTTAAATCATGAAAAATATTTGGACTCATTAAACGGGGTATCCCTAATAGTACATGTAAGAAGGCAACCGTGATGGTGCTTGAATGTCAGCAGATTACAGGCGAATTTCAAGGTCAATGACCCCTTGATTGATCGCAAAATATGGAGAGCGTGTGCACTTTTAGTTGTATAAATATGCTTGCATGCGCAGGTATGAGTAAATACGTGTGTCCGACTAATCAGGCTGACAAAGTGCGTGCTAATGGTATACCATAATGATTGCTTTCACACGAATGCATCGCTTTCCACCTAGTGATCGACTTTCATGACACGACACTTAGTTCAAAGAAAACATACTGAACGGCCAGTTTACGAGTCGATGTTACAGAAATCATCTGCAGGAAACTGGTGTCCAATACATCGTTAAAATTCGGTCTGGATAAACAAGCGGCAAATCTGTTCAACCCAAACACATTAAGGATTTGCCCCTTTGGAAGTACCTCGCAAAGTTCTCGACTGGCAGGCAAGCAAGCAAAATGTGAAAGTCACTAGATGAAAACTTTCATGCTGATTGAGGAATACCGGAAGGTGACTATCTAGCATGTCCGAATTATGAGATTCAGCAAAGCTATGGGTAAGTGCCAAAAGGTCTTGAGATTATCAGGGACATTCGAAGTTTGGCTTGGTAGGGTTCTGCAGGATAATAAGTTTTTACAGCCGTTACAATAATTAACGATGCACCCATCCTCAGCCGAGTACAATGAGATAGGGAAAAACGGTCAAATCAGATGAATAAAGCCGGAAGCTATGTTGTCAAAGAGAAACGTTGTTAGATCTTATGCTCTCGTTCCCCATATTATCGGGGACTCTTTCCTTTTGGTGTAGTTCAGCAGTAGAGTTCAAAACGCCTGTTAGACTAAATGAAATTTTCAGCCGCTTTCACATTTATTCATCCGTTCGGCTATGTGATTGTCACTATTGGTCAGATGAGAAATTGCTTTGAAAACTGACTGGTATCATTGACTTTGTTGTTTTTCGTGCAATTCTTTCCCCCGGAAAGACTTCAAGGATACGAATGACTTCGAATTTGGCCAAAGATATCAGAGAAGCTTCTATGGTTGTCCCCGGCAAGAGAGAAGCAAGCTTTTGAATAACTAAATGCCTTCGTTTCCAATGTTTCGACTAATAAGCAGATGAACACTTTCATCACAATTAAATGTTTAAAAGTTTGTTTAATGCATTTCAGTCCATTGGTGATGGCAGCCTACAGATGATAAGGAAATCTCTCAAATCTACCGTCGTTCAACGCTTCGGCAGATGTTACCTTTCAGGACACAACATAACTTCCCATTTATTCAAATTAGACGAGTGTCCAAAAGTTTGGTTTATTCAGAAGCCGCAACGCTTATTCGTGGAAAGGTGTTCGTAAGTCAGTGAAAGACAAAAATCTGATTGATTAGGATCGCCGTGGCACACATACCTAGTGAACATCACTGCAAAACCAATTGTGTATATCAGGGAATGGTCAGTACTTTCTTCCTTCCGCGTACTGCTGATAGCAGCTTGTGTGAACTTTCTTCGAAAGACTGTAAATTTTCGCATATTGAAGCTTCAGATCACCATGCTGACATCGAGTTTATCGATCGTCGGGGGAGATCACAAATAATCGCACTGATTCATCCCGAGCTAGAAGACGGTAATGAAAAAACAAGTGAAATGATGGACACAAGACGAGGCCCCGTGAGGTAGGGTTAGTCAAGCCAGCTAGTGACAGAGGAAACAACTAGGCGGGGTTGGAGACTGAGATAAACAAAGGAGAAATGAGCAAGTGAACAGACACTCGGCGAAATCTACTTCTAATTCTCTGTTCGGACAAAACGCACACACGACTAGCCACAGATTGTTAGTTGGACCGATTTGTCGCAGTTCCCAGAGGTCCAAAACCTATTTGCTCCGCCTTGATGAGTGCAGCGTGTGTATGCGGTCGTTGGTTCAAGCACTCCTCTGTCAATGCATGTGTGTATTTGCGAATGTGTGCGTGCATGTGTGTACGTGCGTACAAGTGAGTTTCAACCCTCGAATGAAACGCCAGGTATGAGGGTGTGCACATTTTGCATTTATGTGTCTCGAGCACAGGCAAGCCTAGTCGCCGCGCGGCCCTTAGGGCTGTGTGGATAGCTGGACAGGTTAACATCATTGAATTAGTTTGCTCATCTTTAGACTTAGAGTCTATAATCAACTCAGTTTATTGATGCAAATTGCTTGCATGATGAACGGTGACCGAGTACGATTCCCTAGCTAAGCCTTGGGGTGTTTAGGTTGGACGGACACGAGAAGAGCGAAAATAATGACGACGGCCGTGCTGTTGATGGTGTTGGTGGTGAATAATGTCCAGTCGTGGCTATTGTGACAACAGTGGTGGTGGCGGTATCCAGCGGAAGTCCATCGAGCAAGAAAGTTGACGACCGGTAAATGACTGAGTGTGTTAGGAACAAACAAGCGGGTGGCCGAGTGAGCGAGTGAGCGAGTAGGTGGATGGAGGAGGTAGATGGATGGGGAGGAAGACTGTGGATTCACGAGAACTGTATATGTGAGAAACAGTGACTTTTTGTGCGGGAATTGAATTACTCTGCCAGTTAGCTTCCTTGCCGTAATTACGGCTCTTCTTGTCGGTGAAGCATAAAGACTGTTGGACGAGTGAGGATAACGTGAAACGAAAATATCGGTCACGGAGATCGGAATCTTTTGAACGGCGGAACGGCAATGATCGAAAGCAAACTATGGTGAGGATAAAACAGCGACGGAAAGGAAAAAAGAGGACTGAAAACAACAATAATGCTGTTATTAAAATGGAACTCATTAAAAGGGTAATATATTAGTCGGAAATTCTATGGAACAATAACCAGTATTTGGATCACTTCATCGTTTTTACTGGAATGGAGCCGAAAATATTCAAAACGGAGTAGAACGTGTAATCACAAAGAGAACCCCATTCTCTGAGTAAGAATGAGAATACAAAAGACTTTAAATTCTATGCCAGCGCTCATATGAATAATGCCTAGCGCAACACGAATGTTATACTACCTAGTAGTTAGTTGGATTGGAGGTCATTATTTCAATGAAACCGGACAGTCAATAGTTCTGTTTGCTCAAAACGTTTCATTAGAAAATTAGTGTCACAGCAGAAGCGCTTTGTGGTGAGGCAGATGGCAAAACAATGGAAAATGAGTATTTTGCCAAGCTACTGTAGGCAGGGATTGTATTGGGGATTGGGGAAGACAGACAGTGTGCTTTCCAGTTTCATTATTACATTATCCTTCGTACTGTGTGATAATTTTTCTTCAGATTCCAATTCGAATAGAAAAGTGAGTAATATTCCGAAGAAAACTCAGATCAAAAATGTTTGATATGGTTTCTAAAGCTATTCCTAAGTGTGTTATTCGCATACTGCTCGCAGTGACATTCTCATTCTCTTTCACTGGTGGATCTAACAGCTCCTAACTTCTGGAACGCCGACGATGAATCGGTATTCCGGATGTCTCGAACAGCAGCTATTTGGATAGACAATTGACCCTAGTTTGTTATACAGTGAAGTCATTTCATCCCTTTAAATTATGCTTCCCGACTTTACTAAAATGAGCTACCATGTGCAAACAATGCCTGGGAGATGTGACAGTTCACTACGCGCGATGGCCAAGACATGCCCGAGAGATTTCTGTAGAAAGTAGGAGATTATTGACTTAACCTAAGTCGGTTTCATCATGAAGACTCCACGGGTGCACTATTATTCCCGCACTTGATAGAAACAACTACAATGAATATGGAAAGACTAGTAAATGCAGCAATAAAGTAATCCAAACCTCTACGTTTTCTTTTAGAGATTGGACCTGAATATATCGTTTCTCCTTTCAGAACGAAACTATTCTTCTCTCGACAATTTTGATGGAAGATCATGGCTGACCATCTCGTGGATAAGTTTTGGTTTATTTACCGCTAAAGCCAGTGACAGACAGCAAAATACATTTTGGGGGCCTGCAAAAATATTTCATTCTTCTATCGCATGCGGGCCCAGCAACGTTACAATCTAAACCAACTTGACAGTAACGTCTAAGGCAGTAAGACGGACTTAACTGGAAGGCTAGCATTCATTTCCTCCTCTATTGTCGTTTATAAGATACAGAAAATCTTACACCCACTGTTCGCATCAGTTGATCGGTCTTTCCATCTCTAAAATGAAGCTTAGATGAGCCTACTCAGAACAAGCTCTCGGGAATTCCTTATTGTCATGTTTGTTTCTAAAAGATGTTGTAATGTTTTAGTGTTCCATATGTTGCAAACTGTTTATGTAGTGAAAAATTGGAAGCGGCTTCCTGCGCTCTTTATTAGTCGATGGGTATCTTGTCCGGACCAAGCAAAAACACTAAATCAGTAAACTTACCCTCAAACGCAACCATACTCATGTGCAGCTAGTTTGATTAAACTTATCTATGGTCCTTCGTCAAACAAATACTGCTTATTTCGAAACATCAAAGTTGAACTTCTCCGATACACTGCTTTACGAAACAATGCTCAGAATTTGCGTCCCTAGATATACCCGGGCTACTGTTCATACGTTAACAATATGAAAACGGATCGGATTTCTTAAATATTGATGACTTTAGAAATCATGGTAAACGTGGCCTGCCACATATAATCCACAGGTGACCGATGGAAAGACTACTAGTCAATGCAAACGCCTGTGGCACAAATAGCAAACTGGTTTTCTGATTCGGACCAGCTACCGTGGGCTAATACTACCTGAGTTTGTAACTATCTTGATGATTTCTGCCAGTATACTGAGTGGTCTACACGGCGGGGGAAAACCCGAATACAAAAATTATTGCCATCTAAAAGTGAGTGAAGTCCGTATAGTGAATATCGCTGACAGTCTGAACACACGCGCGAGATATTCTTGATAAGCACGCATAAAAATTCCGGTTGCTAACTATACTTATAAACTGAATGCCCGATTATGTTTGCACAGCCCACTTATCAACATTCTCATCGCACGGTGCTAAAACAAAAAGCTGGCTCTCAGAAGAATAACTTATCTTCTCCACACACAACTACATGAGTTCGTCGAAAATTTTTATTAGAATACCATCATTTCATAGCGATTGTCTGCACACTCACCAAGAAATAGGGATTTTCGCTGAAGAAGCAACGATTCAGTCAAGCACAATTTTGCTGTTTATCGACTACTAGGATGAAAAGTCAGATAGTGGGTGCCTTAATTATTTTTAGGTGGTGGACTGTGGATCAGTCAAAATTCACGCACAACACTGCCAAAATCGTCTGCAAAAATTTCAACCCAGCGGACAAAACCAAAAGTAACGTGATAACATTGTTTGTATGCAATGTTCAGTCCGTAAAAAATATGGATGATTGTCGCTTTAATGTATGAAATGTAGCTTTAACAAAACAGCCGTTTAAAACGCACTTATCAACAGAACTGGCAATGATTCTCTATGCTGTGACAGACTTTCAGTAAAACGTGCAAATGCATTCCAGCTTGTTTAATTCACTGAAACAATAAAAGGCTGGTGCACAGTGGCTTATATTTTATTCCTGTTCTTCTCCCGAGTACAACGATTCCGAACGCCTTTCGATTGATTCCGATCAAAATCGTTTATTGATCTTTTTCAGAATGCTAATTAGGAGATCTTAACTAAGTACAGAAACTTACAAGCAATATATTAATTTGCTTCGCATCCTATGGGCTGCTCCGTCAATTCGTTTATCGGGCATAACCCTTGGCTTCGGCGATACGAGTATCTGGGACAAATCTGATAATTTGCAGGGGTTTTTATAACTCTGTTGATGGGTAACGATGTGCTCGTGTTTTTGAATCTATTATGCGTGATTAGCAAACGTTCACTAATTTATGAAACCATTAATATTCATGAAATTGCCTTTTTTTTGTTTTATCTCACATCTGCCTCATTATTGCTGCTCGGTATCAGCGCACGTCGGCGAAAGAAAGGTGAAAAAAACCGAGCGATATCAGAAATTCCGTCCGACTAAGCAGACTAAGAATGAACTGTTCTCCTCTACCGATAAATGGCACTTAGTTCTGCACATATGTCCAGAGTTTGCCATAATCAGTCACCCTCTTATACGTATAAATCACCATAACTCCCATGTTAACTAAAGTCGGGAAATTCATCCCACCTATTGACTATTATTTGAAATGTCACGAAGTGTTTCGTTTACCAATTTTTGGATTGATTTTTGTTGAGCAACATTCAGGTGCTCCGGTCTATTAAAATCCCATTTCAAAATCAACTGATATCAGTTACTCTGTTGGCAAAGATGCACATGTACATAGGTTAATTGCACTGTCTATCGGATATCTCGTTGTTTTCGAAATTCCACTGATGGTGAATCAGAACTACTTATAAAACCAACTTCACGAGTGAAGTTGAATGCTGCATTTGAAGTGTAAATCCCCGTCGAGTGATTGAATCCGTTCGAACGGAGCAGAAATGGGAGCTGCCACTCTAGTCAAACTAAATTTTTCCTCTGTTTAACGGTCTCCGTTTGGTTAATCAGTAAGTTCCGTCCTTGTCTTTTGCACTTATGTGTGAACGGCTTTAGTGCACAAAAGAAGTTATTAAGTGTAAAGAGATAAGTTTTTCTTCATGCTTTTAATCCGCGAAGACCAGAGCAAAGCGAGCATTACATCACCAGATACTTCCATTGTTCAAGTGTTCTATTCGTCCGAAGAATGGACGAAATATTCTAGTGATAAGGTGCACACTCGGTTTGTTATCACCCTTTTGACAGTTCCGAACTGTCGCCAAAGCTTACTAATTCCGTATTCTAATTAACTGCATATCGCCTCATTAAACCCAAGTAATTGATACAGGTTGGTTTTCCTGATTTCTGACCCCGCTGACGGTTCGCAAAAAGTCAATGAAGACTAAATATCCAAGCACATTTGTCTTTATTCTTCACTGAAAACCCCTGTCCGTGTTCAGTTCCAAATGAGACACTTTGTTATCTGCCAAGTTATGGGACTTAGTGACGCTTATAATTTACTTTGAACATTCTTCTTGATTGCAAATCAGAATGAATTTGTTTCTTCAAACACGCATCCGCTAATTACTATTAGTAATTTCAGCTGAATCGCCTTTGTTATGCTCACAAATCAATTGTAATCCTTTCGTAAATGAAGCGCTGATCCGAAGTAGATTTTGATTGTATTTACGCGGTTTGTGAGAGTCATGTTGAAGTACATTTCCGAGCATTTGTCGTTCGTTGGATTGAAAATATCATCGCTCAGTTAGAGTTCGTGTGGTGCGACCACTAGCTCGAAAGTGACAAATGAGAAGATTCCACTGTTCGGCTCAGAGAGGAACTATCGTTGGGCTCGGCCCTTTCCCAAAACTGAACTCCTTGTTGAAGAGGGTAAAGCTGAAAATGAACAAAAATTAATCACAGGCGAGGCATTCAGATTACGTAGAACATTAAAACTCATATGAAAAGACTGATAGCTTTCCAATAAGGAGGAATAAAAAACGGACTAGATTTTTGCCTTTTAATTTGAAACCATACTATGTAGGCCAAATAAAAGCCGTTTATTTCAATGGAATCGCATCATTTTACACCGTTTGCATTCTGAAAACGCCTATAAAGTACACGACTAGCTTGGCGAAAAATGGCTGCGTTTCTCGCCTAACCTCATTATCCATTATAAAGCATTTTCCTGTCTCGTCGCCTGCTTCCACTTAATTGAATCAATTCGTGGAAGAAAAAGATATTGTAGCCAAAAACGAACCTGGACTGTTTGCACATTTCTCTATAGGAATCCACCGAAAGCGAGCAAGCGGCACGTTCATATGTGGAGCATAGTCCATTTTCTTCGGCTGCTTTTGAGCAAGCTGAAGCAAATAAAAAGAAAGTGTTAGTACAGCAAAAACGAGTCTCCGTCCGGAGTTAAAACCATCCGGCAGAACATGAAATTCAGCATGCGAAAGTGGATCATTATTCCAGAGCCTCCCAAAAAACAACTAAAATCAATCAATTAAAGAGGTTATCGAAAACTATCGTTTCAAGAACTGTTCCAGAGAAACCTGGCGACTGCGGTTTCCCATTATCAACAGACACAGAATCCATTACACACCTGGTGTAGTTCACTCCGTCGCGAAACTCTGTCGCACACATAATTCCGACAACAAGGCAGCCAGTTTGTCCAGTTATTAGGTATTCTAAAAAATGTTTTTTTGCATTTGTTAACGGGGAAGAATTCTAAGCAAAATGATTAACAGTTATCTGGATTGTGTCACTCATGGCGGATGCTATCCTTAGAACTGGGCAATAAGTGGAACAGCCGCTGACAGTCCGACACACGACGGCTGAGCTATAATCGCTGTTAGCATCTTAACATAGTACTAGGCAGATTCCATGACTTTGAATGGGTTCGCAGGTGACGCACTAGGAAAAACCTGTCACGTTTCTTCCCTTAGCTAATTAATCTCGATGTGGTCCGAAGGTTCTGCTACGTCAAATGTGAAAGTCTACTTAAAACGCAAACTTTATTACTGTTTTCTGTCACTGATGTTTTCGGCGCGTTCGGAAGTTCAAAGTCCAAATTTAGAATTGTTATGACGCCCGCAGTAAAAGAGTAAACTGCCTGTTGTTGAGTCGACGTACTTTTCTACTCAAACTAGGAGAAAATCGAAACAACCTTTTTCCCATGGCAACAAAAGCGCATGAAACGTTTCCCAAAATGCCGTAAACTTGTTAAATGTTTTACTGCTTTAAAAATTCTATCGTATCAAGTGGCAAATAGCGGGCAGTCCAAAGAACCATTTTATTTGACTAATCCTAACACAAATGGGAGCCGTCTCATGATTTACTGGAGACAATAATTTCCTACTCAGTTCCAGTTCTAGTCATCCCCGTTTCAGGAAACTCACAACTGAGCGAAAATCGGCAAGCCGGCTCTTAAAATGAGACGTGTTTCTAAACAGCTACATAATAATGTTTGTTTTATTATGTCTTGCTTTGGAACCTATATAATTAGGTGGAACAAATAGTTTCATGTGATAAACCTGGTGAACAGCCTGCTCAGCTTGATGCTTTTAGTTCACATTGATGATTGAATAATATATTCCCACCAGGGCATTTATCTCGCAGAGTTTTAACTCATTCCTGAGACTAACGAACGAATTCATGAAGTAAAAGGGTAAATAAGTGCTCTGTTCACAAATCAGGTTGAAGTTGATCGAAAATCGATACTTAGCAGTAAGAAGCCCTGCCCTGTGCATTCATCAATCGATGCTCAACAAATAGCCGACAACCATGAATGTTTTGCCGACATGTTTCTATTTCGTCTTGTCCGTTAGATTTTTTATGTATCGTAAACTAACGACGTGCAGACTGGATTTGGGAACCGGAGTGATCCGAAGTGAATCGAGTGACACAGTCACTAAGTTAACTGGGACTAGGCTCCAGGGTACGTTCAAAAAGTTAAAAGCATGGGATATGGCGTCCTCGAACTACTGGGTTTTCAAAACACGTACCCTTTTGCTTGTAATTCAACTAGCTCTTTTGTGAGAGATTTTTTCCAGGTTATAAAAACGCTCACTTTCTTATTACGCAATCATATGAATGCTGATATCAGCAACAAAGAGATCATGCATCCTGAAAAACAAATTCGGGAAAATTCCCTTTCAGCTCGTTTCAAGAGATCTAATCTCTCGCGTAAAGCTTCCTCGTTTTCGAGAATGATCAAAAGTTTAACGTTCTATCTCAACCATAGTTGCGGCTCTTCGTTGGTTTATAGGCCCCTAGTGATTAGAAAAACAGTCTGGTTTTTGTTCGCTTGGTAGGATCTTGGTTTATTTTGTATGTACGTTTTGGTGAATCGATCAATACATGTACAAGAATACGAAGTGCACTCTTGGGAATTGTGGTACGGCATTGGATTTATCTAAACCAAACAGTAGCCAAATACGCAGTACCTCAAACAGTTCAAAACGTTACGAAGGCAGAAGAAAAACAGTTTGATGGCATGCAAAGACAGGGTACCATTTTAGTTGCTTGCAGCATTCGTAGACTGGTTAGGATTATACTCAGAATATCAGAGGGACTGTTAACATTTTACAAACAGCCAAGATGGACATAATTTCACCCACAAACCGCGGTGAACATAGGTTTGGCTTCAATATTTTAAGATTATTCCATTAGACTGCAACATTAGGCTGGAATGGTATCAAGTGAATTTGGAGAAGGTTGACGGTTAGTACAACTTATTAACAAGTGATCTCACTGATGATTAGCTAATACTCGCATATCGTTGAGCGTGACAAGAGACACTAATGCGGGTGAGGTCAAAACCAAGAGCCACTGGCTAGTCATTAACGAGGTCATCTGGGAACTGAGTTCGGCTAAGCACTAAGATGGTCGACCATCGCGTTCCTTTCTGATAGCAAACTACCAGTTTCCTAGAGTTGACTGATGGCTGCTGAGTTCGCTGAGGAAGCTTTGCCATCACTCGCGAATTATTTCACATCATACTGACAGCTCGAAAATCGACCCTGCGTAAATAGATTTAGTGCCGTCACAAATAATACCGGTTACGTTCTTTTAACCCTTGCGTACAGTGCAGAAAAGTAGGAGATAAGGCAAGCTACCTACGAGAACTGTCGTTAGTGAGTAATTGCAAAAGTCCATAACCGATGTGCAACTTTTTCCTTGTCTAGGCAGCTTAATTACATCTAAAAGAGCGACATCGCTCCCAGACTGTGAGAAAAAGTTAATCTGTGGGCCATATAGTAGATCCACTGAACAAGTGAGTTCAGCTAACTGGTACTTTTTCCCGCTGTTATTAGACCTCTGCACCTATCAGTAAACTCACTGCATCATAATTAGAAGTTTGACAAGTTAAACGAACCCAGACTTGTTGAAGATGTAGGTAAGTACATCTTTTTCTTTTCTGAAACAGCCCCTGATATTGATTTTTTTGAATATGCCACTTGGCTTACGAAATTTCTAAGACTAACTGGATCAATAAAAATTGTCAATAAAATAAGAAACCAGAGTGATTGCATTAATGCTAGATTTACCTTGTTAATCTGCCAACTGACGGCGATCACTCAAAATAATTTAATGGAAACGCTTCAGTAGCCAAGTTAGCGCTGCTTTTGATCTCGAGTCAGCAGAAGTGGATAGTCGTTTGTTTATAATGCTTACAGACCAAACCAGATGGATATCTCTGGATAATCTGGCACCTATGTAACAAGCACACTGATGGTCTTGAATGACAGGGCAAGAAGTATTGACTAAGCGCGATGTTATGCGATCAAATATAGTAGAAAAACTGATACTTTGATTTGGGCAAAACCATTCATTCGGCAACTTGCTTGAACAATACATGACAAACGTGCTCAACTCCTTGGGACGTAAACTTGAAGCAGACTTGTCCCAGTGTTTGGGGAAAGCCTTTTGGTTCACTAAAGGTTCACGAATTAGGAATTTGCACGTACGAGAAATCGATTCTAAATGACTGAAACCAATTGCGTGCGGCGGGAACGTTTTCCACATGTCAGCTTAACCTTTCAAGGACGGTCTTACATCTTATTGCATCAATTTATAAATACACATTAGGGTGACTGCTAAAAATTGATGATCCCAGGTGAAAGCCATAACATTAAATTAAAGTTTCTTTTAACAAGCTTACGAATCTAATTGAATTCAAACTGGATCAAATTTCAGGATTGCGCAAAATATGCATTTGACTTAGAACAGCTGCGATAGTTCAGATCACTGATTGGGATGTACTGGATGGCTGATTCTTTTCGGATCCCGGCATTCTTGAAAAATGTTAGCCATTCCGTCTCGTTCAGCATGAATCCCACGTTCGTTGTGAGAACCGTCGGTCTAATGAACTGCTCGGTAAAACCAGTTAATTCGAACAAAGAACAAACGTCAGTGGGAAAAATGGCAAGATGTTTGGTGGTTTGCCTTTTGCTCATCAAAAAGTTAAGTGCACTTAAGTTCTTCTTCCGGAAGGGCAAAATAACTGATGGGAAAACTAATGGAATTAAATTTTCCACCAGGTTACAGTATATTTTGTTAAGGAAACACTTCGATTATCATAAAGCTATGAACGGCTGTCCTCTTTCTGCGGCCCGCCCTGTCGCCATTTTAGAAAAATGTTTAGACTCGAGAAATGAATCAAAATTATACACCGCTCTATCAGGACGTGGATAATATCATAAGTGAAGAAAATTGTTTCATGGACCTGGGGTAAAATTTATTCAAACTGAATCTGTGCTTGTAAAATTTCTGTTAAAAAGTAAGAAATTTTGGAGTAAGAACAAGTGCAGAATTTATGTTGGCCCTCTTCTTCGAATTCGAATCGCAGATTACCCGTTTTTCAAAGTTAAACTTTAATCATCCTCCGGCTAGGAGTTTGTGCTTCCATAGGCCAAAACAAATAAGCTGATTTGGTGCACATCTATTTTCTAGCATTTCGGAAGAAGAGAACGTTGTTCTACACTTTGTTCTTGGATAAGCCCGATATTCAGGTTAGCTTATGCAACCGGTGAAACTTTCGACGGAGTTTTCATCGAAAGTACGTGAACAGGACTAACAGGGGACAACCTTATGGCATCCCAGAATATGCACCAAAATCACCATCATCAAATGAACCATCCATTTTGATCTTCCACCGTATGCCGGACTGCAAATTAGCTACAGAACCTAAGAAAACATTGGGAATGATTAACTTACTTGACGATAAACAATCAGTTCGATTTTCGAAACGTCAGTCTTCCATCAACTCAGACCAGATTTGTCCAAACAATTTGATTGCTTGACTATTTTTATCTCATCCAAGTGCGACTTCCATGTGACGTTTGAAGTTTGAGAGTCCTATGTTCTCTTCAGTTTTTCACTTAGTGTATACCTCCGTTATTTGCACAGACTTGTGTGTTTCTTGGTCTAATCAATGTTTAAGTTCATGTGAAATGGTTACATTTAATCTGTCCAGCAAAACTCGTACGCATTTTCCCTTCAGTTTTGTCACAGGAAGTGACCATCTGGGGAAAACTGATTGCCTTCATCCACAGGTTACAGATCTTTTTATAAGAATCTCTGAGTCTTGTTTCCCTTAAACGATTATCCACTGGACTATAGTCTAGTTGTCCGATTCCATCTTTTCCAATAACTACTCACTTTATTCACATAAAGATCTTGATCTCTAGGTACCAGTTGGCGGTAAGTGAAACTCAACAGAGTTGTGGTTTCCGGTGACATATTCTGGAATGCAGCCCACCCCGGAGGACAGGGTATCAAATCCCCAGCACATCTGCTTATTAGCACCTGTCTACCATGGTGTACAAGTTACTTAAGGACAGTTTGAATGCCTGTCAATTTTGGTGGACACCATCACGTGAGACTCTGTTCGGAAGGATTGGGATAGGAGCAAATAAACCAATTGAGAGAACTTCAGGAAACCTCCGTAGAGCTTACCACTACTAGTAGGGATTACTTAAGTCATATTTTAATGTGCAAAAGTTCCTGGTTGGGAAATTTTTGGACATACGAGATCAGGATATGTGCGTGTTATGCGACTTCACAAATTCACAAAATTACCTTGTGTGCACAAAGTTTAGTCAGTTAGATCAGAGTAAGAAACAAATTCTCTCGCGAGTCTCTTTATTCTGAAATACCGCACCACATTGTACGACGTTCATTCCCGCTAACTTCGAGCAGATGAATTTGCTGTGAAATGGACCACTTTCCAGTTTTAGTCAAATCAGTATGGACTGACGTCGTGAGATCGGAAATTTATACACAAGAGTGCACAAGTATCATATATTCTGGGTTAATTGAAAGAAATCTGCAAAGTGAATTTATAAACCCTTCCTTGATTTTCTTTAAAATATATACTTGGCAATACACAAGCCCTTTTTTAACCTTAATCTTCTACGGGAAATATACATTTTCGCTGAATTGTCACAAGATGGACAAAATGTGAGCAATAAGTCCGTCTTTCAACCGTGCCAGTCTTAGTGGTATTGCGAATAGTTCAACCTGGTACCAACTTACACCTAGATTCACACTTTATGACCAGCCCTTATCCAACTTAATGGATAAAATTACTACCAAAACAGAATATGCCTCGCCTCATGTCAAACATATCCGGCTCGATTACACACCTCATTTGGTCTTTTTACAATATAAACCACAAAGTGCTGCATTAAGCTGAGGAATCCCGAGGTGATGAAACATGTGAAACCAATAAAATTTTGAGACCGTTATTGTGTGCTTAGAGGAAATTACAAGTAGTCGGGAAATATATCTCATTTTTCGAATACTGGTGCATAAACATTGCAAGCATTGGCATTTAGCAGGACTTTCCAGTTAGGAGAAATCGACCACCGATTTTTCTGACATGTATTCAAACAAGTTTTCCACACAATGATAGTCAGGGGGCAAAATCCGTAAATGAACTGTTTAGGCCGATTACTGATTTCTAAGGAAAGGAAGGGGAAAGCCCATGTCCGGAAGTAAGGGAGGAAATAACTGCTGGGTGCCACGGAAGCAATTTACTACATTGGCCCACCAGCACTCCTGCTTTGTTTTCCTATCCAAAATTGACCTCAGGATCTCCGATTGAACTCAAACATCCCCGCCTTCTGAACAAGTAGAATCTCAGACTTTGCTGCGATTTTGGTCTCGATGCGATTGACAATAGTACTCCAAGGCCTTTTCTAATACTAGATGCCAACTCCCGCCTGTTAATACGATAAACGCTATCTTCTGCCAACAGTGATTTAATGAAAACATATGGGAGTAATTACAACCCAGATACTATTCGAACACAGGACGATCTACAATGTGTGAAGTTTTCTTCGATTTGTCATTTTTATTTACATACTAGTTTATGTGGTATGCATATGTGCATTGCTCATATATTTAATTAAAACCTCGGGGACATTGCATCGAAGAGAAAATGAAAGAAAACGCGAGAGAATGAAAAAAGAACCAACTTCGAGTTTGCCGCTCTATCAAACTCTCATTTCTTCAATTAATCCCCGTAATTTATGTTTCCTCAGCTGGTTTTGTATTTCCAGAATTCATGAACCAGTGCTGAGTTGGCCTCAATGATCCACTCAGGCGAGTTTTTCTACAAAATGCGATCTTCGAGATACCGAAGTCAAATGCGGTGTCTGCAGACCGTTGGTATCCCAGTTCATATTTATTTTTTTCCGAGCAGGGTAACATTGTTCTCCGAGGTTCTAGCAAACCAGAGGACCTAAGAATTTGGTCAGTATGCGTCTTCCAGGTTGGGAAAAGAAACGAATAGCGCATTAGCTAACACCAGGAATACTGTTTACCTGTACAAATGCACTTTTTTCAGCCATTTTTATTCGACAGTAAGTGTGACAATAGGCTAGCCACTATTCACGGTTTGCTGACATACCCAACCAACTAACTGATGCATCTTGCAGACCCCAACCACAAAGCAGTGACACATCTACTTTACTCAAACTCGGTGTACATCTTTCCATCCCACGTTCCCAAATCAACTACTGACCTCAGTGCGGATTTTTACAATCCGTGGGGGGATATGGGCCATGATATGGTAGACGAGTGTTCGCCATACACAACACATGACCCAACCAACGACGTCTGCGAAGCTTCATGCGATGGGATAAAATGTTCGCGAAACCGGCACCTGACACCATAGTCACAGCCTGTACATTAACCACGAGGTGAACCTATGCAATCCTTGTGATACTACGAAGACTTCGGCGATCGAAAGCTTACAAGCAACGGAAATCTTGAGAAAGTGAACTCCACGTCTCGCATCTATAAAGCAGAACGGAGCACACGGCGGTACAGCCAGCGCCACTTTCAGCTTCCAGGAAATATCAGGCCAACGCCACAAGCGCTTCAGCCCAACGCATAGCACTCAAGCCTTGGATATCCGCATGCTCATCTGTACTGCAGTGCTGTCATCTTTCGTCACGCAGCTGCCGAGATAAATGGAACGGCTCTTGCTCGGTAGTTTCTCTCCATTCAACACTAAGTTCGGAGCCACAATGGTTCAGTCTCGCAACACTACTTCACACTTTGAATGTGAAAAACACGCTCCGTGCGGAGCTACATACTTTGTGATTCTGTCTACGCATGTTCCGTAGATTCCACTAGGTACATGAGATGTTCTACTTAGTCTAGGTCACGCAGATTTTCACCACTTGACATCTCGACAAATACATCCCGAAAACTTCCGCGCCAACGATAGTACAGCGATTTGGTCGGTCTGACAGGCTACATGTCAAATTATAGCACCGTGTCTCTGTGTCAAGAAAACTGTTTCGGAAATTTGCGCTAAATACGAATAAATGACTGACGACACAGAACTAGCGAAAAATTCCCGTTATCTGTTCGTAGACCGGGACAAGGCGCATCGCCCACCTAAGCCAGCCTCTGTCGCACCTCGTTTTCCAACTTGTGCATTAAAATCACCAGCTACCACTACAATGTGAGAGCTTTTGCTCTTCTGAACAAGAGTGAGAAGTTCACCGTAGAGCTCCTTTTGCGAGTGGGCGCTACAATATGCTTAAGCTTATACCGTGACGATAAAGAAGCTGCGCATAATACAGCTATCCTTTCGCACGCCAACTGATCCCTGCGGGCTCACGGCGCACGGGCGACTGTGAACCGGGATCCAGCCTAAAAGGCCATTTCAGCCTTCGCACTCAATACTATTCCTACATCGCACTGACCCACAGATTAAACTGCTTCGTCTTTTGAACTACGCAGGAAATCTCTTCACGAGATGTTACGCGCTGTTAGCCGAAACACAGCTCCTCAAATCCTGAATTCGTGTTTCACTGACACAGAAGACATCAATCAAAAGTGAGTCCACTGTCGGAGCTAAACGTGCCTGTTGTCCAGCCTGTAAGATAGTACGCACGCTGAAGGAACCGAAATTCAGAGGCTGACGGGTTTGAGGAAACTTGAATTTGCAGGCCAAAAACTGCTTACGACATTATCTGACTAGAAACCCTTGCGAGTATCGGACGTGTTATCATTGGGGCATTATGCGTAAACAGAGCGGATAAACGGAGATTGTTGGGAGAAGATATAGGCTGAATAAACGAGAGAAAACTCTGCGCAGTAGTATAATTACCACTACGCACTCGGCTCTGTGCAGTGGGCAGCTCTGTTCGGATTATCCTGCTTGAGGATCGATGCATTATGGAATGCCTTTTAGACGTCACTCATGGAGATTGATGGACGGAAAATGCCAGAGGAAGGAAAATTATTGGGTTTCCCAATCAAAGACTTTGGTTCTAAAAGTAATCTGTCAGCGAGGCAGCGAGCTGACTGAGTGGAAGCCGATCTTCTTAGATCAGTTATTCCTCTACTCAACTTTTCCGATTAAGTTGCCAGGTCAGATGAATCTCCAAACCTAGGGGACAAGGAGGAAACCTCGTCGGACTTCTATACATTGACCTTCCAGGCATGACTGAACCTTCGGCTTAAGATAAGCCGTTCTGTTTAGCTCGTTACGTCATGGAGGCTTGCGATCCGTGACGCCATGTCAGTCTGCAGTCTTATCGTGATGAGAATATAATGGTTACCAGGACCCGAATCAAGTGAACAGTTCATGAGTTTCGCTTGGGTGAGCTAGCTGAATTTTGTTTGGACGTTATTTCTGGTGTTCATTTAAGGGAACCAGTTTTTACTGATAATTTTGTACTATCAGTAAGCAAAGCACACGTCAGTGCCTTAAAATGGGGAAGAAATGCTCAACCCGCAGTCAAATAATAAAGTTGAGATATACATTATAGAACTTTAGTCTTTCCACGATACGACAACGAAGCATGCCATCAGTATATTTATAGTGCATGCAAGCAGCCTCCTTCTGATCAAGCCATACTGGTCAAAATGACAAATTTCTGCATCCCGTTTTAAATTGCAATAATGAGTTTAGAGTAGTTTAGCATGTGGGTCTATTCGGGGGAGCGAACTGGACAAACACTAATCGTCAACCTCACCCCTGCAGAAAAGTTTTAAAGCGTTCCAGTCATCGACAGAGGTCACGCGTTTCATGAGATCCTTCTTTGACTCTATAAATTCTTGATAATGAATAAAACAGAAAGGCCGCTGATTTCACTTGCCCATGGTTCCATGAATTATTTTTATCTGCTAGTTTTACAGCACTCGGATCTTTTGAGTATTCTATAAGTTAATTCTTGAACAAAGCGAAATTGTAAATTCACTAGGTGGAATTCGACGAAATAAACAAGCAGATTTTCCAGGAGCCACACTGAGTAAAACGTTCTGCCACCTGATTAATTCGGGGATGTAAGCTATTAAATCGAATCCTGCAGCAATTTGGGTGCCGGATTTCTTGAAACTAAAACTTTGCCATATTGCTAGCCGCAGAAGTGAGTCGAAATGGAAAAGTTGCATTTCTCTGAAAATATTATGACGACTTTAGCAATGAATAAAACTACTGAGAACCCAAACCAACGGCCGTTTTTACAAAAAGGACACCTATTTATAATCTCAGTTAATTTTTAAATAAGTGTGAACACATTAACTGGACTTTTTGTACGGACAAAAGCAACCGAAATAAACTGAAACGTTACATCTACTTTCCATCCGAAACAGTTAAGACTGATTGTAAACCAAGCACTGATATTACGAATTCAGTGCTCGAGGATCGGACGTAAATAATCCCCCACATCACGAGCAGCTAAGCGGTTCAACTACCGTTTATTTATCTAGATCGACCCTTGCTAACTGGACAGAAAAAAGAATCATTGATTCGTGATCTTTTCTTCTTTCCCTCATGACGGATTTCTGCTCTGATGCAACGCCAAACTGTGAATGTTCCCGTCCTGTGTAAATTCTCACAGCCATTTGTTGTCCAGTTTGCCGTTCACCACTTACCTTAGTTTCCACAATATGTGGCGAAAAATAGGGATAGTCGGAGTTTTAATATTCCTGTCGAAGTTCCATGACATCTCGAAATAGTCTTTGAAAATGGCAAACGAATCACAGCTGAGAGCATCCAACGCCAGAATTCCTGGGCCCATCAAAACACTAATACTATCTCGATCTTATCTAATTATCAGAGTCGTCCACTTTCCGAACTTGTGACTGTGGCCAACTGGGTTAGTGCGGTGGGCGAAATAGAGCAGCTGTTAAATAAAAATATGATGTTACTCCGTTTGACTGCTACTTTGTTTGACCGCGTTACCCAAGCCAGAAGCACTATTGCTAACCGGATTTACCTGGGCTTGGCGCTGTGCCCGGTCTGGATCGGTCTGTACCATGGAGGTGATTTGATGCGTCAATCACTTGTGGCTGCCAATTTTATTTCGATGACTGATTTTGATGAGTCTGGTCAGCAAGGACTTTGGGCTATGCGATCAACACCCGTGGGGAAAAGAATCAAATGTAATTTTTGTTGTAAAAATGAGCAAGGCGTTTACCGAAAAAAAGAAGTTATGGTAGTTTTCAGTATCAATCTCTTCCTCACTGATAACCCTGGCACTTGAAACTTCTCTTTTACTAGGGTACCCATTCATTTATTCATAAAAAGCTTTCCGTTTTCTGTTTTTTTTAATGTGCGTTATTTGCACAAAGAATCCTCGGCCACTGGAAAGTTGACAAACAGGGAAGAACGAACACTGTGAGAATTTGACCCTGTGACGTCCAGTTTTAATCTTATTGAAATTTATTACTTGGTCTCCACAAGTCAACATCATAATCACATGGGGCATTTATCGATCAATCGCACGCTGAAATGTCTAATACCCTAGGTTGGGTAATTTCTAACAAGTTACATTTTGTCCAAATCTTTGAAATTTAATAACCATTTGGTCAGTGGAGTAATACAACTTGCTCCCATAAAACCTGGTCCCAGGAGAATTCCTTTACAGTCGAAAGACACTGAATCAGCTTGTTGTGAACGGTTTATTTTAACTTTGACAGTCATCAGCAGTCGGCGAAATGCACTTAATTTGTACACCATTGTGGAGACAAACAAGAATGACCGGTTTCGTTCACCAATTTATCTTAAATGGCTTAGTTTATTTTAGCATGTAAAATAATATCGGCTATTTTCATTTTGACCTAGTAGTCGAATATTTCCCATTTTTGTGCAGAAATCATTACCAACGACATCCGAACTTCACTTCAAAAGGAAATGTATTCCGAAACACAAACAATTATTTTACCGGCGTTTAGTCAGTGTAATTTATAATAGCCGAAAATGAAAGCAACTAACCCAGTTTCTCCACTCATGGACGAATCGTATTCGTATATTTTGGACCAAATCACTTTTTTGTAACTAGAGGACAGATAGACTAAAAGAAAAAATAGTATGCTTATTGTGAGCCAGAAAATATTTTCCCGAAACATGTAGTTGAGGTCAGTAAATAGTTGAACTTCAGTTAGATGCGCTAACAAGTAGTCTTCGAAATCCAGTTGCCAGTGAACAATAGACAGAAAACTACACGATGATTTTGTGGACTAAAAAAATTTGGAATTTTTTCAGTAGGACAACTGGATCAGGAGAACCTAAAACATTGATACTGCATGCAAGGGAAATGTGCAAGCTACTGCGACGATATAAATAAATTTTTTGGGGAAATTCCAAAATCGGTCATTCGCCGGTGACCAGAAATTCAATTGTGAGAAAGAGGAGGACAAGTCCATCTAATAATTACTCTATCTGCAAGTGAAAATAGTTCAAGGAAAATGCACAAATCAACTTGTTTTCACAACCATTGGACGACAAACCAATTTGAGCTGTCCAAGAACTGGAGAAGTATGCGCACATGTCAGTGATTAGTGCTTCGTTATCACGAATTTTGGTCGAGGAACAAACATGCATATGACGAATGTTTTAGAAACGAAAGTTAGACGTTATCCGCCCAAAGCCTAAATATGCCGAAGAATTTTTCTGACACTGGCAAAGCAATGTTCCGACCATGCTGTTCGTGTTGCTCCGCTGATAATAGTTAGGACGAATGGATGTCTTAAAATCCTTTACTTCGGACCAGCGGGAGTTCCACAACATGAGCATTTAATTTTACCTGAAAATGAGGCTTCCGCCACATTAATGCTGTCGTTATGGGTAACAATTTATTGCCGGTCGACTCAGCGGTTCCTGAAAACCGGATCAACTGGAGGTACGTAGACCACCACCTCCAACCAGGCAGACTTTTCAGGTTTTATTTACCCGTGGTAGTGTTACAGTAAAGCAATTTCGCACCCACATTCCAGCAGGGAAACGAAATATGACAGATAGTTTGATAGGCTGTTTGCTAATAGAAGTTATCCTTTTTTCAATTGCAAAGATGTACTTAGTTTTACGTCTGAAAAATAAGACATTGCTAAGTCTTCTGTGTAACTTTCATTCCCTTGTGCCCACTGCTTAAATTCATTTTCTTCGTCGTCTTAAAAAGATAATCGTGACACACAACTACTTGAGGTGAAATGATTGCCTGCGTGCTTAGTTGTATCACACGTCACGAACTTGAGCATTCTACCTGGATGATCAGACCCATAAACTTCCTGAAGGACTGAGACAATCTATGGCGGAAGAACTCTTGTTATTTGTTACAAAACTGGTCTGTCTACACGTCTTCCGGCAAGTGCCTTGATCGGTTCTTAGTTCGCGGTCTTTTTAAACACCTAAACACAGCCATGGTGCAACTTAGTTTACTCACCAACCTTATCCTTATTAAGTGCCTCTGCAACCAATGTTCACATTCATCTCACCACTAAAATTCATTTAAGCAAAATACAGCTGTTTCATCCTTGGTTGAAATCACCATCAGAAGATTTGTCTTGTTCCTGAACGGGGACGCAAACCCAGGATGAGCTAATGTGGGTAAAAGACAGAGCCATTAAGCTAATTCGACTGACTATTAACATTTAATTAGGCGTTAACAGTCGTTGATGTATTGTCCTCCGGTCACTGAATGTCTACTGATTATGGCTTAACACGAGTGCAACAGCTGCCTTGTGGTTTCGTGGCCTTACATGGTGAACTGGGTGTTGATACTACACAGGGAACTATTTCATGGACATATTAAGTAACCCTTTGCTCAAATCAGTAAATCACTTTGCCGATTGCCGTCTGTCCTATTAAAGAGTTCGTAGAGAATTGCGCTTCTGACATCCATTGTAGATGCATAAAAGATTTTGTCACTGTATAGGAAAAAAAGAAAATTATTAGGATAATTTAACCAGTTATTTTATTAACAGTGCTACCTAACTGCCGTTGTAAGTTTACCCCGCACAAAATCTCCGTTCACCCGATACTCTAACTGTACTGAAATCTTCAGTCTTCATCAATATTCCAGTCCTGCATTCCGCATTTATAGGAGTCGAAGAAAGTCACAGCCTGGCATGCACACGGATTTTTTCGTCAATGCAAAACCCCGTTAAGGATCATCTGGGATTGGAAGTCCTGGAGACGGTAAAGCAGCAACCGAAACCGTTTATATATTTGCGAAACAAATTGCGTTTCACTCGTCCTGTGTCAGCCTCCGAAACCTATCCATTATTCCAGAAATCACAGGAAATTAATTCAATTGTCCGACACCCCATTCTGTGTACGTTTGCAGACCATCAAAACAATGTTAATTTTCTCTTCAGTAGTGGCTCTTTGGAATCATCATTCAAAGTGACATCGGTGGTGGTTATAATCGTTATTATCAAACTTTTGTCTTTCATTGATTTGTTGCACGTCAACTGATAGTTTTAACTCAGTGGAACTCAATTTCACATTAGGTGGTTAACTTTTGCTTTCGATTGTTCGGATTATCACGTCCGAAAATGTAGATGTACGTAAGCTAACACTTATCAAATGGTAAAAACAAAACGAAATTCCTCTCATTAGGTCATTGCCCTCGGGATGATCCAACTTAGTAACCCCTCTTCGCGGAGTCTGAATTCTATAAATGGGGTCATATGTGGTCGCAAAATGAGTATATGCGAACCAATCCCTACCCAAGTGCAGCCGCAAAGCACCACGATTAGCGGAAATAACTGAAGCCGAATTAAAACAATAGTCACTTCCAAATGGGAACGAGTTATTTCTACCTTATGTAATTGCACTGTGGGTAATTATTTCTTAATTCGACGGTTTCTCCCACTTGTTATTTATTAACTTCTTTATATAGTTCTTTTGAATCAATTCAAAAATCGCTCTAAGTGGGAATACCCATGTTATCAAAAAATCAACTTGAAAAAAGTAAAATGCAGGGTTACTAATCTTTCGATATTTCGAACGAATTGGTCGGAAAATAATTAGGTATGTATCAGTGATTTAACTGTTACAGAATTCGCTCTGTTGTTGATCTTTGCAACCAGCACAGTTAAAAAGCAGCTTCCGTTGCGACCGGTGCAGCTGGCGACACCAGTTCTCATTGGCCCGAAGAGTTTTGGAATATTTAAACAAAGACGTATTATGATTGTTGTTTTTACTTTGAAAATTGAACGACCGGAAAGTCAAAATTAACATTGAAAATCTGTTTTCCTCCATTCGGATAAAAATTGGTCAAAGTTAACAAAGCCCCTGCTGAAAAAGATAGCCCATCCCTTGGATTATGCTTATTCAAACCACAATACTATAAACTATGCACTAGTTAGTTAGTTATAGAGCTTCTAGATGTTCTGTTGGCATATAGTGGATAGCCTAGATACTTAATAAAAGACCAAACACCGTAAAACATCGGTCGTTCCTGAAAACATTCAAAACATTCATGGATTTCAAATTGTCCATGCATTAATTAAAGTATGCTTTAAGCCAACTAGTATAACAGGCGTCGTACCTATTGAAGGTGAACATCTTGTCGCCATGGTTTTCGTTGGTGAAAGAGTCTTGCTCAAAAGTTAACTCCCGTAAACTTGTGTTGAATCAAAGGATTTATTTCAATTGCTCACCGCAGTAATTAAACGGGACTGTTTAAATAAATTACCGAAATTTTAGTGAGGGTTCATAAGCACCAGCCTAGGCCTATCGTTTTCCTTCTGTTGTCTGCTGCGTCTGATTCAATTCGATCTTTGTTCCCCTTGCTTTTGTTTTATATACCATGTTCCTGTGGAAGGATATCTCCACTTCACCTTCAAAAGGTCGCCTGTCCCTGACTTATCCATATTTTTGGGCACCTTTCAACATATCCTGACAGATAATGACTCCTAACCCATCTACAGTTCTATGGACTCATTACAGAGTTGCTGTTCTTGTTGGGCTTGGATGGTCACCGTGCCGTTGGCGTCGTATGGCCGTTGCCGACGTTAGCTTGACGGACGTGATCACTACTTTCTACGGAGACGTTTTGGTGTGAAGTGGTCATTATATCCCGGTATTGTAGACCGATCTGAATGACCAAATCCCAGAAGATAACAACGCTCCTGTAACAGTAAGATTTGAAGTCTTTCGAGTGGTTTAATTTTGAATACAGCGTGAGCATTCACGATCCTGCAAGTCAGCTTTGTACTTGGTTAGTTATTAGATTCCTAAAGAGGTATCCAAATGTGGTTTGCTTTTTCATTTGGGAGAGAATTTTAGATAACTGGAATGAAAAGGCCGAACGACCACCTTCCAGCCAAAGAACCTCAGCTTGTCAGCCGCACTATACAGAAGCACACTAATTTCTTGTTCTTAGTTTTTTTTTTGGACTTTCTAAACAGTTTGCGGTTTTTCCACCTGATTGCAGAAATAAAAGTGTCACCAACTCCCAATCTTACAAATTTATTATTTTAATATAACAAAACCTCACCGGCTCCAGTGATATTTTGCTACAATAACTAATTCACTCTTGTTGAGTTTTGTTTATGGAATACAGTGGGGTACCGGCCTTAAACGGAATGTTAAATATGGTGACAGAAATAACAGTCCCCAGTGCACTACCACAGCGCCTTTCTGACAGTTATCTAGAAACCAATCCAGTAGCAGCCTCGAGCAAAACACTAGTCACTGGAAGGATTCACACTAGAAACTGGCTGCTTCTAACTGCTGAGGCGATAGCCCATCTTTTACTTTTATCAGGCTTTTGCATCCATCTCAGTCATGCACAGCCTCCGGTTTCTTGAGACTTGGCAGTCATACACACAAAGCCCCTCTCGAGGATTCATTTCTCCATTCTTCCGCAAAATTTATTGACACTTGTGTCCGTATTTAAATTCATTACAAGATTTTAATTCTGCAACAGTCTTCAGCTTATGTAACGAAATTTCTTTCGCCTATCAGCCGGATCCAGCGCCTTCCCGTTAGTTCATTGTAAGTACTAGTTAAATATCTGTGCACAAATGTTCACAATTGCAGAACTCGTCAAAGAAAAGTCCCCTTTTATGGGAAGCCTTTCCAGTATTCAACAAGTGCATTTCGTGAAATCGTAGCGGCACTTAATGAAATGCTGCCAACGATTTCTTCAACTATCCCACACTATTATTGGAACCAGCAGCACAACAAAAATTTACTTTGAAAATCTAAAGCTAGGAATCACAACAAATAACTAGAAGCTTGAATTCAACTATTTCACATCAATTCAACCAGTCACCTCATTACAATCACCATTACTTTGGGTTGCCGATGCGCTACCCTTCCACCATCTCAGAGCGGATTTGTCCAAACAGTCTGATTTCGTTGTCAGTTTTACCTTCGCACTGTAATCACACTTGAATCGTTAGGAGCGTAAATGGTTGATAAGTTCATTTAAAAATCACTTGGTGATTCGTCGGAGAAACTAAGAAAGGAGTGCGCTAGTACAGGGATGGTTGGACAGGAGAGTATCGGGTACACATAGCTTAAGATCGGCAATAACCGCGAAGCCAGTCCTATGTTTCTGGGAAAATTTTGTTCATCCATCCGTATGGGAAACATGCTACCAAGGAGAAAAATCCGTTTTACTTTGTTTTGATGCGAATATCTTGGCATGTTTGACTTTTGCGGTGTAGCCTTACTCATTGCACTTTCCAGTCTCCGTTTCTGTCCACTTGTCTGTTTGTTAGTCTATACAGTGACATAATTGTAGGTAGACAGTTGACCAAATTTGACATGAAATGTTTAAATTAATGCTACCTGCCAAAACGGTGTGGTTTCCCCGTCTTCAAGTTTCTCACAGTAGATAGATGTATTAGGTAATTTTTAACTGGTTAATTTTTCCTTGACAAAATTTTTTCCTGGTATTTTTTTTGGGGAATTTCATTCACCTTTACTCACCAAAAACAGTTAACTGATTTATGATCAATCGTCTGTTTACCCACTATGAGAAAGCGTCAGTGAAACAGCATGCAGGTATTGTTCATTGAGAGCGAGAATGTCCAATGATATTTGCTCTGCCGTCCACTGGCTAAGCTTTTACATATACACTACCAAGGACGAATTCGAAATGTCTCTAGATATGACTTCCTGAGCCTAGATTCCATTAAATCTATTGCGCTTGTTGCTCAAGTTCTTAAGTCTATTCATTCAGCCGAGATGCAGTTTGGTACACAGGGGGATATTTAGCCAGTAAGAATAATCAACCTAATCATCCATTTCACAACCGAATACGATGTGTTACTAATTCGTTCATCTATTTTTATCTTGACACTTCGGTCAACTTCACTTTGTCTGTCTGCTTAAGCAGACACAATGCCATTCGGAGAAGCAGAACCGCTAACTGATTATTTACCGTTTAAGGATCATCCATCAATAGATCAGCTCTTTATTCTCCCCTTCCTCAGCTTTCAGGTTCATTGTTCTCATGGTTTCCATCCCTTCCGGTCGTCGACAACAATAGATATCAAGTTTGTTCCATCGACGCTAAGTAAAACTGATAGACGGGCCAAACTATGAGGTGAGGGATTTAGTGCTCCGACCTCGAGTTTATCCTTTGTTGCACGGTTAACTGATTTAAAAAAGTTGTCGACGAACTGGTGAAAACAGGACAACAACTGATGGCTTTCACACAAAGTGGAAAAAGTACGAGATTATATTAGCAGTTCACAGATGACAAAAGCGAGAAGCAAATGAAAAGTTCTATTTGTCTAGTAGAATAGTTTAACAGACGCTATACTGAAATCAACCAGTGTTAAAAGTTTTTCACTTTTAACAAAGCTTCCGTTAATACTGGATTAAGAGCTGTAAATTTGTTGTTCGTGTATCTAGCAAAAATTGTAGTTTGTAAGAATGCTACGAACGGTAAAACTAATACTATAGCCGATGCGATGCGTGTATGATTGCACACCTTCATGTGGCACAGTAACCGTGATGAACACTAGCTAAAGCGCTCATTTAGAACCATGCACCGTTCACGAAACTTCCGTAATTTGCTTAACTGAATCCCATTGTGACAAGCAAAAGCTGTACAATGAATCACTTTTTTCCTCTGAAATTGCATCCCGATGCAAAAAACGCAGATAATTCTGAAAAAGACTGAAATATGCAAGCGTTTTTGCGAATTTGAGGTTTTGCTAGTATCCCGGACAACTCATGAAAAATGTTGAACTGAGGCGACAATAATAGATACAGCTCCTTTTGATACTATTCGTGAAATCGATGCAAAATAGTCACTGACATCTCAGACCTGATCCAATAAAAGATCATTTGAGGCCCATCCCACACACCAAAGAGATGACATTACGGTCTAATGCTCTGTGTTACAGCTGCTGATAACGGTGGTAACAATTATTTTCGTTATGGCTAACATTACTCAGAAGATTATGGTAGTATCAGCTTTACTACGGTATACACGCTGTAGTCTGAATGACAACAGGTTATCCAGATGATGACTGGTTAAAGTTGTTTATCTTTTTCTTTTGTTACAAATAAATTAAGGTTCAGTATGATAAAAATAAGCCCTGCTTGGGTATGAGTAATTTGCGGATGTAATCAAAAGGCATTCACAGAATTAATAATGCAATCTTTTTAGTAACTTGTACTTATTTACTGTGAAAAAGACATGTATAACAATAGCTTCTTCGAAATCATAATCAAATACTGCACGGGCTATTTTTCTATATATATGAATTGGCAATTGGAATAATAAGAAAAACTCATCGAATATCGGTTTCCAATAAATGACATGATCACGGATAAATAAATCGACTGATGTTACAAACTACGCGGTAGCAGCTTTAAAAGGATGCTTATTCTATTAACTTCTGCTCTGTGTGGCCAAGAATAACCGACCACCTCCATGAGAGCGATGTGAGTGTCCCTCATGTCGCCAGGTACTTATTCGCTCTTCTTGTTTGTGAGTATACCTTTTCCAGGACATTTGACCACTGGTATCCGAAAACCCCTCTTTGAAGTCAGTGGGCGGTTCTGGAGGTGGAAGTTCGGTGATGTCCCTAAAAACGTGGTCCTTGTAAATCGTATGATGGCGGCCGGTTTTCTGTCTTCCCCGAATATCCATAGTATTTTCATCAATTAGATTGATGGATGGCGTTGATTTAGATAGGACAGTGTGAGTCTTCCTTGACGGCGACTGAGAATGTGTTCTTGAGACTGACCTTTCAGTTGCACCAACAGCGAATCTAAGTGGAGAGAAGAACCTGTCTTTCTGCGTTGGTTTATCCGTGTAACCTCGGACTTCTCGATTTCTGTATGGCTGCACAGGTGATTGTTCTCTCTTGTCCAGGCAATCTCCAGCAGGGCCAGATGTGGTATATACTGTGCTTCTGGTCGGTGATAAGCATCTTCCGGACTCAGAGAGAGTAAAATTTAGGGTCTTCTTATAAACTCCTGAAGCCGAAGATCTTTTTAGGACCGGAACAGTTAAAGTTACGCTTTCCGAATTCTCCGAATCCCTTTCCAGCTTTTTTCCTTCCTTTAAAATTGAGGTTGTTGACAGCGCTTTTGGCGTTGGCATGTTTCGCTGTTTATTGCTTTCATTTGATGGGCCGTAATCTTTGAAATTTACTTCTTGCGTTTCAGTTGAACAGATGGGTCGTTTACTTGTGTTTGCTTCTTTTCGTTTCTCCAGATCGGTGATCATTAGACAAGCAAATATAGTCATTATCATTTTTGCTTTGAGTTCAACAATATCTTCCGGAACAGCGTATACAGAAGCACCAATCTTCCGTGCTAGAGGAATGGCATATTGTGCGTTAGCGAGTTGCTCCTGAAGAAGACAGGGAAAATCCAATGAAGTATCTTGTTATTGAGCAACAAAATCACTGAGACAGTGAAAACACTAATTCGGACAAAACGATAGGGGACTAGACATTCGGCTTAGTATCAAATTACAAATTTTAAGGCACCAATAGTTATGACCTTTTTTGATAGCTAATCCTTTTTGGATAGTTCTGCAATAGATTTTTCGGAGATTCATACATTGCTTATGTGGACTCGTGAAACTCGCCTCAAAATGATTCTCTGGGTTCATATATTTCTGCCTTCATCAGTTTGCATGAGAAATGAAATGTTTCAAGGCTCACAAACTGTGCCGTCATTAACGGCATTTGTGGCAGAATTGGGGATAAGGCTATGGTTACTGTAGGTAACCTTTCCGAAACTAGTGCAAAGCGAAACCACGAAGCGTTTTAAAACCTCTAATGCAACAAACATGAATAAAAAGAGTTGCGTAAATCTGACGGATAAATTTCAACCAAGAGATAGTGGCGTAGACCGTTGGGGTATGTGTACGGGAATAAAGATCGCGTCCGGATTGCGCTTATAATCAGTTCAGCCAGCTGTTAGTGAGAAAAGCCGGAGCTTCGCCTCGTTTGCTGTGTTTGCAAAGCTTCAGTTTTGAGTGACGAGTAAACATTACCGGAAGCACACATGGTCTTGACAACTGTCTTTGGTTTGGCGAAATCCGAAGCAGCTTACAAAGAGAAATTGAAACGTTTTCTTTTTTATTACATTACCACAGCTTACGCTAACTGCGCTTCATAAAAAGAACAAAAATGATAAACCTTAGTGAGTGATACCAAAAAGTAGGGTTTTTCTTGGATTTCGGAGTCAGATTATTGATTATTTGGCAAATACTCACTTTTCCCTTCAAAGCAAACTGCCTCATTTTTCATGACGTTCAAGCCCTGTTGGCTCAGTAATTTTGATCACCACGGTAAATTGGCATGCCCCTGAATGTCGGACTGGAATATTTCCCTCTTTTTTGGCTGTTGAGTACTCACTGGCTTTATGTTTTCAGTTACGTCTCATTCAGTATTCATCATTTATTAATATATTTTACATTTGCAAGCTCCGCATAGAGATTGCGAGCGTTGCGAATCTCCCCGCCGTGTTAAATAATGCTGAAGAAGTAATGCTTTTAACCTGGTGGAAAAAATTACAAATAACCATATATTGATCCATATACTTCTTCAAAATCGAGTACTGAGGTGGTAAATGTCACGGGGCCATCCGAAAAGGTTTCTTCTGGCTTTGTATGGTGAACTTGTTCTTCATAAAGTCAGCCTTAGATTCCATGCAGTGTTTTATTCTCTTCCTCGTTCACCGGCCACAAAAAATGGCCGTACTTGTGAGTGATTTTACGCGACATTAATGTTTTCAGCTGAGCCATAAGGACTTCCACCAGTCGCGCCTCAGAGGTTCATTCCTATCAAGCGAGGTCAGAAATAAGTGTTAACAAATACAAATTATTTCTCTTAAATTCTTATTTGTAGTTTCAAAGGGTGTTACCCTTGTTCAACAAACTCTATGATTCGTGGTTCTTAATCAAAAAATCCACGTCCAGAAAGAACACTTGCTTTCTTTTAATGTTTACATTTTTCGTAACTTTCTAAAAGTTAAAGTTAACTTCTTTTCCCGGTTCTTATTATGCATAACCTCTGAAAGGAGCATGGTCAAGGCAGCTAGTTTGCTGTCTACCACTTGATTCTCCTATTTTTTCACTCCGTTCCAAAAGTAATATAACTTGATTCGCAGGTTAGCCATCACGAAACTAAATAGGTGTCACCGTAATGTCCGGATCTGATGTGTAGTATGAAGGGAAACTAGTCCGATTTCCTAGTGAACATGCACGACAAGCGTATGATGTTTCGGTGAATATAGCCCATTAAATAGTTAATATGAAATCTACGCAATTGGCGAACGCAGTATAAACTTGGCCTAAGTAGACAGAAGGTTACTGGATAGGCGAAGGCGTTTAAATAAGTGGAGTTGGTCATCTTTTTCAGCTATCAACGTCTGTAAGCAACCGTACTCCGCCTTTGGTCACCACGTCGAGCCGATGCCAAAGAATGAGTGATTTCATTCAAATAGGTCGCTCTGGTAAAAGTAGCAGATTTTACAAGTCTGTACTGATGTGGAAGAGGACCGGCAGGTCTTCTTGTAAAAACTCCAAAAGAATTATTTTGGCGCATGTCGTAAGCATTGCGAGCACTATTTGCAGCTGTTGCCGGCTTCCAATCCAGTCAGGATAATACCAATCATACTTCCTTTCGCCAAGATATTTCAGAATACAGTCAAATCCTTCATAGACCCAAAATCATTGTCTTCGTTGATAGGAAGGTAGCGTCCATTTCAGTAGATTGTGCGTTTCGTTGGCACCGCTTTTCACCAACAGATTAGAACAAGGGAACTCATTTCCCTTTTCCAACCCTTACAAGGCAATGACTAAAACTTATTTCGTGCTTACAGCAAGATTTTCGCCCAATTTGATCAAGGGAACTGGTTCTTCTCAAGGTTCCCGTTTTTCATCATCTCACTTCAAGCTTATTGTTGCAACAATATTTGCTTCATATTGTGAGAGTAGTGGTATTTACATATGCTCAAACGTGAAACGATGCGGTGTTTCTAAGTCGAGATCAATGTATATTACAAATACTTCTTAACGGCCTGTATGTTTTTCAATGGCTAAATGAAAAATGCTGTTGATGTGCAGGATTCGCTCGTAAACATACATTTTCTTTACAAAGAAAGAGCTTCTTGAAGTGGATAAGCCTTTGATTTTAACCGTTCCACTTCACCGTGTGACAGCATAACAAGACAAATGACACTGCATGCGGAAGACCCGACAGTTTTGGAAAACCTTAGGTTTTTGGTTGTGGAATTCAGTAATTCATCATAAATTTAGCTTAAACTACAGCACTTAGATCTACTATGTTAAAAGAATCACCGCGGCTAGGAGATCCTCGAATATTTTTCAGCGCCGAAGTCTTCGTAGTGTTTTACTGGAATATCTTGAGCGGTACCAAGGGCATACTTAAGGTATTTCATTTTAGATCTTGAGCATCAGAAGTAACTTTAGATTTTAATAGGTTTGGACTGCTGTGATATGTGCTGCATGTCCTCAAGGATATGCTTCCTAAGTGTATGTTTTTCAGTGGAGGTAGATGATCAAAAATGTGTTGCATAATATGAGATGTTGTCACGTGAGATAGAAGGTAGTAGGTGATATGGCCAAATGTGGCAGTACCTGGCTTTCTTATACATGAAATAAGCCTATCCTTACTTTTTACCTATTTTAGACTCATTCACACTGCTTCGTTCGTATAAAGGAATAAAGGCCAAAGCCATACAGAAAAATTGCAAAATTACTAGTTGTCGAGAAATAAACTAAACACTGCGGAAAACAATCTACATAATGAAAGAACTCCAAAGTAAATGCGCCACCGACCAGCGCACTGTCAACTGCCTATGCGATTACCTTACCTTCAGAGGGGTCAACTGTGCTCAGTTACTTGCATTAGCTGCAGCTCTGATGACTTTGAGAAGCTTTATGGATTTAACATAATGGTAAACCCACTATCCCTCAGCGCCTAAAGGAGAAATGCAAACAAATGATGCCGAAATTCAGCCTCGTTTACGAGAAGCACTGATGCGATCCAAACTGATAATGTCAGCGGCTTGTGTTAAATAATTCAGTGTGGTACCCCAAAGCATTTCCACTACCAATTTAGTGTTTCACCTTATTTTATTGACCCCCAAAAACAGCAGAAAACGGAGCGCGTGAGTATCTCTCGACGGCAAGGGCAAGTATTTGGAGTCGTGTAGAAGGTTAGAAATATCCAATTCAGATTGCAAAAATATCAATCACGAACAACCCGAGGTTTCACAAAAGAGATTTCATATATATACTCTGAGAGGCTCGTCTGAATGATTATGATTTTATTTTCAGAGGAGAATAACATCATTTCTACGAATGTTGCGGTCCAGAAGTTGAAAGGGGAACGTTGGCGGCAAAAAACGTTATTAAACACCACTCATAAACGTAAACTTCCGAAGAGATCAACAGTAAACATTTCTTTTTGTTGGCTAGCTCTTCACATGCTTTTAGTTGCAATTAGTCAAAATTAGAAAAGTCAAAGTAAGGTACCAGTGACTAAAAACATCCCCGTCAAAAGAAAATTGTCAGTTTGAGTGAAATCTCATTATCAGGTGGACATTGGAAAACGATGCTCGAGAAGCGCGTAATGTCACCAAGACGAAAAACAACAGATGTTACTGGAGAAAACGTAAATTTCTAGAAGTGTTAACAACGGATAGATAGATGAATCAAACATCATCTTACTTGTTTTGATCTGCCAGGAAGAACAATGTTATAGTCCACCAATCCAGGCCGAATCGCATCGATAAGATCAATTATGGTAACACCAGTGACAAGATTTTGATCAGAAAACCCGTGAACTGTAGAAATTCTTGATGATTTGCCGGCTTGTTGCAACCTTTCATTCGCCCATGAGACGATCTCATCTTCGGCAATCAATGAGAGTGGTTTGACAGTTTTTTCACCGAGGTCCTTTGTTTGGACTTGCGTAAGCCGCGATAACAGCGATAACGTGTAAGCTCTCATAAGTTGCCACAGCAAGGACAGCGTCATCACGCGTTTTCCTTCACTGAGGTCTGCTCCAGCAACACCAACAAGACTGAATCCGGATTTCCTACCCAACAGAATGGCATGGTTGCAGTTCTCTGAAAAATGAATGAGGCAGATGCGCTTAAAATTTTTTACCTCGCAAACAGTGCGCTAAACAAAACCGGCATCTAATGTGTAGACTTTCTACCTGACTATCTGATCCTCTGTCTACAAAATTCGTTGAAATACCACAGGAAATTACAGTGATACGTAGTTCCTCATCGAAACATCAGAATTCACAAAACTGCATGAGTTGATCTGCACCTGTGTAACATTTGTTCTAAATTCCGAAGCGGAAAAAACAGTAAATTGGCTTACCAAGTTTTTGAAAATTAGCCTTTGCTGTTGCTGGGCCCAGCTCTGAGTGTACTTGAGTCCAGTCCACGGTGTCACGCTTGATCACATCAAATAGTCTGAGTAGAACAATGCCATCCGTCAGATCGTTGTACAGATAGTTTACGGTTGGAGTAATGCCCATCGAGTTGATCCAGTTACGATAAGCTGTCCGCGAAATTCGGTAGGAAATTATAAATTCGAAACTTCATAAGGTTCCCGATAGCATGGCTACTTTCACAGGATATCATCAATATGATCGTCACCAACACCGCCATCAAGTATAATTGACAGCCAAGAACTTACCCATTTGCAAAGAACCATTCTTCGGAGGCATCAGCTAATATCTTAGCTAGAAAGCACCAATATTTTAAGATGAGTGTTCTCTTAATCCTATTTAGCTCTTGAAAAAGCCGGTAGCTAAATTATCCGAAGTGATAAATCTTTGCTACTCCCTTTTAGCCTGATGCCAGCCCGATGATGTCGTTCAGAATGCCAGTGCTCATACAAAAATGTATTTTTGATTTCATAATATAAAGGTACATTGATAAAAAGTAGACTAGTCAGTATGACGAAATATAAGATATAAATGTGCCTTCGGTACTAATAGGAACAACTTGCTTCGTCAAGTCATAAGTGCCATGATTACCAGTGATTCGGTTCAGATGATAATTAGCGATTGAAAGGCGAGAAGAACAGACCTTGAAATGAATGTAAATATTGAGTAACCGAGAGATTGTTTTACCGTTGATTTTTTGTGGTAAGAAAGGAGCACAGCAACATCCTGTGCACTCACTTTTTTCTTCTCGGGTCTCTTCCATCTCGGCAACTTTTTCTTCCACATGCGGTGGCTTATCCAGTGCAGGGTAGCCATGGAAAAGGTTTGCCAAGAATGCCAGGTTGAGACGTTGTGAACCACTGACTATATCTTGGGGTCGGACAAAAACACGACAATCCAGTTGCTCTGCGTTTTGCAGAACCATTTCCGCCCGCTGAACTAAGTCTACTGCATCCAAAATTGCCTTAAAAAGAGAAAGGCAGAAAATCGATTGGTTTTAATTCCGCTTAATGAGATCGGTGAAATGGACAACTCGTTAGTAGGGGATATGACACTTAAAAAAATACCCAAATCCAATTAGACGCATCAAAGCCGAATGCGAAAGTACTTCCGTTTTATAAGTTGCCTACTCGTGAGTAGTGTAAGTAAATAAGACTCACCCTAGCGGAATGCATAAATTGCTTCTTCTCGGGAGGCGCAATTTTTTCCACAAGATATGCATACACCTCACAGTTCTGAAATTAGGAAGCGTAATATAGTCAACGGCTTTTCTAGAATAAAATGTGAAACGTCGGGGCTACTAATGACATACAGCATTCTGGATTTTACAACGTGTCAAAGCCTTCAGAAATTCCCATACTCCGAAACCTCAAATTTACTAAATTAATTGGTGAGGCATCTGTTTGAATGTAACAAATGACATTCCGTTCTATCGGACTTACTGCGAATATGAACTAATAGTCCTTGTCTCATCGCTGCATGAGTGAGTTTTAGATTTGTGTTCCTGTGGTTTCAAGGCACAAATTTCAAATTTTTTTCATTGCCGTAGCATTTGTCCAGAGATAAAGAACTAGCAGCTAATGAGTCACACAACAGTATTAAGACGTTTCTAGTTGAATTATGGGAGCTTGATACACACATTGTGAGAAAAGCGGTCGCCTAAGCCAGAATATTTCTGGAGTTCAGGAGCAAGATAAGATAAAATAAAACATGCAATCTATCTGAAAAAGCATGCTGACTGAAAATAGATCTTTGTGGTTACTGATCACGTTCCATAGTTTTCCTTGAATAATTTTGATGTCGGTAGGTGAGACTAAGTAAGTCCAAGTTGTCTAGACAATAGACAGCGATATCCAGAATTCACTAAATTAATATGTGGTCAGTAATCAATCGTTTTATCGTTTGTGCTTTTCCCGTACAAAAAATCATACATGAAAAATTCACCAGTGCTAATTTCGAAGTTCTCTACTGTTAATTTCATTCAGATACTTTGAGCGTTGAAAACTCCATTTGGGATGAAATACCTTCTCCGATTTCTCTCCATAATGCCACCATGAGACACAAATTAAAATAAGTATTAAGATTTCGTATTTTTGAAGAGGCATTATTCTAAAATGCAAACGCATACTGTTTTGAGGTAAAGCGAAAAGAACAGTTTATCTAAAAAGTACGGTTGATCATACCAAACAGTAATCGGAAGAAAGTTGGCCAAATCATAACTGCAAGAAATTAATATCTGGGACCTATTCGCTGAAGGGCGAAGACCACTTAAGACCACGTTGCTAACGAGATTTGTAGAGCGTTAAAAAGAATCAGGGAGTAGATTAAATTACAAGAAAACTAGTACGCGTTTCTGATTAACCCAGACAGTAATAAATGGAAGGTATAAACTTCATTTTATGGTGGTTTGATCTAGTGGTAGTTTATTCCAAGAAAAAAAAACAGGGAACTCAATACTGTTCATATATTTCTTGAATACAGCTGGGAAACTATTTGTTGGCATTCAACATGTGTTTTATGCAAAGGATTACGAATAGAATAAAAATCGATTGCTTCAAAGATTACTACACCCCTCTGATCGTATTAAATTACCCCGCAATAATAGTTGAAACTTTATGAACAGAACAATAGATGGTAAAATAGGGAATTGTAATCGAGTGTGAATCCAATATTTGCTCCTGGTTACCAAAAAGTGCTTGTAAAATTATCGGTTTCCGACTGCATTAAAGTTACGGTCTGAAGATGCAAAAAGAATGAAATTAAAGCTGTCGACACTTAGGAAGTAACCAAGTGACCAGATTAACGAGAGTTAAGTGCATCATCAGACCTAAGCGCCTTCTTCAAAACTTTTCACTGGGTTGTAAAGCAATATTACCTCTTACTGCTGAGTCTAGTAAAGTTTTGTCGTCTGCATTTTAAGTAAATTTGTTAAATGGAATTGATAAGTATGCTAAGCATCGCTGATCGTGTATAATGAGATTTAATCTCTTGGAAGAGAGAGGAACAACTGCATAAATCAGCTCAGGGAGTATCAAATAATGAAGTAATTCACTGCGAACAGACATCTTTCTAGTCTAGTTCATATATATATATATACATATATATATATATACAGACTTGTTGTTCTTCTCCATTAGAGGTAAGTTTGAGATCGACATGAATTTAACAGAAAGGTGAGCACAATGTTTTCTAACCCCTTCTGTTTCCATTAATGGAGATCAAAGACTTATTATTCCAAGTCGGACTTTGACCGCAAATGGTAATTCATGGTACTGCTGGTGAAATCAGATAATGTTTCCTTAGACTTTTGTGGTGATTTGCGTATGTAAATCCATGGTTGCATCTCATACATCTGAACAGTCCTGAAAAACTGTGGAAATGCAGCATCGGGAGACTAAAATGTGTCGGCGACCTTCGATCAGGCGGACAGCTGCTTTTGCCCTAACGTTTGTCTTCTTCCTACATTCTTCGTTTTAATTACGGATTATGCAGAGACAACCATTTGACGAACCATCTCAGTTTATTATCACATAAGTTGACTCATGGTAGGAGTGTGAAAGATGCTGGCAATACGTATTACTTAGGCCTATGTTGAACAGACTTCTGTTGTAAGTGACTCCTGTAGTAGTGTCGCCTTATCGCTTATGCAATCTCAGTGATTCCGTACCAACATCGAAAGGGATAAGGATGCCAAGTGAAAGTCAGATAATACTGAGCCCTTATGCGCCGGTGACACACAGAACAATCCAGGGGAAAATAAAATGAAACAATTTTGATTTATCCCATTTTACTTTTAAGGGTAAATGTATACATCGCTTGACAGTATGCGTGACTGTTGTCCTCCTCGTCGTACACTAGCTTTCACATTTGTACGTGTTGCTAGCGTTGTATGATTTATAGAAAGTGATCATTATGATCAAACCGTTTCCAGTTATGATCGCGCTTCCGGATGCTAGTCGAAAGAGACGGATGGCGTATCACACAAGGCTTTCGAAACAAACCGCTAAAACGCATTTTTTAAGTTATTCACAGCACCCTTATTTAGTATGAATCCTGATCTGCAATGAAACTTGATCAATGATTGAGATTGTCTATAACTCAGAAACCGGGGCCGTTCATTAAATCACTTCACTAAACCCTTCACTTTACGGATTGGCTTTCCCCCAATTTCTCCTGGGTATGGTTAGTTTACTTTTTGTCGGGTGTTTTGGTGCAACCTATTGATTCCCTTGTTAGAACCGTTTAGATAATAAGAGCGGACTTCAGATTAGTCACGTCTGACTTTTTCAATTAGCTCTCACTCCAGTAGTTTACTGTGCATCAAAAATAACAGCTAAAGCAAAACTATGCATCACAAGAGCAGTGATCCCTATCAAGCCCTTCGCTTACCGCTGGAAACTAAACTCTGAAGCCAATAAAAAGAAAAGAAATTCCTATAAGTAATCATTTTATGTTCCCAAACTGCTTTGCTGTGCTCCAAAATGCTGTGAAGTGGCACTAATTTTTACCGAAATGTTTGGCTCAAAAGTACCTGACAGTTCTTAATTGATGTCAACTGTTTAAATCACGACGAAGCCGAAGTAGCTTACTGTATCAGCCTCTGTCAAGAGTATCAACATTAATCGCGCAAGTAAAAGGTAACTAGCAGAGTGAAATGCCTAAGCAAAATGAATACTTCGTAAAATTCAGTCCAGTTTACTTCCAATCTCACAGTGATAACATAAATAAGAAATTGTTTTCTTCTACAGGCCGACCTCTTTGTTCTGTGCCCAAGCACACTGCTAGTCAACTGGCCGGGGTCTTGGAAACCTCCGTGTGTCAATTGACTCTTCATTGTGAATGCAAATTAGAAGTATCTGGTGTGATTCAACTGATCGAAACGGCCTCGTTCACACAATGGTATGCAAGTGAATGGGTACACAATTAGCATACTGGCATCGACGTTAGACGCAAAACGAGCCTCGTCTAAAGCTGCAACTATTTATTTGGTATAGACAAACGACGCAGAATCACTTGCAGATTAGCATACGTTTGCACTCACTCTATCTGATACTTGTTTTGCAAATGCTAGGTCCTCGCAATATTCGAAGTTGACTTACAGTTGCGTCACCCTTGTACAGAAGCTGCAGCCAGGGTTTCCTTTCATTGAAAAGTACAAAAACCACAACAAGCCAAAAAATGAATGCAGTTTCGTATGATTTATCACAGATAAACACATTTTGTCGGAGCAACCTGGACGTGGACTCTCATTGTGAACTTGTCCAGTTAGCTGAGCAGAATTTAGACAAAAATGAAAATGGTTTATGATTAAGGCAACTTACTGAGTCGCACTTGAAATCATTTATATCATGCATCCCTTGTTAATTTGTCATAATATCTCAACACATTCACTGCATTTAGTTCAATATGTAGTAAGTCATAGATTTTACGGTGACAGGAGTGTCAGAGTGCCACCTCGAACAAAAATTCTGTTAAACTTCTGACTACCAATTCTTTTTAGAGCGGTAACATTTGGACGTTAATATAAACCAGAACAGATAAAATGCATAAAAATTACCAACCCGAATATCCATGGTGAAGTTGTGCATGCGTGTATCACTCTCCGTTCCCTGAAGATGGTAGTTTACCCAGCGTATCAGTATATCCTCGGGGGATAACTTTGCAAAGTCGGAAATCGTTTCTTCGCCATCAAGAAGGGTGGCCAGTTCGGCATGAGCAACAACATTTATCTGCTTAAGTAAACCAATCTAGAAAGTGAAGATACATACTACTGATTGATTCTGGGCAAAATTTCAATTAAACAGATAGTGGAATGCATTGTTCGCAAAATAAAAGATGTTTTAAGTCTCTCAAAGTTTGAAATGTAAGTACGAATATTATTAGTAATAGTCCATTTTCTTGCTGACATTTTATTTAATTTCAGAATGTATTGTCATATAGAAGTGGCTCTGCAATCCTTGTTGAGTGGTTATCCAACTAAACCCGAGACGATTTACTTCAACTGAACGTTGACCACCGGTTTATTTACTTCCAATCAATTAAAAATCAACCAAAAGGGATCTATTTTGGTATAACACTGCCACTTTTTCTATTTATGAACAAGCAATTTTTCTGTTTTACTTAGGCTGACGTTATGTCTAAGTTCCGAGATAAAGGCTTCTCGCGTACCGAAAGCTTCCCTTACGATGCATGTAGTTGCGTGACTTTGCACTAAAAAGAAAAGCTATATTTATTTCGGAGGTCCTATTTCTTTGCAGTCGTTTCAGTTAAAAATTTCCGCAATGCGAAACACCTATTAAGTTCACTACCTTTCGACTGGAAAAATTATTACCATTTTTATATTTTTTGCTACGATCTGCTCACAATTGACACCTTGTACTTGTTCAGTTTTTTATTTGCCGGTTGGCTCTTTAGTATGCCCAACAATCTTGTTAGACTAATCATCTAAGCTAAAATGCGTGATGGGTCTTAAGGCTAAAAAGCAGTCTTCTATTTCGAAACAGCCTGTTCCAAATCATAATTACATGCAAGTCTTTGTTGCCCCCTTCCCATCATTGTCCCTAAGCTGAACTAATTTTTGTGATGTTTCTTTGATTTATTGCCTTAATTTTTGGTTTTCTGCATTTATCCCTGCAAGTTATCGCCAACTGTGTTAAAATGCACAGTCCTCGAACTTCGACGTTTTCTGTGATCGAGGCTGTAAATTTATTAGAACTTTGAAGTGAGGTAACAGAAATGTTGCATCAATATCCCAATGGAAAAATAGACGAATACCAAGGCCGCATGCTTTCAGAAGTTCTCAATTTTGACTTAGATATGAAGTACTAAATTTTTGCTGATATTGAATTTTCCTTTGAATACGGCACGAATGTATGCTTCTATAAAACCGAATTTGCGCATGTTAACATCAGTATAGTTTTTTTTCTGATAGGTGAAATTTTGGCTCACTATTTTAGACTGCTCTACATATCTTAGGGGAATTTTCTTACCCCTAACAAAATCCATCTTATCTTAGAACTTTATAAATTCCTTAAATACTAATACGGTCTTTAATTTAAAGGAATTAACGGTTTTATTATTTTTTAAATTTTGGCTGTTAAAAGAATTGTAAACGCAAAATGACCTCCCAGAATTGCGATCATTTTTCACTGAAAAATTATCTTTTCTTCCAGAATTTTTCGGGTTAATTACTATGGGAATCTTTCTGATGACTTGAAAAAGTTCCAAAACTGGTTTTGAGGGAAAATTGCCATGCTGTTCCTTGTTGCCTGCAGAATATTTTTCCAATCTGAAAGTGGAATGTATTCATGCATACTGACCAACTGCGGACATCTTTCTGTCCCACTTCAAGAGTGCATAGCTTCTTTTAGGTCCTCTTGCTTGAATGAATGTTAGAAAGCGCCATGTAAACTATAGGGCTTTATAGATTTTACCTTTTTGTTTACGCATGATTTACGCCAGCGTTTCTTTATTTGGCATACCATTAGATTGCCAATTACTTTTGCTTGGTTACTTTTGCACTGTTTGCTCTGTCCTTTTTACTCATTGATTTCTAAAAATATCCTATCATATAAACTTACAGCTAAATTATGTTGTTTTCTAAAGTTCCATGACTTGATGTATCGTAAGTTTGCTGTATCTCGGCGCATATTATTTTAGGCACAACCATGTTCACTGACATGGCTAACGTTGAATTTGCTCATTGCAAAATTCGTTTGCATCTTATTCGGTTTTTAATACCACCTGTGTAAGGTTTTCAAGAATATCTCAAACCTATCACTGCTTGGTTTTTGATAGTATCACAGATCTGTGCTTGACAGGAAATAGCATGCGTCATGGTATAATAATATGAAGGAATTTTAACTAGTTACCGTTTTGTCTGCTTCACATCTGAAACTAGCTTAATGGGCCAATCGTTCCGTGGGATTTTGATTTTTCCATCTTTGGTAAATTCTGGCATATCATTTCTTAATTCTGCCCTTTTGGTTTTCGTTTACTAATACCATTTAACACAATACGGGCTTTATTACAAAATCCATATCCACTGGTCCAAGTACCTCACGTAGCTCAAGACTGCGTGAACATTAGTCCTTCACTTCAACTACTTAGTCTTAAACATTTAGTTATTTGGTTTCCAATTTCACTATGGACTTATTCCAGAATTTACTTTGGATGAAAAAATAATCGCTGGTTTTGTACCCTTGCTCTAAGCATATCTTAGCAAAACGCGCCATCAGTTTGAAATTACAGTAGGACATTTCACTGTAGTACAACTTAGCTAACTGCTTACTGTGTAGAACGGTTCTGATAGAAACAAGTAAAAAAGCAAAAGTCCTAGCAGAAGAGCCACCGAGGCCTAAACCATGAATGTAATCTTTCACCACTGTCGTCCTACTAATGCAATAACTCAATTCAACCCTTGTTGTAGGCTTAAGCAAACTTTTGTCTATCTTTTCACTCTTGCCCATAATATAAAAGCAATGCCACCTTAACAGTCTAATTTGCTTACCTTAATTATTTGCCAGAGCAGCCCCAAGAGCAGATGCTTCGTACCATTAAGAATATCTCCGGCTCCAATATTGACAACGTTGCATCCAATAGCTCGAGCACTATTTAGGGCCAAAGTTATGTTTTCGTGCATTTGAAATGTCGTTAAAGTTCTGTTTATGTTCATTGCCCGCTGGTCTATGGTTCCAGGAGATGAACAGTTGATAATTTTGCTTTGAAATTGAGAACACAGAAGTGCAAGTTATAGGAGCCTATTTATCATACGTCCATTTAAACTTACTTTTATTTAAATCAATCAACAATATTTAGCGGCTGATAGCAAACAAGTGCCATAACGCAATTCAAATGATAACTTAAAAGTTCCAAAACAGAAAGATGTAGTGATAGTTTCAGTTTTAACTTACTCATGTAATGGCGGAAATTACAAAAGACAGCACCATTTTAGTATGCTCGTTGGATGTTGACTTCCTTTCATGATGTAAACACTTAAATTAGCATTTTCAGGCGTTATTTAGGAAAACGAACCCGCTCATTTTTATAAATCTATTTTTAGAACTCACTGTAGCGCAGAAAGTTGTGCAACAATTTTTCAGTGACATTGTTGGTAAGATAATTCGTGGAATATACTAAGCCCCAATAGTGGATGACTTTAACTGCGTCCTACCAAGGAAATCTGATGAGATTTTGCAGCGGTCTTGCTTACAACAACGTGTCTCACAAGTGTAACTTAATATCAGTTTCCTTTACTTTATATAGTTTGATGTAATTACTTTTTTAAGCGGGATATTATATTATTGTTCTTATGCCTTTTGTTTCCCATAAAATGTTGAGTTTTAGAGCTTTTCCAATAACAATTGAAATGAACTCTAAGACTCCTATTATTCAACCACTTTTGAACTCTGTAGTTCTAATTATAACCCAAAGTTAAGTTTTAACAATTCTACTGAACATCTTTTCTTAAGCAAATTCTGCGTCTGCACACTGCTTACTGTTTCTTGCCTAAGCAAATGGACTAGCGACTCAATAAATTCTGGTTCATCTCAAGCAAGTAACAGATTTCTGCTCCATATTGTTATTTTGTATTTCATTTCGGCCTTGCTGTTTGTCTTTTATATCGATTTTGTCATCAAAATACGCAGTTTTTAAGTTAAAAATGTTTATCAACAAATGTCATTGGGTCTACTGAGAACCATTTGATTTCCCAACGCATTCTTCATTTGACCTCTCAATGACCAGAAGCTGAGCCCACGCCGTCCTCTTTAAATGTCCTCCTAAAATACCTCAATTGGCTTTCATTAAAACCTTTGGCATTTAGCAGCCGTAACCTGATTACTGCCAATTAGGTTAAACTGGATATTTCAGAGACTATCAATAAGTATTAGGTACGCTACTTTTGTGCATCCAGTATTTTTTCAAACTTGCCGCAAAAGCAAAATCAAAATAAGCACACTCAGTTGGCTTCCTTTTGGGTATGTTTAGAGATTTGCATTACTTGTTTTAACCTGAACAGTTGCACAGAAAACCATACCTTCCATATTCTTACAAAAAGCTTTAGAGTACTGTCACAGATATAAACATCGAAATTGTTTTTAAAAATTCATTTTATTTGACTTCGCGTTTCCCGAAGTACTTTGATCGCATCTTAAAAGTAAAATAGGTGTTATTAATAAATTATGCTCCTGTTTTAGGTCTCATCTTTTTGTTGTCAATTCATTCAAAAATGCTGAAAATCCCTCACTTTGAACAATATAACTTCAATACAGAATTTAAATCAATCACTTAGAAACTGCCAGATTTTAATGCTCTTAATGACAAAATCACGGATTAATATGTGAGCATGAACCATGATGCACGGTCTCTGAAATGGTTTCAAATGAAAAAAGACAGCTGCTTTTTAGAGAGCAACAAAAAAGTATGTTTAGCCTGTAATCAGAAACCTATCGTTTCCACGAACGCCAGGTTCTCCAAAGTTTGATGACATTTAACCTAGGATGTTCCGCCATATGCAGCCAGTCGGCTTCAGAATCACAGAAGGAATCGTATTGCATCAGGTGCAGCAAAAGTCAGTATGAACCTCGTATGCTCATTCTGGAACTTGATACTCAGCAGCACTTTGCAATTTTGGTTTTCAGATGAAAATTCAAATTTCGCACTACCTTATGAGAGAAATTTAGTCGGCAACTCTAACAGGGGCTACTTGCACTTGCTGGTTACTCTCATTGGTAGGTACTTGTGATTTGTGAGCAACATCAGCGTATGACTAAACTGATTCAATCCAATTCACAGATTTCGTTACGCAGTTAAATTTTTGAACGTCCGGCGGTTCATTCCACGATTCTTGAAAACGGTCAAACCACCAAAATGGGTCACACCTACTAAAACCTTTCTCGAAGTTGATGGTGAATCTTTAAAGATAAGTGGTGGCCACTAAACAAACTTAAATTTGAAAATTATTCGACATCTATGTCTTGACAAAGAACCGAAAAAGGTACCAAGCAGATTCGGAGATTTTTGTTTTGGCCGGGTCTAAGGGACTTTTTTCGGATCACATCACAACCTGAATTTTATTAGCTAACTGCCATTGACACTACTTCCAGTCTGGATTATTAAAAAATTCGCCATTTGGACCAATCACTTCATCAGAAATTATTTGTTTGGTGATAAATTCATTTAGTTAGAATTTGTTTGGTGTTGAGAGTTATCTATTGCTGATCCCAACAGATCAGCTCACCATGGAAAACCCCTTCGACCATACTAAGGCATTTTTGGACTTAGTTTGGCTAATCACACAGCTAAGTATGCTTTTAATTTCAATTGCGTTAGACCTCTTGATTATCTGACTGGCCAAGGTGGTTTTAGGCCCAATTTTGGAAACAACTCTTACTGTTTAATGCAGCCTTTTTGAATAAATGCTGGGCTTTCCTTTCACTGAAATATATTTAACAATTTTTGATTATGTCTGATTCACCATTATTGTAAAGTTATGAACTTTCAAGCATACCTTAAGCACTAGATATTGATAATGAAATTCATTTTGCTGCTAAAAAGACTACCCGTTCGCTCCGAGAAATAAATATTTTACCCTTGACTGCGTCCAGACTATCACAGTGCAGTGAGTCAGCAGAAATTATTAGCATTGTTAAAATGTGCAATGGAATCATTTAGCCCATCAATAATCCGAGATCTTAAACGAGGAGTTGGCAATTTCTTGCTACACTACAGGAATTCAGCTGACATCCGAAAACAGGAAAGCCTTGATCAGCTCTCTAAACGCCTCATACTTCGGTTTAGAATGAGGGCCCTAGAATCTGCGGATCTTAACTACCGGTGCTGCGACCATTTGCTGTTTGCATCTGAAATTGTGCCAAGACCATTTGGAAATCGAATGGCAGGAACTTTTGTCATGGACAGTGGATCAAAGCTTTAAAGACACAGTGACTAAATACACCAAAACACAGTGATACCGCTGCTGACGTACACACAACTCCGAGTTTCACATCAGTTCCTTCGTATTTAGATGGAAATATTGAATCACTGTACAAATTTGGAATGTCCGATAATGAAGCCACCCAAAAACTTCAAACATCTCAAATTCATTTCACTTGTGACAACTATGGTGGCTGTGGGTAATTTGTTAATTTCCTTTCCTACATAATTATGCTTGAATTACTATATGAATATGCAGTCATTAAGTGTGCAAATATGAAAGTTCGATCTCCATCCTAACTGTGGCTATTCTGAATCGCCATTCACTACATATGGCTACTTTTACTCATTTGGCGAGGCAATCAGCAGGCCAACAGTAATATTCGGAAAATTTAAAATGCTATTAATCTTTATTTTATAGACTGTCGTCACTCATTCCACAAAGCTAGTAACAAATCTTCTTTGACTCTCTCCGATTTCCTGAAATTTCCTCACTTTTACCCATTATTGATCAGTTTCCTAAGGTTATTTTATCTCGAACTACTAGAGTTCCAAAACAATTACCTTAGCTTTCTTACTAAGTAAGGATATTGATCAGACCTTCCTTGGCGAACCATTTGGTCGATATCGTCCTCAGATAAATAGTTGACTCAGAAAGTTGTTACAGGGGTAGACCATTCCAGCAGAAAAAGGACCCCTGGAAAATATTTGCAACAAAAACCGGTACTGAAAAGATGACCCGTCACTTGACTGACGTACTTCTGAATGTTTAGCTCTTCTCTTTTTTGCCCCTTGCTCACATAAATTCAGCATCACTCACGTGATGCGGGATTCTTATCGATTTCAAGGATCCACGTTACAGACTATTGTTTTTGCACCATGGGTTTTATTTCCGTTGGCGCTCCTGCTTTTGAACCTGCCCGCACTTACTATTCATAGGGAAACACTATATACACAAAAAGCACAGGATTCAAAAAATCTTAGATCAAGCGCTTTGCATGAATGTTCGTAGAATACTTACCACAATAGAATTCCATCGCTACATTTTTTGTATAAATCCCCGCCATCATTATGAAAAGGGAAGTACTGTTCACAATCCGGATCATCTTTCAAGTTGCTACATGAATAAAATAAAACCAGGTATAAAAAACTTACCGTTCCATCCAGCTTGAGAAAGCTACTTGTTCATCTTCACTAATGCTGTGCAATGTATCGTCAACGACAGAATCACTTGAAGACCCGTACTGAAAAAGATGTGACTTTGTTGATACATTTTCAATCGTTGTTAAACGGGGGTCATGCTTGCACAACTCTTGATAAATCTATAGGGAAAATAGAAATAAACTATCTCATTTATACCCTCTTAAAGTCCGTCAAACTAAAAAGGGTAACTTCATCCTTAATCTCAGCCGCTTTGATTGCTGCATTCAATTCGTCTTCACTGACTCTGAGGTCCAATTGATGTAAAGCTGGGAGCAAATTCTTCTTTTCAAGGCGGCCGCTGTAATGCGAATCATACTGAAAGGATAATTTATAAAATTATGACTACTGCTTCAAACGTTCTCAAAAGTCCACTAAGGTTGCTTCTGACAAGTTCTTGCCTCTGGTCCATGAGCGATAACAAAAAAAGCCACTCAGTCCCCCGCGCCTACCCCTTGCAGTCGTGACGAAATAAAACAAAATTCCTCCTAGCAAAGCCCGCCGGGAATATGGGAGACATTTACTTATTATCGAAACCAGAAAGTTGTCTTCATTAATATCCGGTTCTTAATGGTCTCCATACTGTTGAATCTTGAACGGTAACTTCTATTGACAATACTTACATAGGCTCCCAATTCGGAAATCCCTTTTTACCACCATCCATGGAAGTTTTCGGTCCGTCGTAACCTACTCGTAAGTACTTGACTTTTTTCCATATCAGTGACTTTGAATGGTAACATCCTTCCCTAAGTTGCAGTGGAGCATGGAGTGGTTATTCTGGAATGTCTGAATAACCGAAAGTTAAGCGCTCAGTGCAGTTGCCATCTGCACTTTGCCTATCCAAACTCCACTTTCACACTCCTGTCAAACACACTGAACATCCTTCTACTGCCGACTGTTGTTCTGTTTTACCGGCAGTGTCTGAGTTGTCAGTAGCCTAATGGTGCCGCGCCGAGTATGAGCGGCACACAGGTGATATTAATTGCTAAATGCAAGCAAAATGAATATGAGAGCCACATTAGAACAGTCGGTTTTACAGGGAGGAGAAATCCCCCGTTTTGTACACATCCTTTCCAAATTGTTACCAAACAGTCCTGGAGAACCCAGTGCAGAGCAAAATCTCAGATTGAAGGTAGGAAATCGGGCACTGGTAATCACTAAGGTTCTAGAGGCACCTGGACAACCTTTGGTTCTTTGGCTGCCTCACTGTTGTAAACCATCTTGTACTTCTGCCTCCGTGCTTAAATCACACTGAAGTTCAAAGTTCATTTGTTAGACTGTAGTATTTGCGGCTGCGAACGGTGCCGTCTTTGTTAAATGTGACTGATTTTCTTAGTCCCTCTGGCCTAGGCTTCGCAGTTTGACAGCTACCTGTTTCCTGTGACAACTAGTAAGAGGAACGAGGGTCAAAGTGATTTCATCTAGTGTGTGAAAGCAGCTGAGTGGAAATGGAACATTCCTCCATTAGTAAGAACACTGCCAACCAGGTCCTCGCGAAAGCGCCGCTAGCTGGAAAATATTTGGAATCGGGTATAGCCCTATTAGGTTATGCGATCTTTCGAGTTGATATAAATGACACCAGAATTGGCGTTGGGACAGTCCTTTCCTGCAGCTAAAATCATATTTGAATCCGAATGACTTCGGCGAGAAGTTTTGACATCGCTTGCAACTTACCAGCAGTGACTACGTAACTCCTGATGTCGTGTATAGCACTCTCGATACTCAACGAAATCCCATCTCGATTGGTTCAGCTCAGCTCATTACAGATTCCACGGGAAACGTTTTGCTCCAGCCACTGCCGGAAGTCTTTTGATGGCATGCAATCCGGTTGTGCACCCCCATATGCTAGTTCCAATTCCATTGTTCTCGATGAAAGACGGAAAACCGGAAACCCCATCTCAACCTGACAGCGAGAGATAATAATAACAATGATATATAGTATTCTGCAATTTTGAAGACATGCATAAAACACAACTAAATTTGTGGAAAAATACCGTAAACGCGACACACTTGAGTATTCAGGTGAATTACTTGAGAAACAGTGTGAAGCAGAAACAACCCCTGCTATGCAGCGCTCGTGACAAACGCGTGAGTCGAAATTCTGGTTGGATAAACGGTTTGACCTAATGCATGATATTCGAAACTAATTGTTAATGATCAACCGAGTTTAAGTGGATCAAACGCAGGTAACGCTGAAGCAAAATTAGCTATGGGACGGTGGCGAACGTTGATACTGCCGAGATGCATGAAATCCAAAAAGGTTGAGCGGTGAACAAAACGGTCAGCCGGAGATGAAGAAAGGCCTTATAAGCATGTTGTTATCTGTTGGGAAATTCCGAAACTAAAGTGGAGCGTCAAGTGTTGTAAACAAATGAGCTGAATCCGACAGAAATACTAGGTCGATTTGATGTACTACTAATAATGTTTTATTTCTTGGACAGTACCAAGGCAAGCAGTGCGCATGATCGTGAAGTGCGGCGATAGGGACGAAAAATGAAACAATACAAAAAGTGGCTATTCGAAAAGGGTCATATTTGATTGATGAGAGCAAAAACGGAACTAAGTTTCCAAGCGGGAGATTTGACTTTCATGGAGATTTCTCTTCAGTGCCCCTTTGTTTCTCTGTTGCGCGTCTCGTAGGCCACAACGTACATGCAGCAGACCGAGCTGGGTCGATGACGCTACTAGCAAGCCCCCTAATTTAGTGAGGTTCCTAAATGACGGGAAGAAACACGAATTGGACCTGGTAGAATGGATAACGCGTGGCAAGAGGAAACGCGATAAATCAAGGAACGAGAAATTTAGAGGCGGTTCCTAGCGGAATGCGTAATTCGGCGAGCGGTATACTGAACAGACGCTAGCAGTACAAAAGGGAAAATGTTGGCAGCACAGCTGTTTGGGCAAATGGAGGCGGCGACACGGATTAGAAATTGTGTAGCCGCATATCCGATTAATATGGTTTGCTATGGGCAACTTAGGTTTTGAGAATTTCAACTAGATCCAATAAAGGGTGTGGAGCCTGATAAAAAGAAGGGGAACCGGACTCAAATGAGGCAACGTCTTGCGAAGGGCATTTGCCGAATTTGGCAGACTAGAATAGAGGTTCATGAGAAATGACGGTTCTTAGCCATTTTCATGAAGAATGTTGAGAGGCGTGCAGAAAGTCAGCTCAAGTCAGACGGTAATATAAAACATTGGGAAAGAGCAAGAGGAAACCAGTACAAAATGATGCAAGTGAACACATGGACTAGAGGACTGTTTACCAAAATAGTGGGTGGGGCTGACCGAGTGCTGGCTACGGAACCTGAAAAATACCTACATGCACCCGCATTTTAGGGAGAAGAACAATGAACAACAACAGTAGATATAAATAAGGAACCTGGCTAGGAAAGACAGGTAAATTAGGGAGTGTCTAAATTCACAACATTTAGATCATGGATTACAGTCCACTCTGGGAGACCATGCCATTCAAGCACAGGAAATGGTCGGGACCAGCAGGTGTGGTATATAGAGAACATCACTAGAGGAAGTAAGAAACCACGTAAGACCCCATGTTCACGAAGGTGGCAAGAGGTCCAAAGTGTCCAAAATGGACAAGGGGATGTCGATGAGGAGTGAAAAAGAAAGAATTCGAGATGCTGACCTATCTTAGTCTTGTGGAATCGTTTGGATTCGTCAGTAACCAGGGTAATTCCAAAAGCCAAAGTCATTTTACTTAGTGAAGGATTAAAATGGACAGTAAGAAATGAAGATGATAGTGGAAGTGGTTATTCGAGGACGATGGCCGAGTAGGGATACCACACCATGTCGGCGACGATATTGGAATTGTTTGAGGAATAGGAGGGAGGAAGATGTACGTGAGCATCCAGATGCACAGTTGAAACAATAAAGGTTATGAATATCGATCTAAATTATTCGGCGATAAAAATCGTCTGTGAGGACGGAAGATGGGTGAGGTGCACCCGACGTGGAACTGCATGTTTACAAGAGATATGAGCTAGAGTCGCGGCGCAATTTGAAATTGGGATTTCGAGAGACGAGGGTTGAATACTGTATGATTATTCACAAAAATCACTAAAAATAATATCAAAATAGATTATTTGCTATGGAAAACCTAAGAAAAAGCACTCAGGAGTATTGTGATGGATGTTGGAGATGAAGGCAAGTGAAACCAGCCAAAACTATGCTAGACCTTTAAGGGGTAATGCATTTTTAAGTTTTGCTTGGCAGGTAGAAGAAACCTGCAAGAAAGCTGATCAGGCCTAAATAGCGCTGGCGAGAACTGGACCCTTGTGCGCGAGGGATAAGATGGCTACTTTATTTAAAAGCAAAGCCATTCATGAACACACTTACCAAGAAAGCCGACCATGTTGTTGTAAAGATCAAGAAGTTGAAAGTATGCACACCCCCTTCCAGTGGAAGTAGTAATTGTTTTTAACAGTCGTGGTGGTCCGCGAAAGTATGGGTATTCTAGGCGATCAGTGGCAGAGTTTGGGTCGCCTTCGTGTTGAACGGGATCAGTATACGAGCTTTATATCTGTCTCACAGAGCCGCAAAGAAACTGTGTGTTCCGGTCCGGCCAGGGTGAAAGTCATCAACCGCCAGATTTGTGTTGGATGTCTAATTTACTCTGGCTAGTGGGTGATAATTGGGACTATGTGTGGACCTGGAATAAAGCCAGGGGGATATAGGTGGAGGCAGTCTGGGGTTGGGTTCAGCTGGTGTTACGGTAAGCAGACGGCAAGTATAAAGTGACCAAAGATATTGAGAGGTGGGCAGCAAAGTGGCTTACGGAAGTGATAACTGTAAGCTTCCTGTGGGCGTTTCAGGGTCGAGAAGTACATCTTGAATTGGATAACAGCATGGAGACAGTTGGTGGTGAGGATGTAAGCTACTGACCTTCTAGGTACTTACGGAGTGTGAAATGCATGGCTCGGCCAGTTCAAACTCACACGGTGCTTATTGATAACGTGATTTTGAGCTTTCGTTTGACGTCACCACATGTATCGGTTGCAATGGTGTGAGAGCTTGCCCATCAAATGAGTTAAACAATAAAAGTCATTCTTTGCCACGTCTGTACAATTATTCCGGGCCCAATGTAAATGCGATGACGGGGGAAAGATTTCAGATGCCATCGATTCTACTGCTTCCAGTTGCCTGGGTGGGGAACTAGTGAATTAAACTGATTGACAGATGCTGCAGTTAGCCAGATGCTAGGGCAAGAATTGCCTCAGAAAACCATAAAGTGGTGCCAATGGAGAAGCATCAGAGTGCTAGGATCATTATTCTTGATTTGAAAGGGATAACAGCAACTTTTGTCACCTAGTAGCCACTACAAGTATAACTGGTCAATTAAAAACTAAACAGAAGCAGCTGTATTAAAGTTAGGTTACCTGCTTGGTGTCCTTTAGGAGGTCAGGGGCAGGTTGAAAACTACAAGAGTGGGTAGTTAAAGCATATGTGAACAGTCCCAAGAACTACCACCACAGATCGTCTAACAACGCAACCAACGGAATATCTACCGGACAAGGGATGTAAGATTCACACTGTCGGGCCTGAGCTGATGCAGATATCCTTTGTTGAGTGTGTGTCTTTACAACCCAAGCTAGCTTTCATTTCTTGGTTCAGCCTGATCCCCGCAGCACCGTTTTTCCTAACGGAGCAAAGGTTGAGCCATAAATGATTTTTTTGATTATTCCAAACTTGATTTTCCGAAGGATATATTTTTGCAGCTGCTGGGAATATTTTGTTTACCTAACGGCGCGCGATACCGCGATATGCACGCTGCAGTCTTCAGGGGTTTTGCCTGTGCAGACCAATGAAAACAAAAATGGTGATATACAGACGCACGGAGGATGGGGTTTATGCCTTGGAGCAGATGCCCATATGTATGACCCCGTCATCCACAACGTCATGAAGTATCTTTTCTTAACCAAAATTAGTTGAAACCTGGTAGACTGGACGGAATAGCCGCGTGAACGCAGCAGTTCGTCTGTGTAGTATGGGGAGTTTTAAGAAAGAAGGCTGGATATTCATAGAGCAGAGATTTAACTTGATTCGAGATATTAGGTAAGTGGGAATTGAGAAGGACAGGTAAGGAAGAGGAGAGGAGCCCATTTATAAAAGACTACAACGAAAGAAGCTGGCCCGGTAACATCCGACAGAAGGCCTGAATCACTTATGTTAACTTAGTACGTCGAAGAAAACGAGTATTTGAGGAAGAGACCCAGAGCTAAGAAGACCTATGTAAACAAAAGTTATTCGTGGTGATGCATTCCATAGAATCCGGCGTCCTGTTATCGCGGGCCATAATAACAATATGTAGTGCTTTTGAATGAGACCATAGCGCTGATTGCTGTAATCCAAGAAGAACCTAATGATAAAGCTTATGAGGACTGAGAGTAGGGCATGCCGATAAAATCTGGTAAGTCGAACAGTCTATGGACTTTGTTTTTGAAGACGATGGTCGACAATGGTAGGAGACGCAAATTTTGGGGCAGTAAACTTAATAATGAAGAATATTCAACAATGAAAAACATTCCTTTGACAGCTGTTTATTTCACTTCACTTATAACTGCGAGCTGATTCTATCGAATGAACTACGAAGATTGCTTCTGAGCAGAGGGGCTGAAATGCAACCGCTACTGTTGACAGTAATATTGTAGAGTAGCAAGTTTGCTTCAACTTGCAAAAAGTAGAAAGCTTCTAGATTCAGCACCTTGCGTCGTTCTTCGTAAACTGAGTTTGTTGAAATGCACAATAGTCACTCTTTAAATGTACGCTGAAGGATCTCAGTCTCTGGTCTGCAGCAGTGCCCCGTATTGGAACAGAATAAAGAACAATCATTCAGAATGGAATCGAAGTTCCTTTTGAAGAGGTTCAGTTTACTCACATGCAACAAGGGTTCATCTTACAGATTGGCTTTTTTCAACTTCAGCAACTACATGTTCCAAATCGTCGAAACTACTTAGGTAATTTAGGTCCAAATTACGAACCTTAGAGCTGATAAGGATGGTGTGATTTCCAATTTTAGTTATTTCAGGATAAGCTGCAACTGAGACAAAGGATAGAGAATTTTGTGTGAGAAATCACGGGGCTGCTGAGCTAAATCAGAGCACAGCCTAGAGCCTCAAGAGCACTGTGTGGACGACTTTCAATTCATCGGTGAAGGGAACAGAAACCCTTTTCTAATAGCGTTTAAGACATCATTGCCGTTTAAAGGACACAGCGGTGAGCCTTGGAAAAGTCCTTGAATTACACCAATGGCTGCTAGCCCGAGATAGGAGGTGCAAACATCTACCTTTCCCACTAGAATTCCGGATAAGAAATAATAATAATAATAATAATAATAATGTATATTTCTCGATTGTGAGATGCATGCGCAAGGCAAGATCAATTTTTTACATAGATGATGCACATGGAAACACGGACTATGTGAATCGAAGAGACATGGGGTGAAAGCGACCTCTAGTGATTTGAGAGGCTTGTTTGTTTTTGTATATCTCTCGACATACGAGAGTCATGCGCAAGATAACATTAAAATTAGGCCAGGAAGGCACAATGAAGACATGGAAAACGGAAACCAAAACATACAATGCAATGTGGTCTACGCTCACAGGATCATAACGGGCAATGTGGTTTTCCGAGCAGGGGTCTTTATTTCAAAGCTAGGTAATTGTTCGCAAAGATTTTTCTGTGGTTGCATTCCAGTCCTACACTGCAAGTTATATTGTTTGAATGCAACAAAGGTGCGTATCGCGGGCGCAAAATATGGCTGGGGGGCAATGGCTGTCGCCGCCCGTTGGCCGGGGTACTCGATAGTCAAGAGAGTCATATTGTGGGCATGAGTATCAGTATGGATGCCATAACGGAATGGAAATGAGCGAAAACTAGACTGGATATCAAAAAGGTAGTATAAAACTCAAATTCAGAAGGCACAGACCGATTTAGCAAGGAGAGCGGCGACAAAGGATGGGTATTGTGCCATCGTAATACTAATACATGAGGTTTGTTTCGAGCAATTTTGCGTTCAATGAGAATTAGACCATGAAATTATAAAGTCTGAACCAGTAGGATTTGATCTTGTTTGTCAGCCTACGTAGGGTACACTATGAAATCCTTTCGTTGCATCCAACTACGCTACCAGCGCCGACTTTCCGTCATAACCGCTCTTGTGATTTCATCAATATAGTCAGTCATGGACTTGATGCAAAATTTCCTTTCGAAAATACGCTGTTGGTCAGTGTCGACGAGTATGTGTTCTGTGGGGTACTGTCGGCTGCATTTTAATGAAGCCCTCCATGGTTCTGGAGCCCACTGAATTATGGCTGTCGGGTCGGTAGTTGGTTGGTTGAGATTGTGCGCCGCTCGTTTTTATGGGAATTATGATATACATTCTCCATTCTGAGGGGAAGGTACCGCGTTGAACGGAGAGGTTGTATATGCTGACTAGCAGAACTGGAATATCCTCCAACAAACGGTTCAGGACAGTAGCTGACCCTTACCCTTGCCGGAAACGGAGCTATTTGTTTCCACAGGAAAGATGCCTTTCAGGACACGAAGTTGGAGGCTTACTGTCAGCGCGGATCTGCCAAACGCCTCAGAGATTTCTTCAGGTATGTGCTACTATAAATGATATACTTGACAGGGGTGGCAGAGGGCCTGATATGGAGAGCTGGCTTTTTCACTATTCTTGCCAGAGCTGGGTGTGGGGTGAACTAATAGAAATCCCGTGGAACTTGCTTTTCACTAAGGGACTCAATAATCGTTTCTTGCTTTTTGAAAGGTTATTGGTTCGTAGAAACAAAGTCTCTGGTTCTAAGGAAGCCATCAAGGCACCTATACAGCAATGAATGCAACTTTTCAGTTGTCATCCACACCTTCCTTGATAGGAAAAGTTGTCCCAGTCGCAGCTGCAGAAAACATTTGGCAGGCGGTCCAAATTTGCTCTAGAGCACGGCCTAGAGGTTGGAGATGGAGTGTTGCTTGGAAATGTAGTGTGAACCTTTATCTATGACACTGGTGATTACATCCAGGAAAATTACGTTCAATGGATTTGCGGAAGTGCCTTAAGGCTGTCGTGGAAACAAGATCTAGAATATTTTGGTTTCTAAACGGAAATAATTCGTGTTGCACCCATCCTGCTTTCCTGACATTAGGGAAAAGGAAGCATGTGACTAGGAGTAGTACAGGCAGGCTTCTGTGGTATTGAGGCCTTCCGCCATGACGTCTGAACTTGATAAAGAAGAAGGCTAGTTAACTGCATCAGTTGTGAGTGAGAAATCGTCCCGACAAAGTCACGGTTAACAACACACATCCATTGAAAAGGCTTTTGCTGCCAATATCAGCCCCCAGGATATATGGCAAATTGGATGGCAAATTGCTGAGTAACTTGACGCAAGAAGACTAGTAGTGAATCGCATACATAAAACAGGAAGCCGCCCCAAGCAGGGTTGGACAGCGTATTCTGGATGAATGATATCCCCGATTGGCAACCGCACCATCTGCAATGCACTAATAACAGTAATAATATACTTCTCGGTTTTCTAAAAGCCTGCGCTGAGACGCGATCAAAAACGTGACGAAGAAGCATAATTAAACAGCAAAACAAAATCTCGACAGGACTGCACACGCACACCAACAGTATGGTTATGGAACGGAAACATATGCACTCTGCGTAGGCTTGGACAAGGACGTTTAACTGTACAAAAGTTCAAAGAAAATTGGATCACATCAAAAAAGCCTGCAAATGCAGGAGCAGAACTTGCTTCTGTGAATCAATGCGCATTGGCGTGTGGCAGATGTCAAACTCGATGCCCTGGTCAAAAGTCCGGTTTCGGCGCGAAAAGTTAGTTGGAGTTACGGGCAGCAGTGACAGGATAGTGGTATGACTGGAAATCGCAGAATTCCACAACTGAACTGAGTGATGGGTTGGTCTAATAGCATACACGATTGCGGTATGCTTTATAAGGTAGTTCCTGTAATCAAAAACCTCGAGAAAGAACAGACTTCTGTGGAAGGAAGATGCCACGGTCGAAGGAAATGAGGCGAGAAAAATTACTGATCCAGTAAGAAAATGCTAGTGCCCAGCAAGCCAGGTCCGGCACATGAAGAAAAATGTAATAAAAAGATGAAAATAGGAACTGTGATAGTATACGAAGAAAAAGCAATTGAATTTACAGACAAGTAGCGCAAAGAAATATGCGATAGACGTGTGAACGGTGATGCTTTTTATTGATTTTAAATGCTTTGATCGGGGACCATGGCATATGACAAGTGCTCGTTGGTCCTTTTGAAAAGGGAAGTTGAAATGGACGGATAGGGTGTGGCGGCTGAACCTGATACAGTATACTAAAAGGGGTTTGCGTTAGGTGTCGCCAAGTGAGGACGTATATTGTTTTCCGCTCACTAGTTTTACGTCCAAGAGCTGGAATATAGAATCCTTCGATGCTTGAGGAAAAATTTGGCTTAGGAGAGATCCTCTTGTCTCCCGGCTATGAGGCCTGAGGTAGCAAAATTTAATTTGGACTCAGAAGCCATTAAATATTTGACGGGGGCCCAGGTAGATCCGTGGGTTACGGGAGCGGCATCTGGACTGCTTTGCGCTTAATAGCCTCTGATATCCGTCCAGGGTAGTATATGGGCAGCGGCCAGGTTATCGTCGAATTATTACAATAGAACCAAGTGGGCACAATAGGGCGATGGTAGTATTGTTCACTTGTCCGGATTGCGTTTGTTGGGGCCCGCGGGTGGAAAAGGACTAAACTTTCTGGTGATGTACGGATGGTAGGACTGAAAAAGGGGAGAGGAAGGAAGACAAACAGTGTGTAGTGTGTTTCAGCCGGCGCTTAAGGCGAGCAGACAAGAGAAATATGTAATGGTTAAACTTGTGAGGAGGTATGATCAACTTGGAGAGATCATATGGTTCTGGAGGTAATCTGCTGGAACAATATGATTTTCCTGAGATAAAACTAAGCAATGAAGGCTCGTTTAAAGCATATACTGTTACTTGTGGGTGCTAGGTGAAATGCTTAGGATGCTATTTAATCCAAGGCGATAGAGGTGGCTGCATTGAGACATCGTGACACTTTTGTGAGATATCTATGGGCTTTTGAAGTCAAGGATGAAGCCAGATCGTCTGTGACGGTGCTAGCCAGATGCGTTTCTAAAGCAAAAGTAACCCATAGCCTAAATGGTCCGCTTTACGCTTGCAAGCACACTAGGTATTAGCATTTAAGATTGTGTACATTCATAAAGAGTGGTGCGATTTCTCCTTGCGGAGGTATCTGACAGAAGTAGAAAAAGCAAGACGAGAATGAAACGCGCAGGGCGGAGGTTAAGAATTTTGCATTGCATCTTGCTGTGATGCATCCGATTAGATCTGGCTATGCCTTCTTTGAGGATACTGTCCCAGGTAAGCCATATGGACGAATACAGATATATGAACCTCGAACTGAATGCAAACAGGACGATGCATGCAACCAGCTATGCGCACCACGTCCTTTGGCATTTCTGGTGCTCCGCACAGCATGAAAAACAATGCAGCTCGATCACTGAGTCAGGTGAGGGTCCTTTTTCTCTCTCCAAAGCCGTGATTAAACTTCTAGGATAGGTGGCAGTCAGCAAAGTTGCACGAAAATAATTCACCGGCTTCTGATGATATTTGCACCGAAATATTAGCTCAGCCACCCGTTTTCGTTTACCTTCTTTTCTTTAATTTGGGTACCGGAATTTGGACTTTACCTTCATGTGAGAAACTACCGCATAACTAACCTCACGCTAGACTGCGCTTGGTCAAGTTAAGTGTACCAATGTTACAACAAATGCCCTGAGACATGAGTTGCATGTGACTTCTGAGGTAGATCCGGAGACGGCAGCCGTATACCCGCTATTTATGTAAAATTTACGGCTTCAAAGACAACTTTTGGAACACAAAATTGCATTCACGACCTTTTCCGCTTGATTCCTTGTGACAGCTATTTAATCGCAGAGCGAGTTGGAGTTGCAGCTAGAGAACTGCAACCGCACCAAGCCCAACAAAGTTTATTGCAACCGGCGTTCGTGCTTACAGACATTTAACCCATGAACACAGGTAGGCTGTTCCCAAGACTGGACCACAACCTTATGTTACGCAGTAATATTTTGCAGGTCTGTCGCAGTTTTCCATTAGCATGTGAATTCCAGAGACCAATGAGACCAATGAGTTCCTCATTATACTATCCGTACTGCGGGGGTACCAAAAAACGGAATAAAATAACAAAAAGAAATTGAGATTTGCGCTAGTCCAAATTTATCTGGTATTCTCAAGACGTCAGCTTCGTAATTTTCTATTTAAGGCCCTATTTACGTTCCCGGGTCAGTAGCACAGAGCGGGTTGACCATGGTAACTGTCAAAAATCCCCCAATAAGTCGGAATAGTTACCAACTTATTTGCAGCTGAATCACTTTGCGCCAAAATGACAACCGCAACAAAACTGGTCCCCTAATGGCTCGGTCACCCTACCGCATGAGCCCCTTATTGTTAACAAAGGCACTCATTCTACAAATCACAGAAAAGCTCTCTAAGATTTGACCCGATGTCAATTGTTCTTAACTCCCTGTGCTCCGTCAGAAATCGTGACCTTATGCTTTGCGGTTTATATTTCTTGGCGGCCGCATCCGAATTCCGAGATTGGTTATCAGAGTTAGACCCACGCTGAGTGCAGTAATTCTAAGCTGTCTGTCTAATTTTTCGTTCACACGTTAAACCTCAGGTAGGATGACAAATCTATTGGTCTCCGGTTCAATAATTACCGCAACATCAAGCTGGCATCCAATTCAGAATAATTCTGTATTTTATGCTACAGATTCCGTACCCAGGCAATGCATGCCATTGCCAGCTGTGCCCTCATAACGGCAACCCCAAATCTACCAGCTTCTCACCCCTGCTAGCTGCATCTGGCGCTTTGGTACTGGTCCGTTCAGCCCAAACCACAGAGCCGCTCGCCTTGGACACTTCTTGTTAGATAGACTATTTTGATTGGGCAAAACATGGTTACTAATGCCACTGAAGTGGACTGCGCACCCCTCGAAGTTTCAGCCCGTACTGCTGTCTAATATCAAAAGTTGCGACAACAAAAACGACAGCAAAACGGAAATTCATGGGTGGTGTATTAAAGCACTGCTTATTTTTCACACATACTTTTCTCTTCATCAAACGCTTCAGTCCAGTTAACCGCATACGAGGGAGACAGGGAGTATGCGCGTAGGAGATGTTCGTCGGTTGGAGGTTTTCGAAAACCGGTGTTTGCGTACTATGGCTAGGATTGGATAGAGTGACCGGGTGAGCAATATCAAGGTTAGGAATCTGGTATTGAGTGCCACTTCTGAAAATAGCTTGTCTCAGCGTATGAAACTTAGTAGGCTACGCTGGTTGGGTCACGTGTTGCGTATGACAAACACCCGTCTACCATACCGTGCCTTATTTTGTGGTCCTCCTAAGGAATGGAAGAAGCCATGTGGAGGCCAACAGTTTACGTGGCAACGTGGGATGAGAAAATGTACAGCGAACTTAGTTAATGTGGGTGTCTCACGCCTTCGTGGTTGGGATCCGAAAGACTTGTCGACCAGCTGGCTGGAGACACTGAAGGATATGGCAGTGAACCGCGAACAGTGGCGACCGTGCTGTAATTTTCTATAGGATCAGAATGATTGAAAACACATGCGTTTGTACAGTTAGGCTGTGTTCCGTATGTTGGCTGCAGCAGCGTCTTACCTTTTCCCTCCCATGTAGCTGCACACTGCTCTTTATCTCCTCATATTGAACTTTCCGTCCATTAACTAACGCTCCTAATGTCTGGGGACTCCAATTATTTTTCGACATCCACCACTGAGCTCCAGTCAAGATTTGTGCCAGCGATATGCACAGATAGTGCACTTAAACACGGAACGACTCGTAGCCCGCGGCTTACAAAAAGCCCTATGAGACTCTGCATAACCTTGGAATATGGTTTGCTCAGTTTTGCTTTCTGACTGGCACACTTGCGCATCGCGTATTAAATTGCAGAGGCTGATCTCAATTTTCTGCATGTCTCCCTAGTAATCCAAAGTCGCACTCATCCCACATCCCTTCCAATTTCTATTATTTCCTCTTCCTTTGCATCCCCCCTGTACGAATTCGATCTTGCCTTGCGCATGCCTCTCGCAAAGGAGGGACATACTTTATTATTTTAGGATCATTGATAAAATTATCAAAACGTAGCTGCAGACAGGATGCATTACTGGTTATTGTTTGTGTTTCATTCAAAAAATTAGATGGGTTTGGAAAATAGCTTGTACTAATTAAGGGGAGTCTAGAACGGCGTGAGTTGCAACAAAGGATTGTGTGGAGACTACGGAGTGCGAAATGATTGCTAGGAGGAATGTCAGATGAAGAAATGCTGCATGGAGTTTAGATCATCCGTAAGCATGAGCCTGACAAGGAGGAGCAAGACCTCATTAGCAGGTACCAGAGAAAACTGCCGGACCAAGCCGACATGCTCTATTTTGGGACACTGGCAATTTGGGGAGTTTTGCCCGCTAGTTTTGATTTGGGAAACGTAGTCTAATACGGTGATTAATGAGGAGTTTTGGACATCACATCTACGGTAGCGAGGGTAAAGCCTGGTTGGATGAGTAACCAGGACGCCGGGGTGTTCGCTGTGGGACAATGGAACGTTCCAAAAATATATATGGTTATGGATACATAGGCACGCGGATAGCTCTATAAATACATCTTGGCAAATGGATCGAATTTTGTGTGGAGCTAGGGTAAGCACACTTGTAGAGGAGCGAAAAAGCGCGGTTGCGCTTAAGAGACTAGTGACCTATGCTTCGTATTCGCCTCTCTTTCTAGTTGTGCCGACTTTAAACGGAGAGGTGGAGCGGAACAGTTTGTGATTGTTTGACGTGTAGCTTGAAAAAGGTATGCGGTTGGCAATGGTTCAGGGTGGAGGAGAAAATGACGACGGGGCTGGAGGGGTTTGGCCAAAAATCAACAGCTGAATAGCAGAGAACCGGCACAGGGTAGTGCAGATAAGCGTTCCGAAATTCGAATCTGGGTAAACTTTGAAGGCTTGATCTAGCTTGATATTGAGCTTAGTTAAAGTGATGAAGGAGACGTCGGGAAATGTGGACGAAGCAGTCTTGAATTGGTTTAGATTCTGACAGGACCGGACGTGGTCTGGTGACCCATTCCATGAGGTAGAGTAAACAAATGTGAGGAATTTTGACCTGAAGGACACTTTGGAAGGTGGTATTTCAAGATATAATGGTGGGCATCTAAGGGAGTAGAGCACTCATCAGCGAACCGGCTGGGGTTACTAGCGGTGTGTGCTTGAGAACTCAGAGTTTTGACAGGAAGTTTAGATTCAGCATGACACGAAGTGGGCAGAGCAAGTCATTGCTGTAGGTAAGTCTCGATGCGGGACCGAAACGTTTCTTTGTGAAATTCCGTTGAATTGCTTTTACTGCGACTCGGCCAACTCTGAGCATGTCCGAGAAAATTAGTGGGCAGCACTCCAACTGTGGCCCAACACAAGATTTCCATAGAGCCATCTCGCTGCTTGGATTGCATAATGTTTTAGCAGTGGGCCATTAGTCCTGCCTGCTTTAGCGATTTCGCGAATCCCATGGTCATGGAAGTTGAATGCTCAAGAGTATTGCAAGTCTAAATCTTTTAAATGCTGAGTGGCTAATAGTAGGAGACTGCTTATAACAAGCCTACCCGGTGGAATCCAACACATAACGCCAGAATAGCGCTTTTAATTGTAGAGAATCTCATTGCTTATTGTCTACAATACTCACCCAGTGAGTTTATCTCCTCCGTAATGTTGGTCATGATTCGGGACAAGGAATATGGCTCAAAAGGTTTGGTCAGCTTGATGTTATCAGTGAAGCAGCCGAAGTGAGTCGGCGCGTGGCTTGAAATTTTGCTGAATCCTTTACCCTAGCTTTGCCCAGTTTGCCTGCTTATTGTTTAGTAAAAACCCTGTGTTTTGTTCAGAAAAATTTCACAAATTTTTTTGCATATTGTTTGTGCTCCACTTTTGTCTCTTTTACATAGTCCATTCTTCTCACTCGAATTAGTTTTTGACACCATGTTGCATTCAAACCGTGCAAAAGTTACTACCAAGAGAACATGTGGGTCACGATCTGTACCTAAGTCGCAAATAGGAAACTGCTCGGTAAAGCTGTTTGATGTATTTTATGAAATAAATGAGAGATTCGAAGACCTGGAGAAACGGTTGATCAGAGCTGTTACCCAGCTGACTTCTGGGGAGGCAGCGATCACCAAGCTGGCTCCACTCTCCCATTTCACCAAGCTATCGTCAAGTCCCTCCTTACACGACCTTGCTGGAGCTAGTCAATTCATTGATTCAGTGTCGTCTGAATCACTTAGGCATATCCAAATCACCTAAAACGCCGTAATATTCGAAGTCCCAGACCGCCAACCACTAGAGATGTTAAAACAAACTATACCAAATGCGTGTAACATGGCTCACTACCCAAGTCATTGTGTGAGATTACTAGAAAAGACTCAACAGAAATCCTGTCCGCTCTTAATATGATTCCAGGACGGGAATGTCGCCCATGAGTTTATCTCCAAGAAAGATACCATTTCCGTTAATACCATGTAAAATCTGTCAGGATTACTGAGGACAGAACGCAGCTCCAGCGAGAGGTACTTGATCTTCAAAAAGGACCATTGTTCCCACCTTCTGCAGCAGGGGCCATTAGGTCTCCCTGTCCCACCCCCAAAACCAAAAAACTAGATTTGGGATCGCCAAGCCTCGAACTCTCTCTGAATTATGAGACAGATCTAGAAAAGTCACCATGCACGTCTCCTATTCAACCACCACGCACAAAATTGCACGTTGAACCATCCACGTCAGGATGCGAATCACTACTGCAGCCCTCCAAAATCCATTCTTCAAAACCCCAGCAGAACTCTGCAAACAATGCTGCCGGTATGGTAAGGGCATCTAGCCTGCCTACACTGTCCGAAAACCCAAAATTGGTCACAGTGAGCTTTCAATCCTAGCTCTAAGCTCACCCGGAATACCCCAAAGTTACTGTCAAAATGGGTGCCCCTGACGCAAACGGCTACCAAGAGGCCACAACGCTTAACACTCAATAAACAGCTAATTAGAGTTGGCCCAGTTACTGGAACTTCGGTAATGAATAAACCAATCCACTCCAGGACACCCGAGATATCGAGATGTAGAAGGCTGACCCATGCCCCCAGGTAAACCGGTTATCACCCCCACACCCTGCAATAGCTGCCCAGTTTCCTGTTCCTAGACAGCCATTTGGCCAAACTCTTAGCAACCCGCCACCTTTCATGGATACCATCAAGCACCACCCCGTCTCGCTACATCTGGCCCAACCCCCATCTCCATCCGTACCAACCAACGTGCAATGGAATGAAAGTTGCTTCGAATCTGCCACCCTTGTGTGCTATGGGCAAGACCCGCTGGCATTCCCCGCCTACCGGCATCTTCCTCACCCCAACCAAGCCCCCTGCCTCACGTCACTATCCCGTTTATGTCAACCCCTTTTTTCTCCCCGACCTACCCCCCGCCCTACCCCCCTTGCGTACGTCCCACTTTACCCACCCGAAATGAAATCTTGCGCCCATGATGATATTTACTCCAGTTATCCACATTCAGATGCTAATACTACTGAGTCATTTTCATTGTTGCTGCTAGACACTCACTCGATACTAAACAACGTGCACGCGCTGCGCCTGTTGGTGTATACACGTGGATATGATTTCATCCTTATCACAGAGACATGGCTGATCGACGATACCCCCGACAGAGTCATTGCTTTAATTGACCACAATGCTTTTTAGGAAAGACAGGATAAATAAGCGCGGGGAAGGGTGTCTCATATACGTAAGACACCCTTTCAGCCTCATGGTAAAATCATCCTACCTTTGATAAACTGAAAGATTCTATCTGGCCAAATGTGGCTATCGGGCATCAGGACTTACCGACTAGTTGCGTCAGCCGCAACCCTAGTACGCATCGGTCTCAGTTCTTACCCTGAATTGATGCTCTCTCAGCGCGGCCGCCGACCTTCCAGGTCCTAAGCTAGTAGCGGGCGACTTCAAGACCACAAGGATTTGTTGTTCTTCTTTCTTCTCCCCAAAACACCTTCCTGCGTATGTTTCCAGTGTACGACTGGGTGGGTGGACACAGCATATTTCATTACCCACAAGGGCCGACAGCATTCTGGATGTTATCTTCACAACTGGCTTAACACAGATGCTCACATCCATAGACCACAAATCACTCGGATTTTATCATTCCCAGATTGTTTGCAAGTTCTTAGTTTCGAAGTCCGTTGTATCTTCCACAGCTTCCACATAACTATACCATAGAGCCTCATGGAGCCATCTTCCCCCCATAATTCGCAGCCAAAATTGGGACCGTTTCTTTCTATCGGTGGATCCTCAAATGGCCACCAACCAGTTTTACGCAAATCTAAGTGTGTGCCTTGATCTAATCACTCCAACCCAGTATGGCACAATCCCCAAAAGGTCGAGCACTCTGGACCGCCTCAAAACAAATTTCGTTTAGCCAAACAAGATTCAGAGGAACTAAAGATTTCGTTCTAATACTGCAAATGAACCGTCTGTCTAAGGAGATCAAAACACTTCTTGATTCTCTTCAAAAGAAGAGGGAACTTCAAGGGTTACAATCTACCAACAAGGCTGCAGCAGTGGCTAAACCACTGAGAACTAAAAATCCTTACTTAGTAGGCACACCACCTCAGTCACATTCAGGGGCACTTGCGCAAATGACCCTCTAATGATTTCAGAGGTGGTCAGTGACTATTTCGCAGCTTCTATGACAACCGACGACAACACTATTGTATCGGACATTTCCTTAGTCCCCTCTGCATCCCCTCCAAGAGTCTCGTTCCATCCAAGCAATATTATGGCACTACTGTCGAAAATGTAACCGTCTTTCCACGTTGGACCGGACGACCTTCCGGCAGCCCTCTTTGAATTTGGGGGTGCAGACATTCCTATACTATTATCCAATCTATTTAATCTTTCCTTAAATTGTGGCACTTTTCCCTAGCAATGGAAAACTTCTGTCATCGTCCCAATTCACAAAAACGATTCAAAGCGGGACCCATCTAATTACAGACCCATCAGTCACACACCAGTTATCTCTCGTACTATGGAAAGAATGATAAAAGTAAGTTGACAACTTACTTACTAGATCATGACCTCATAAACGCCGGCCAACATGGTTTCCTTCAAAGTAAATCATGTTCTACGCGCATGACTGATTCCTTAAACACAGTTAGGAAGGCTGCCAACGAAGGAAAGTCGGTGACTGTGATTTTCTTAGATATGACGAAGGCTTCTGATCGCGTACCCCATTGTAAGCTTCCCATGAAAGTTGAAAGCTACGGTATAACAACCCCCCTTCTGGCTTGATTCTCCTCTTTTTTGGATTCTAGAATGCAGGTGGTAAATGTAAATGGAACCCTAACCAAGCCTTGCCCGATTACTAGTTATTCAAGGAAGCGTACTAGGTCCACTACTGTTTCTGCTGTACATAAACGACACTTTTCGCATGATTAGGCATGGCATTCTTTTTCTGTTTACAGAAGATATAAAAACTGTATAAACATTTCACCCTCTTGACCTCAACACTAACATAGACAATGCAAAATTTGATCTACTGTCGCTTGATTCATGGTGCACATCCCAGTCGATGGAATGTTCGGCCCAGAAAAGCAGCATACTCCCACACAAATGCCACATTTCCGCGGGAATCTTTGAAATTAACCAAGAGGTCCTTCCTTCTTTTCATACTACCAGAGACTAGGGTTTGCATTGTTCCAGCACGTTCAGCTTCTTAGAACACACCCGGATACAAGTTGCGAAAGCTAGAAGACAAATTGGGTTGGTTCACAGAGCTTTTTGAAACCAGGAAAGCAAGTTGTTAATATATAAAACGCACAAGAGACCTATCCTGGATTACTGTTCCATCGTGGGTTCCAACATGCGGCAGAATGACAAACTCGGGGTCGAGAATGTTCAACGAACATTTACGAACATTCACATCAACCTCTCCCCTTTTCGTAAGACTATTGGTAAAAATGTGTGCTTCTTCGCACCCCAAGTAAGAAATAACTTTTCATATGGCTTACGTCGAGCTGAGTTCTTGGCGTCAGTTCCCATTTCGAGGATAGCATTTCGGAAAAACTTGTCTGTCATCGAATATTCCTCCCTATGGAATAAACTACCTCAGCATATAAGAATGATTTCTTCTGCCTCCGTTACCCTTAAAAACGAACTTGGGAAGGCATCAAAGTACAAAATTTGTCAAACTTCCAAAACCCCTGCACTCCAATAGAAACAGCCTATGAGTCGGGCCTAGGGCACTGAGTAATACAACGCTGCAGTTATTATCTCAACCCACTCAACAAGGTCCAGTCAATTTTTATTATTGGCTGAAGCAGTAGTTTCCATAAGTACAAATCACTGCAGTTATAGGCAGAAAGACTCCCTCAATGAAACAAGCCAGTGCGATTTTTCACCTGACTTTCTTTTTCGTTTAGTGCGCATGTAGCAAGGTATATAGAAAAACATACTCACATCACATTCTCACTTACTCCCAAAAAAATATTCAATGTCCCAATCTAAACCTTTTTTGCATGCATTTAACAAATAGACCATTCCAAGCGAGAAATTCGGCATAACTTTATACCTCATTCTGCATAACATTCATAACATCTCGTTATTTGGTTCGCACGCACCATAACCCTCAGCTGGAATACCTGCAGACTGCTATCTCTTCCTTTTTCCGTTCCAGTTATGTGCGTTTGCACTCGTATCTTGCCAGGAGGCCACCAGTCAGTTTCTGGTCTCATCCTCGCACGTCTCAACACACCGTGAAAACAAGTTGACCCTAGGCTTGGATCAACCATCCCAGGACGGACAAATTCGAACTGCTCCGCGGCTGCTAAGACGTGGACATTGCTTCTAATTCGCATAATTCTCCAACGTAAACTGATGACCCCGTTGCACGTCTGTCCAGAAATCGAGGCCACATAGTCTGATCCACAATGCTTGCGATTCTCTGAGCGGACAAGTCCTCCCGGTACGCATGATTGGTGCGTATAAACACCGTGTTTCTCTTAGAATGCTGGTTTTCCTATTTCTTCTCATTTTGTACCCAAATGCTTACTTGCTTGTTCGATGTGACTCTCAATACCCCTGTAACATTTGATCATGTGACCAAGCATGCCTCTCGAAGTATTCGAGAAATATACCGATATATATAAACATATATATGAATAGGAAAGGCGAGGTGCTCAAAAGACACAATTTAAGTTGGTAGGAGTAGGGAGAGCCAACGCCACCACCTTACACTGTGCCGCCCGTGATTGGGATGGGGCTCCCTTGATGCTGATGACTTGCGAGGAGTTAGAGGGATGAAAAGTTAGCCATACGTACAGCTGGTTTACTAACCCACAGGATTTGACTTTTAAACAGCAGTCATTCGTGGGACACTGAACCATCATATAAAGGAAGAATAATATAACGGCCTCTCCCTTATCGGATTTTACAGTGATCAGATCAATAAAATCAAAACTACACAAGGCACGGGATCAACACCTAAGAAAATCAAGCTGTGAATCATCGATGAATTTTTCAGTTGTGAGAGATCCCATTATTTGGTCTCTGGCGATGCTGTCTATGAGTTCGGCCAAAATTGGACAATAATTTCTTGGATCGCACAATTTCCAAATTTCTGGGGAGGTATAGTTTTGGAAACCTTTCAGTGAACGGAAAATACCCAAGATCATATTAAAGTAGTAAACAAGTTAAAAAATAGACTCGCCACACCGAGGCGGGATGGGGCAGGGAGGCGTTGCCTCGGCCAGTGCGTTAAAAGGGTTTGGAGAGGGCTAGAGCCGTTCCTATTTTCTGCGTACTAAATGAGATGAACTAAAGTATTTGGTCTGTTAGCCTGAAAGGGTAGAGCGGATCTGTGATATGGTCGGCAATGAGGGCGAAGAAGTATGAGTTGGAGCCTTCAGTTGATTCAGTGGGATCACTGGATCTTGGCCTTTAAATACTGTGTGCACAGGCCACGCAGTTTGTTGCAAACCCTGAGGGAGCCCAGAAGTCCGACCACATGCGAACCAGGATTGGGGTTGTCAAAGAGCGGCTGGTCTTTGAAAGCAGCAGCTCATGATGAAGTCAATCTTACCTCAGTAACACGGAGCAGTCCAAAGCCTGTGTGTGGATTTTCTGCAATCTAGGAATCTTCTCATATTTATATATTTTGCCTGATCATACTGGCCGCGACTGAGTGCTATGAGAAGTAAGACCGTTAATAGTCGAGAGCAGGTTTGCATTAGAGATGTTGGCAGTTTCTCGGAAGCCAGATGAAGGAAGAAGTCAGGCCAGCCAAAGCTCCGTAGAGTAGTAATCAGTCCAGTCCAGCTTGCTGATTTGCAAAGGACGTTCACAGACTGGGTGGTGTTTGCAGATGTCCGGAGTCAGGGGCGAACGTGAAGAAAACAAGGGACCATATTGTAGCGAATAACAGAAAGGTAATCCAGTATAGAGTTGTCAACATTAGGGATGCCGTGGGTTAGTGCTGGGCCGAAGATAATACATCCGTTATTGATTTTTAGGCACTCTGCATCCTTTCTCCTAGTTGAGTTTTGCAAACGACGTTCAAGAGCGATGGAGGGGGAGCCTTGGTAGACAAACAGACCTCGGGAGCATCAAAGTCCCCTGCTATACGTTTTGCTTCTCGGTGGACGGAAGCAGTGTACTCGGACGCCTTGACTGGTCAAGAGAGCTGAAAATATTTCGTGTCGCATTATGGTAAACGCATCCAAGGTGCACTAGAGGGATATGCATATGGCTAGACTGCCATAAGATATCGGGCAAAATGTTTTGCACTGGATGATGGAGAGCGGAACAGGAGAATTCTGGCTTAGTTTAAATTAGGCAACCACCTCAACGTCATCTAATTGGGTGCTTCAGAAATGAGTTGCAACCATTCACAAATATTTAGTTTACGTATGTGTATTTAGCCAACCGTATTATACTGATTGGTGTGATGCCGCGTGGATGACTTTGTACAACGCGCCTCAGGGTTTCAAACGTTTTAGAAGTGACCGCATGTTAGGTGGGATCAGAGCCACAGACCAAGGCTGAGTGGCTTAGTAGTTAGGCTAACGGCCGAGGACGTGGCCTACTGAGTAGAGGTACAGCGCGCAAGAGAAGTAGGATTTAAAGCTGCCTGATTGGTCTTGAAAGGTAACCTGCAAGGAATATTTGGAATTTTTGAGAGTTGGACATTTGTGTAGAATCGTTTTCAGTGGCTTGAGTCCATTTTCCAGCGATTGCTGGAAGGTTTTGAGTAGCGCCGTTAATAGATAAGGTAGGATCTGAGAACAGGTTAATATGATCTTGGATTTTGTATGTTTTAAGATCTTTGAATTGACAGTGAGGGAGGAGGATGCATGACGAAGAACGCAGGTAATTTATGCCAACCATGAATCAGCGAGCTTAAGTCAGCAGAGGCTTTAAAGGGGAGAGGCCGCAACTACCAGAGACTGATGGGTTATCGCTGGGTTGTTGTGAGATTACGGCTAAAGTGGAAACGAATGGTCTTTGGTGATTGGTGCGTAGCAGTGCCAAATGTTGGTGATACTATAGTACTGTGATCGTACAGGTATTCCGCTTTGGCCACCCCGGGGGACGCGGGACTCAATGAGGAAAAACCTGGCCTCAGGGAGTAGATCCCCGTGGTGGTGGGAGCCACGCTGCTATGATCAAAACGGCGGATGGCAAAGCAGCCCTTGGAAAGCCCAGGGCGGCGGAATACACTGATCAGAAAAAAGCAGGTTGCTGAACGGCGGCGATATGGTATCCAGGGGGAAGGGAAGAGGTGTGCAGATGAATGGGATTTTACTAACCTTGGAGCAGAAACCCCGCAGATACCTTGGATTGAATTTGGCTTGAACTGACGCAGACAGTTGATAGTTTATAAGGGGCAAGTATTTTGGTCGGTGAATTTATGAGGATATCACAAACAGTAAAGCTGTCATTTTGGGTCTGGTGTCTAAAGTAAAGCGAATAAAAGGCCACAGTTAGCAGTGGGTGACTTAAGGAGTCAGCAGTCGGGTACGGCATCTGGGAAGGGTTTGGGGTGGCTCATATTGGGCTGACAAAGGGCAGTAGTTAGTCGTCTGGAATCAAAAGTTCTATTTAGCCATTATAGCGATGGACTGATGAATCTGGCTCCTTTTTGCTTACCGAGGGCGCTGTTTGCAGAAGTGGTCATTTGGGGTGCACTGGATACCCTGAGGGACCGGATTTGAGTGGTTTTCAAATTTCGTTGGGTCTTTGTCACCATCAAAATGCCTTTGGGCAAATGGCTGGAAATTCCAAGTTCTTGCTTCAGAGCAGAATTAGGTGAAATACTGCTTGGATGCTAAGTGGATGGTGTGTACGTAGGATCAAGAGACAAACAGCCTTGAGCTACGGGCGGTTGAAGTTTGGAGTCATGTGGTAAGACCTTTTCTGTAGGCCGGATAGGGTTTGCTACTAAAGCAGCAGGATGAGAGACCAGAGTAGTGGTTAGACTGGGAGTGGTCTGCATTGGAATGCTAATGGCTCTGCACTGTGAAGTTGACGCTATGATGCGGGACAATGGCTTGCAAGTCTCATTCACTGGTTCACTACTGAAGTCGGTTGGTTTTCCAGGGTCGTTCACGTGATGACGCGGGATGTTAACGTTTTCGCCACCGTCTGCCCTACCTTCAGTAGTGGATACAATCTGATGAGGCATATGGTGCAGCCGTTTGTTGGGAAGCTAGGAGGGGGACGCATTTAATTTCACTGTTATTTTGTGCACTGCTGAAGCCCTAACCTCTAGTATAGACAAATATGTCAAAAGACAGGAACAAGAGGCTAAGGGGTCTTTTGACTCCGTATAAACGGTTGCTGCCAAAGCATTTCTCGGATCTCGATTTGCCTCGTTCTTTGAAGGATTTCTGCCTCCAAACATTTTGTTATTCTTGAAATGATCAGCTCAGGCAGTTATCTGCAATCCGCTGATATACCGCTTGGCTGTCATTTTGTTAGGAAATTGAAAGAGCGAAGGGCAATCTCACCGCTGCGAATTTTTGCATTGTGATAGCAGAAAACTGATAATGGGGTATTTTGCACGATTTCAGCATACGCAGCTTAATTGTTTCAGCGGTAGGCGGTATAAAACTTTGAAACTTGCAGCATGTTCATCAGCAACTGCGCATTTGCGACACTCTGCAGCGAAGGAAGCTAAACAGCGGCAAGGCATATCGAGCTTTTTAGGATTGATGTTTTTTCAGATTCTCCAAGAATTTGAAAGAGGGAATAATGACGACTTGATATATTCTCGTGATTGAGGGAATTGTTGCATGTAGTGACCTTTCATTCGAGGTCAGTGGTCTTCTTGCTGGATAGTTCGCACACCTCCGAGAGGCAGCGGACAGGGATTGATCCCATGGAGGACCATATTGCCCGGAATAGTATATGCTGGAACCGTACAGGGGGTCTGTTTCTCTTTACGAACCTTATAATAGGTTTTGAGAATATTCTCACTTTTATTTTTCGATTAGGTCCTTTATGGCTGCAATGCGGGTAGTCCACATGAAATGGTGGGTGGAAAAGCGGTGGGCAGCAATTAACTTAAGTTGTTATAACATCTGTAGTATTTAGAAGGAGCGAAACATTTTCCCAAATTTTTCTCAGCAGTGCAAATTTTATGCTGTGCAACTGTGTTCAACAGAAACGCAAGGGATGCTGTGGAAGGTATTTTTAAATGAGAAAACTAGGGTCTCTGTTATCCGGAAAAATATGGAGAAGTTTTAAGCGAGACCAAAGTCTTCAGAGGTTATATACTTGGGTATGAAATACCATAATCAGGAAGAGACATCATCCGCAACAGGTCCCGAAATAATGCGTTTTCTTATTCACTAGAATGTGCTTCTACATAATAAACCTGAAAGCAGATGGTCATGCGGAGCATACCGCGGTAATGTAGATTGCAGTAAACGTAGACGTAGTGCTGTTTAGGAAACAATTCTGTAGCAAATTCGAAGCAGCTTGAGACTTGCAAAGCAAAAGAGCAGGAGAATGGTACCGGGGAGCATGGAAAGTGTGCAATAGACATTCAAGTAAACAGAGCAAGAGATGCTTCTACTCCTAAAACAAATAAAGTGAAGGAGAAAATTAAAGTGCGACAACGTTAAAGCGTTCAGATTTGGTTCATATCAGAGTGAAAATCTGTCAGTTTAAACTTAACAAAAATATTGGCAGAATGCTTGGATACAGGTCAAGTCAAAATTTGACATTTGCAAAGATTAACGACCCTTTTGTTACTATGAAAAAGTTACTGCAAGCCCAGACACAAGGACTGTATCCCATTCCACTAAATTCAATTTTTTGTCCATATCTACCCTGCCAGAATATTACCCCTTTCTCCCTCCTGAACCACCAACGCCATTTCATTATTCCTACCCACACCCACTCTATTCTGCCTCCCTCCACATTTGTCCTCCCCAGTACTTCCGGTTAGCCCCATACTAGTGTAATGAAGAACGTTGTATGCCATTGTTCTTCCTCGCCTCCACCTTTTTCTGCTGTATCTCATTTAACGTCCACTAAAATAGACCTAATAACATCCGCCAACCCACTCTCCCATTATTATTGAGTCATTAAGCACCGTCTTCCCGTCTTTGCAACCCCATCACTTTCCCGGCCCCGATGGCGACGTAGCTCCCTTCTTAGCGCTAATAAACTGTTGTTCTATCCCAAATAAATTCAGTCACTTAAAAACTTTGCTACGTCCTCCAACCCGGATACAATATTCATCACTTAGTCTTGGTCTGACGAGGACACACCTAATGGTGTGACTTCCCTCGAGAGACGCCAGTCTTTCAGGGGTACGAGAAACGACCGCCGTGGGGTCGGTTGCCTCGTCCATGTAAGGCACGGCCCATCAGTCTCCGTTCTTGCACATCCTACACTCGAATTGATCCAAGAATCGGTATGGCTCACTATCAAGTTGTCGTCCTGTTATCTATACTGCCTGTAACTATTCCCCATCATGTCACACTGAAATTGGGCTCCCTCTGCTGGCGGATTCATTTGACCACATTGATTCCCTCCCATCAACATCGAAAATCATTGCCGGAGATTTCAATCCCCCTGGTGTAACCTGGTCCACGATTACGGCTCCACCAAACCTAACATTGTTCATCCCCCACCCACATCATTGGCGTTGGGTACAGCACGTAGCGTCACTCACCAGAAGTAATAATATATTAGATCTCATTTTCACACATACTGATTACCACACTTTAGTTTACGTCGGAAATAAGTTTCCAGGAAGCAACCACAGGGTAGTGCAAGGTAGAATCCAGGTCCATGCGCCAACTCGCCCATCCCATCTTGACTGGCAGCACTTTCCATCTCTAGTACGATAGCTTGACTGAGGACGTTTTCTTCTAGCAACTGACCCACAGAGGGCTGCAGAAGAATTTTATCGCAACATGGCCAGGTGCATCTGAAAACTGATAAGTATAAAACGAGTAAACAGAAAGAAGAATTCGCAACCTGCAGCACTGGAAGTCAAATATTCTAAGTCGCAACGGCGCCTTTCATTGACACATGACTTTTCAAAGTTTGGTCATTTGCACCATCTGTCTGACACTTTCGCTGGTCTAAATGAATCCCCCATTCGGAAAGAAAAAGCTGGGGCGCTGATGCACAAAAATTACCCCATAATACTTTCAAAACTACATAAAGTACGATCCCATGGTCACCAGCCTTTAGTAAAATTCCTAGTTTTGCCTAATGGTGAATCTGTGACAACCCCAAAAGGAAGCTGGGGCGTTTCATCAACGTTTTGCCTCCTCAGTGGCCCCAGCTGCAGTCAGCAAACCACCCCAACTGCAGAATAGGAATAACTCCACCTTATCTGCTGAATCATTTGACGTTAAGACTATCGCACGACATTTAGCCAATTTCAAATCGGGGTCTCACCAAGGCCCTGATGGCATCCCCCCAACAGCTGTTCTTAGTTGTGGCCTTGACCTAAACTTGCTCCTTCTTAACCTCTTTACACTTTGAACTAACTCTGGAATATTTCCGGTCAACTGGAAGCACTGTGCAATTACCCCTCAAAGGCAAGAAGAGGTCTTTGCGTGATCCGTACAATTACCGTCCTCTTAACCACAAGCCTGTTATTTCCAGGGTTATGAAAATGGTAATGAAGAGATGCATCTTGGACCACCTTTTAGCCTCCAAACTCCTTAGCCCCAAACAACACGGATTTCTCCAATCCCGTTCCTGCTCCACCTATCAATTTGATGTCCTGAACCTTCTAATCAACCCAGCAAATCGGGGTATTGTGTCTGCAGTCATCCACCTTGATATGTCCAAGGCCTCTGGCCGTGTCCCTCACCCGCACCTTTTACCCAAAGTAAGCTCCTTTGGCATCAACGATTCTCTTCGATCCTGGCTCTTGTCTTATTTAACCCAAAGAGCACAAGTCGCTTCCATTGACGGAATGACCTCGAATCCTAGACCTGTTACCAGTGGCGTCATAGAGGGCGGCGTGCTTGGTCCCCTGCTGTTCCTTATGTACATTAATGACGCACTAGATTCAGTATCTCACGGTGCCCTTTTTCTGTTTACTGCTGACAAAGTTTACCCTCTTAAGCCCAATATGGTTAATACTGCAGTTAGGGAAATTCGCGCGGATTTGTCCGCTTTGGACGACTCGTATACTTCTTGGATGAGGAGCTTCTCTGCCGACAAGAACGAACTACTCGCATACAGGTGTATACTACTTAAAGATTCATTTTTGCTGCGCGGATCTCCTATCGCATGTGGACCAACAGTTCGTGACCTTGGCCTCAACTACCCAGCCTTTCTAAACTTCTCAGAGTACGTAGGTATTCAGTCGGCTAAAGCTAGGAGAAATGTAAGTCTGATTTTTCGCACGATGGAGCTATCGGAAAGCATGTTCCAGATTTATGAAACGCACGTTTGACCACTTCCTGGGTAAGTAGCTTAGATATACGCCGTCATCTCAAATGCGGGTAGGGTTTGCCTTGAGCGTATTCACAGACGCTTCGCTGAGCAGGGGACGGGTTGGTCAGCGACTCTAAATTACAAGAAACACTGTTCAGCCCTCATACTTGAGCCATTTTGGCCACAGCGATCGAAAATTAACTTAACTTTTCTACTTAAATTGATGAATAGGCGTTCCTTCCCCACGGATCCACCTAAATACTCCCCTCTCAGCCTCTGCCCTACCTGGTACAGATCTGCAACTATCCACACAGAAACTGCCAAATCTTCTTAAAGGTCGCTTTTTTCGTGCTATTTATGCTAACCTTTGAAACGAAATTTTCATTCGCATTTGGTGCATACAGAAAAAATCCAGTTTTATGGCTGAATTTCTAAATACCTACGGTGACTCTCTTCCACCCCACAGCCTGCATAACGATGTCTGGATATGGTATCAGCAAATACGGTAATAAAATGGCATTGGACATAGGTCAGAGATTGCCGTCTCATGCAACTTAACTCCCTGATCCTATTATTTTCTTCCTACCATCCACAGCCAGTAACATCTCCTTCTTTTAAAGAAGTAGTGCAACTTCCCTGTCCCAAGGACTTCCATTAAATAGGTAATCGCTTTCTTCCTTCTACTGCTTTCCGTCTCATGAGATTTACCCTGCCCCGTTTGCCTTTGCACCTCCCAGTCTTTCGACCATATAACAAAAACGAACCATCCCTTCTCATACAAAATAATTTCTCTATACTTGACCTACCTAAATGACACTGTGCTAGTCACAGAACGCAGCTGGGCTCTGTAGTGGCCCCTTTCATACCCCCAGCACGTGCTTTACAACACCGGTTGTGTTCCTCCGTGTAACTGCCTATCTTTGCTTAGCGTTTCAACAGCCCCGTGCAGTGAAACCCCTGTTGCAAAGGCAACAAGGCAATGTCTTACGAACGTTGAGAAAACAGACCATCCCCAGCAGTCGCAAAAAGATTGCCAATAAGCGGAGGGGCTGTGGGATGTTTCTATATGGACTGAACCAATCCTATGTTAGGAACAAATAAATACAAAATTTATAACTGGACCGTGATGGAAGTGGGCCAACTTCATCATTGTGTTCATCTCCCATCAGCTTAGACTCAGTCCTGCGAAAGGGAAGACCGCAAAACGCCCGTGTTCGCTTGATATGCCACTGGTTCTTTTGCTGAATACCTAATGGCTCTCCACATGTATCTGCCGTCCCGCCCATCTGATTTTCCACCCCACCTCCCATGTTTCCCATATGTCGGCAGGGAACGTACGCTCAGGATCTCTGTAACAGCTGCCAAATTATCATGTTCATATTCCTTAACACTCTCTTCCCAACTTTTTCTTCATTCATTGGTGCACAATTACCACCAAGCAGGTAAAATTAAAGATATCTGTTCTATCATATTGGTTAGTTTAAGGCTGTCTTACGGTGAATCTTTCAGTCTAGTTCCTAGTCCATTTTATTATCCTTAAACTGCACCAGCGGCAGCCTCCCGTCCCAACCTTCACCGAACTGCCTTTTGTCACCGACGACGAACCACTCTCTCCGCTCTTCTTCCTCTGGATACTTTTCAAGTGACGGACGTATTTTTAATTCTTCAATTTCCTCCATCGCCATAACCCTTCGGACTTCTCTCAGACTACTATTATTTGTGCTCCCCATGGCCTAAAGTGGTGTCTTAGATCCTGACCAGAAAGAATTCACCAGGTTATCTAAGGCCCAAGCCCTAACCCATCCCCCTATTTTTAATTAGCCTGTACTCTACGGCACTCTATCTGAGATTGCAAGAGAACTTAGTGTACTGGTGTAATGTGGAAAATACTTAAGATTAATCCTCTCTGACCGCTGAATAAATGGGACAGTTTGAAACATTTTAAAAAGGATCTACCCTTGGCACGCCACTATGCCCAAAGCTTTCCAAATACTGCGGATATGTTGCCCCGCTTTCCCAGTTACTTTCACAATTCTCGGCTCTTTTAGTTACCTATTTGCATTTCATTTGCCACTTACCACAGCCCCTCAATGGGAACACTTTCCAGACTACCTTTTCCACCCTTATGTCAAACTCTAGACGCACCACGAGCAACACTCATGTCGGTCAAAAATATTTACCTTTTAGGCCGTGCGGAAAAAATCAATAAAGTTGACCACAAAGATTAGCCAAAATAAATTACCGTCCCTATTACAAGTCCGCTCGGAACTGGAGGCTGAGAAATGTGATCTCCAACGGAAACGGTCCATGAACAGAGAAATTATCTTCACTATGTACTTTGACCTGGCTGCTAATGACACTCGTATCACGTTATAGTGAACATTTACGAAATCACTCGCTTGTAAACCCTGCCATTCAGCTATCGTCATACATCCGGATACCGGCGCTAGTTCCCCCTTGGGGTGTTATTCTCAATGTGACCACTAACAATCTGATCCCCCAATGAAAGGAAACAGAAAGATCCAACGTCAATTCACATTACCGCCGGTAATTTTATTTACCATATTTTCCTCCCCCGCATTTGGTGACAGTCTCTCCTGCAGCGCCTTCAGGCAATGATTCTCCATTATGCACCTCATTTTCCTGATCTCCTGCAAGCTTCTGGACTAATTTTTATATTTCCTTGGTTGCAAAAGCCACTGTACAATGCGTGACCTTTAGCTCTCATCCCCATTTCGATTTTACTAGTTTTTTGTCCATCGCCGTCTTTTCCTCCAGTCGTTTTAGCCAGGTTTGCAAATTGTTCATCTGCTGCTCATGATTCATTGACTTCATTTGCCGCTGATTACTTTCCTGCGGACATTGTATAAGCTTGTTACATTTTGATCACTTCGTCCGTATCGTGACATCTGCTGGTGTCCTCCGACCAAATATTGCTTCGCGATACACGCTAGTGGTAAATCTAAACGGAGATCAACTTGTTAAACAGTAGTCATGTTAACTTGCTGGTAACAATGCTTAATATAATTCATCCGTTTTCTGACTCCATCTTTGAGCTATACTGCTCGATGGATTGTTATATACCACTTTAACGCCTTATCATGCGGTCAAACATGTCTCCGAGCTTTTGACAAATATGCCATATCCATCTTATTATAGGATACGAAGTGGCTGAAGATGTAGGTCAACGAAATGTATTACGAGCAGGCTGAATCGGCCCTCTTTAGCTGGTTCCTGGTTAGCCACAACTTGCGCAGTGAGACTGCAAGGATCAGTCGGCCTCCAGATGGATGGTTGTTCAAAGCGCAACTTATTAGTCACTTCGGCACACGATCTTACAGACTGTAGCGCTGACACGCACAAAAACGATTTCTATGACCAACTCGGCACTCTTGTTCGGTAGAGCAGAGGCTGAGGCATTGCCATGGCAGCAGATGATTTTAATGCAAATAATGGAGAACATGGTTCATCGGAAGCCTGTTTTAATGGGTGTCACGCCTTGCATGCCCAGCAAACAGATAACAGGTAGAGGCTTTTTCACTTCTGTGCAGAGAGTAAAGTAGCACTGCCTTTTGGGAATTTCCGGCACAGTTAGGGTCGCGCAGCCATGCGATGCTCTAGCTGCAAAGGTAGACCAAATCAGATCGATCGAATCGCAGTAAGATGCCGTTGGCGCAGTTTAGTTCAGAACTGCAGATTTTGATGGACCACCTAAGTCACATTAAATCATTCATTACTTTATGTGCTATTTTTGTTGCACCTCAACGGCTATCAACGCAGGCCACCAGCCCAATTGGCCGTCGAACGTCACAACAGCCGTGAACAGGAGTTATCCGACGAGCTGAGAACTTCGACGAGCAGCTGTTAAGACCAGCAATGTGATCAAATAAAGCAGGCGACGTATTTGGCAGCAGATTTTGCCTGTGGTCCTATGCCTAGCGCCCATCAAATGCACTGGATCTTGCAAGGGTCGCTGAGTCTAATGGAGTGAAACCACCGGCTCCTTAACCGCTAGGATGCAAGTGAGACAGCTGCAGCGTCTTTTGATACCAGGTCCTGCGAACGACCGCGAAAACTTGTTCAACTTTGGACAATGATAATAAACAAATTGTATGGCTATAACCTCTGCCTGAAACTACACAATAAATGGAAATGAGTAGTATTGGGAGCGTTTCTGCAGTCATGTCAGAGAACATAGAATTTGTGCCGTACTAAATTTTTTAACTACTGCGTTTCTAACGATATCTACACAGGCAAGATCAAAGATGTAAAATGCGGTAGTATCGCATGGCCAATCAATTCTCCTTTCAGTTTTAGGTGAGAACCAATTTGGAAAAAGACCGGAAGCCGCTGAGTTACCTTTATCTATGGGTACACAGAACTGCGAGGCGGCCTCAAAAAGTGCCGGAGTAGTGCAAATTTTGATGGGACACTTTCTAGTCCGGTAACGTGTGCTATTATAGTTGACAGTTAACTATCAAACATTTTGACAACGCAGCTGGTCCCATTCGTTAGGTCTTTGAGAACAATTGAGCATTGGCCCGTTTGCCCACAACGGGCAACCACTTCGGGACGCTTGTTTTTAGGCTTGGAGATGCCTCTCAAAAGGTCGGGAATACATCAACCTATTCAAGTCCTCCGGTTTTCACCTTTCACACCCCAAAACAGCTACCTAGGTTCCCTTATATGGAAAACTATCTGGCCAAACTGGTCTCTCCTTGCCAACTTCTAGGGATATAGTCAGGTACCACTCCATCCCCCTGCACCTAGCCTCACAACAAACTCAATGGATGCCACCCAACATGCAACAGAACAAAGTGTATTTCAAACCTGGAAACCATGCGAACTACAGACCAAGTTTGCTGTCTCCCCCTGATTACCCATATCTCCTATATACCCCAACAAGTCTCCCATATCACAGTTCCGTGCCTTTTCCGCCTAACCCTTTTTTCTCCCCAAACTACCCCCCTCCTGCCCTACCTCCCACGCTAGTGGCCCACCCTACTCTCCCTATGTAACTGAATGTGCGATGGCAAACACGACCACGTCGGAAATGTCCCGTGTGACTGAACGCAACGTGGACGGATTACATTCTGCCGGTCCCCATTCAAACAATGCAACACTCCTCTAGATGAAGTAGGCCCCAGATGAAACAAAGTTGGTTGAAACTAAGAAAGTTGACTCTCCCCAACACGGTCAACAAACAAGAAACCGAGCTTCATTCACCACGACACCAATCAACAGAAAGGGCTCTTCAGGAAAATGTTCGCCACTATTGTTAAATGCAAGCTCCATGTTAAAGGAAATTAAATATATCCGTCTTCTCACACTCTCGTCGAACTTTGATTTCATACTTATCAACGAGATATGGCTAAATAACCACGCTCTTGACGATGCCATAATAATTCCCGGCTATAAATCCTTCAGGAAAAGCCGTGAAACCCAGCGTGGTGGTGACTGCCCTATCTACGTCAGAGAATCTACACCAGCTGCTTTGTGCCAGGATACCATGCTAAACGCAATCCAAGATTGCGGCTGGGTTAGAGCTGAGATGAGCAATCAAGGACCTCTTGTTGGATGCGTCTACCGACCTCTATCTTTTGCCAAAACGACTCTTTGATGATAACACAACAAATGAATACTGCTTCTGACCTACCAGGTCCCAAGCTTCTCGCTGGAGACTTCGATGTTCCATGCTTTCCGTCCCAAATTACTTGCTCCTTTTCCTTGAAAGCATCCTTCATGTCGGCTTGACCCAATACTTAACTAAACCAACAAGAAACCTCAATGTTCTTGATTTGATATTTACGATAGGCTTAACTAACGTTCAAACGTCCACTGAGTCTAGTCTACCTGGGTGTGACCATTTGCTGTTAGCTGTTCATTTACATTGCCCCTCCTGAATAGGTACGTCTTACCTAAGCTAAGGTCGCATTTCAGGGCTGACTGGAATCGCCTACCTACCCTAGTTCGTAATTCAAACTGGGACGCATTTTTTTATCAAGAGAAGTACATCCGGCCGCCGATCAGTTCTACTCCAACCTGCACAAGTGCCTTGAAGCCATTACTCCGTCCCACACGCTAAGCATGCCGCCCAAAATCTTATCGTGGCCGAATAAACTCTAAGCTCGCTAAACTCCAGCGGGCCTTTTCCAAGACCCGGAGATTTTTCACTGTTCCTGCAAATAAGTCGATTAACTAAAACCCTAGAAACATTACTGAACCACAGAAGCAAAGATCAGGAGCTGCAGGCTCTAAACCAGCCAAACCCAAATACAGCACTGGCAAAACTGCTTAAACGCAGAACTAATTCTGGGTCCTCAGCTACTCAAGTCCCGTATATCATTGAAAACAACAGATATGTAAACAATCCACAGGAGATTGCTGAATCTTTTGGTGAATTCTCTGCCTCCGCTCTGGTAAACGATAACAATCTATCTACCCCATGCCAATCTCGCTTAACTACAGAGTCGTACTCAACAGTTGTA
>LUCM01000317.1:287632-390808 GCA_008360955.1 Fasciolopsis buskii
TGGAACCCAATCCATTCCCGTTAATAGCCAAGTTCGGGGCCTGGGCCTAAATTATTCCTACCCCTTAAACTTCTCGGAACATGCTCTCGTACAAGTGGCAAAAGCAGATAAATTAGTGGGGCTGTTACACCGAACTCTGAATTTGAACAAAAGCAAACTACATCTTTTTAGAATCCACGTCAGATCCATTTCAGAGTATTGCTCTCCAGTCTGCTCTAAAATGAGGCATTGTGACAGAGTTGCGATTGAAAACGTCCAGCGTGCATTTACCAAGCAGTTAATTAGCTACTCTACAAGCCTAAATTACATGAAACGCTGTCATTTGTTGAAATTAGACCTCTTGTGGCTCCGACGCACAAAAATATACCTGGTACTCCTCAACAATATTATCACAAGGGACAGATGCGTCTGTGTACCTCGTGTTAGAAACCCACTCCCGTACTCCCTCCAAATAAGGATTCTATTATAACTCTCCTTGTTTCAAAGACTTCTGTTAGAGCCAACTTCTTTATTGTTAGATATTCGTCACTATGGAATAAACTCCCCCATCAGCTGCGCATTCTGTCACCATTATCTATTGCATTCAAAGTAAAGTAGTTGCCGTACCCTTTCTCATTAATCTATGCCACCCATACTGACTTGAGGATCGAGTACATGAAACTGGATTGGGCTTCTGAAAAACGCGTTGATGTCACCTTTTTGTTCATTGCGGAAAGGAAAGTGAATCTGCTTACTAATATCATTAGGAATCAATCTAGACTCTTCCACTTCAAACAGAGCCCCGACACCAGTGCATGCTATTCAGTTACGTGCAGTTCCACGTCGGATGCATCTCACCGCTCCTCTGTCTGAAAAAACGGCACCCATCGCTCAATAGTCTGACTTCATATCCATGAACCTTATCGTTCTAACTGCGCATAGGTTAGCTCATCCATAGCTCTCTCCCACCCACTCACCTTACTAATCCTAACACCGTCGCCAACACGATGTGGCAACCATAACCTGCAACCGTCTTCTAAAAAACATTCACTGTCACCCGCATCCTTACTTTTCATTAACTCTTCTCTCCATGTAAATAACTCTGGCCCGTAGAAATCACCTTGTTTCTGACGAACCCGAACGATATCCTCCAGACAAAATAAGGTAAAAGTCTTGGATTCTTTCTTTCTCACGCCTCATCCATATCTGTCCGTTTTGGCCATTTCGGACCTCAAACCATCGCCGCGAATATAGAGTCCTATGTAGTGTCTTCTCTCCCGATAGGGATCGTTTACATCCACCATACCCATTGGCACCGGACCACTTATTGTTTCGAAAGGCATAGCCCCCTACAGTGAAATATAATTCTTGATTACAACGTGGAATTTAGTCAATCCCTAGTGCATCTATCTTTGTAGTTTGATCATTATTTATATCAGAAGCAGTTATTCTCTGTCCGTCCTATTAAATACCGGCTTATACTCCTTAATCACAGTGTAGACGAACCTACCAAATACCGGTTCATACTATTTACTCATAGCGCAGATGATCCAAACATTAGATTAGCTAGCCCATTTACTTAAATATATATGCATATAAAAAAGAAAACCCAGATTCCTCAGCCACCGTCCATATATTTTGAATTGCGCTGTGAGCCCTAGTAACATCCTTCTCTGAGCTGCTCATAAGATTGATCGCTTCTTAATCTGCAGCTGGCAGCTAGGCCAGACTGCCGTCCGTCTTTATTATATCTTTCAGGCCTTATATTCCTGTTTGGATGGAAATACCCCATGCCCTGGCGATTATGCTATCCTGGAAAGAGGATGTATCCCTTACCATACCATGCTCAAGTTACTTACACGATACCACGAGTAGGCCGGCGTTACCGAAATAGTGCGGGGCGCGGTCATATCCACCGCTTTGGCCGGCTTTACATCGGGCGGGCAGCTCGGTCGCAGCGGTGTACGGTTGCAATTAGGTTGGCGGATTACGCCTCCTGCGTTCACCCTCAAATGGCGACTTTCAGGTTGGGTGTCCGGCATTCGGCCAGCCCCACCCATTAGCACTGTTGTGGTAAACTGTACTGTAGCTCATAAGCTCACGTGCACCATTTTGTACTGGCATCCTCTTGCCCCTTCCCAAAATTCTTCTGCTAAATCGATATAAAATGGACTCACAAATGGACAGTATTTTTATTGGCATCTGGTATAAACTGACGTTCACAATGCATATTGACACCCAAAAATAGCTGAAGGCCGTCGTTTTTCATTAACCTCTATTCTGGTCTGCGGAATTTGGCGATATACCGATGCTCCTGGTAACAGTTCTTCACACGAGTCCACCAGACATTGACCCATTTTACTCCGGTTCTCCTTCTTTTCCAACGCCACCTTCATTTCTAGACCAAGCTCAATTTATGAACGCAAAATTGCTCGAAACAAACCTCATGTATTAGTATTACGATGGCACAATACCCATCCTTTGTCGCCGCTCTCCTTGCTTAATCGGTCTGTGCCTTCTGAATTTTTGAGTTTTATACTGCCTTTTTGATATCCAGTCTAGTTTTCGCTCATCTCCATTCCGTTATCGCATCCATACTGGTACTCATCTCCACCCCATGACTTTCTTGACTATCGAGGATCCCGGCCAACGGGCGGCGACAGCCATTGCCCTTCAGCCATATTTTGCGCCCGCGATACGCACCTTTGTTGCATTCAAACAATGTAACTCGCAGTGTAGGACTGGAATGCAACCACAGAAAAATCTCTGCAAACCATTACCTAGCTTTGAATTAAAGCCCCCTGCTCGGGAAACCACATTGCCTGTTATGATCCTGTGAGCGAAACCACATTGCATTGAATGTTTGGTTTCCGTTTTCCTTGTCTTCACTGTGCCTTCCTGGCTTAATTTTGATGTTATCTTGCGCATGACTCTCGTATGTCGAGAGATATACAAAAACAAACAAGACTCCCAAATCACTAGAGTTCGCTCTCACTCCCTCTCCCTTCGGTTCCTATTGTCCGTATTTCCTGTACATCATCCATGTAAAACCTTGATCTTGTCTTGCGCATGCATCTCGCAAATCGAGAAATATACATTATTATTATTAATTATTATCATTGTTATTATATGTGTGATGAGTTAAAATGAAGCAGTTGGGCGAACAATACCAATCACCGATAACATAAGAGTAGCTGTTTGCGCTGCATCCAATCGCGAAAATAACTAGTTCCATTGATCTGACTATCTACAGTAAAAGCATTTAAACAAAGGTCGGATCGGAATTTGGGATGTGAAAAGCTAAGGTAAGAAAAATATGGGCAATCTGGATACGCGAGTACTGAGTCAACAGTTAGTGCCGTGAAAATTTTGCCAGTTGTTTAAGCTCAGAAAAGTTTGAACCGTGTTTTTTGTCATGGAAGAACACTCCAGTTGCATGGAAGCTCTTCATATTAGTTGAAAACCACATTGGTTTGTTGATCCCTTGTATATTCACCCTTGCATTATGATTCGGCATTTTTCCTTCAGTGCGGATGAAATGCTTCATAGTATCCTACCACAAACATTGGGCGTAATGGGACCCCAGCAATTGCAATCCTATAAACCCTATTTCAATGATACGTTGATTATTCGAATGCAAACAAGAGAATTTATGATTTATTATCTGCCTACCATAAATCTCTTTGATGATGACCAGCAGGGAAGCCTCAAATTGGTATCTCTCACCTCTGCCAACCTGTTTTCCCCAAACTTGGATATCAAGGCCGCCGACAATGCATACCTTTTGTCATCATCGCCCTTGATCTAATGAAGGCATTTGGCTAGATACCGCGTCTCTTTCTGAGACTCTGTCCTTTTCGGATCACCATTCATTTGCAAGATCAGCTTGGTTCCTACCTGACTAACTAGACCAAAATATTCGCGAATTACGGCCGCAACTCACAACCAGTCTTTGCTACTGATGCAGCTATACATAATATAATATAATGTATATTTCTCGATTTGCGAGATGCATGCGCAAGGCAAGATCAATTTTTTACATATATGATGCACAGGAAATACGGACAATGTGAATCGAAGCGACAGGGGGTGAAAGCGAACTCTAGTGATTTGGGAGTCTTGTTTGTTTTTGTATATCTCTCGACATACGAGAGTCATGCGCAAGATAACATCAAAATTAAGCCAGGAAGGCACAGTGAAGACAAGGAAAACGGAAACCAAACATTCAATGCAATGTGGTTTCGCTCACAGGATCATAACAGGCAATGTGGTTTCCCGAGCAGGGGGCTTTAATTCAAAGCTAGGTAATGGTTTGCAGAGATTTTTCTGTGGTTGCATTCCAGTCCTACACTGCGAGTTACATTGTTTGAATGCAACAAAGGTGCGTATCGCGGGCGCAAAATATGGCTGAAGGGCAATGGCTGTCGCCGCCCGTTGGCCGGGATCCTCGATAGTCAAGAAAGTCATGGGGTGGAGATGAGTACCAGTATGGATGCGATAACGGAATGGAGATGAGCGAAAACTAGACTGGATATCAAAAAGGCAGTATAAAACTCAAAAATTCAGAAGGCACAGACCGATTAAGCAAGGAGAGCGGCGACAAAGGATGGGTATTGTGCCATCGTAATACTAATACATGAGGTTTGTTTCGAGCAATTTTGCGTTCATAAATTGAGCTTGGTCTAGAAATGAAGGTGGCGTTGGAAAAGAAGGAGAACCGGAGTAAAATGGGTCAATGTCTGGTGGACTCGTGTGAAGAACTGTTACCAGGAGCATCGGTATATCGCCAAATTCCGCAGACCAGAATAGAGGTTAATGAAAAACGACGGCCTTCAGCTATTTTTGGGTGTCAATATGCATTGTGAACGTCAGTTTATACCAGATGCCAATAAAAATACTGTCCATTTGTGAGTCCATTTTATATCGATTTAGCAGAAGAATTTTGGGAAGGGGCAAGAGGATGCCAGTACAAAATGGTGCACGTGAGCTTATGAGCTACAGTACAGTTTACCACAACAGTGCTAATGGGTGGGGCTGGCCGAATGCCGGACACCCAACCTGAAAGTCGCCATTTGAGGGTGAACGCAGGAGGCGTAATCCGCCAACCTAATTGCAACCGTACACCGCTGCGACCGAGCTGCCCGCCCGATGTAAAGCCGGCCAAAGCGGTGGATATGACCGCGCCCCGCACTATTGTGGTAACGCCCACGTGCCAATTTGGGCCCGTCGGTTCTTCTTCATTACATTAAAGATATCCTTTCATCGATATGTGAAGATATTCTCTTTCTATCAGATAATGATATCAAAATTTCGTTGTAATTCCATCCTGGACTATCCACGCACACATCAAAGGCATAACTGATAACTCAAAAGTTTTTGCTCGGTGGCACTAAATCTGGGGTTTTGGGGTCTCAACAGAGGTTATGTTCCATTTGATCCCAGGTGACAAATCTCACATGGTGGTATTCTCATTAACAACCAGCACACTTCTTATAATCTGTTGTTCCCACAGTTTGGCCTAAATTATCCTTATGGTTCCAGTTATTCTGAGCGAATGCAACTTTAGTTCTAAAAGGTAATTGCCGTATGGCTCGTTTCCGATGCCGTTTGGCAGAAAAGACACACCGATTATACATACACCCCACGTAGGTGCACCCTTCAATTATTACCTACTTATTCTTGCCAAAGTGAAGTCTTTTGATTGCCTGTACCGGAATTCTGTTCTGCCTTCCATCACCGGATATCTGCTGAGGTTTTGTTCTCGTCTGAGCTGGAGAGTTCGACGTATTTTACTGGGCACTGATCAAATAAAGTTCACAAACATGAAGCTAAACTTCCGCTTTTCATGAAGCCTTGATCCCGGCCCGCCTTCCCTTGCTTATTGTCCACCCAGCTAAGCTCGCTCACAGCCTGGGCCCTACGTCAGTGTCATAACAGTTTTTTACACCAAAAGCCACATTCCCAAAAACCTGTATTTCTTGGAACAAACTCTCAGTTGCCATCACCGAAGCCCATCTGCCACTAAATTTAAGGTCAACTTTTACCACTTCCTTACTGCCCCTAGTTAAATTATACCCATCCTAAGACTTTTCCCTTTGAAAAGAGATTTGACCATTAATCTTTGACCACTTTACAGTGAAAATTCACCTAGCTATATGTTGGTTACCATGGCCGACTAACTTTAACTAAAGGTAATTTGCCGTTGGATTTGCCCACGTTTTCCTCTAAGTTCAACAAAATAATGGTCTCAGGTCCAGCCGGGGCAAATTCTTGTGGTCATTCCAGAAGCCTCTGACTTCGTCCCGGCACACCTGATTACACGTTTCTAGATCCAACCTAAGTAACTAAAAGTCAGCAGTCTCAAATGCTGCTAGACTAATCTTGACAACAAGCGGACTTCAGGTTTTAGTAGAGGCAAATTAGGCGCTTCTCCAAGTGAGACACATAAGTCACAATTGTTTCGATTATTGTTGCATACCTTTCCTGGGACCCCCTACCTAATTCCGAACACCTAGAAGGTCGTAACAGATTACTCTGTCTCATGCATGCGTACATCTTCCGGAGTCAACAGCCGTCCTCGTGAGTAGGCAAAAGATCACCTAAAACTCGTCTCTAACGTCCGATATCATCGAAGCAAACGTGGTGAATATGGTCATCACTTATGGAGGAGGATCATCACCGGCATCCTTCCGGCCGGGAAAATGCAGTGTTCCAAACAGCCGCCGATTGGCACGCGCGTGAGACACTAGCAGTGGGCAGTGGGTAGGGCGGTTGCCGGATGGCTGGTGCGCATGAGCCATGGGGTTAAGCGGGCGGGCAAGTGGTGTCTTTTACTGGATGCCCAACACACAACTGGCCGGCAGTAATTATTGTATTGATCTTCCCTAACACGTGTTCATTATACCAAATTCCTGAATTCATCAGTTTGCCGAACGCTCCTTTATGAGCCATCCCCACCGCTCGACGTCTGCCTTCATTTGTTACCGACCCTGATGGCCCCAAAGTTTATAACAGAATACACAGCACGGTTTTGAGACATGATTACAATTAACCAAGATACACCCCTTTTGGGTTTGGTTTGAAAGGAATAGCCGTCAAAAGCCCTATATGTTCAATAAGACGATGGGTAGTGCATGAAAGCAGTCAGGATTTGTGATCTCGACTCACTCGGTGAAACCGAAATTAAAAAATTAGCCGTTGGATGGTCGTGAAGGAATGCTGGTTCTTCTGACCACATCTACTCCGTTCTTTCCCTAGGGGTTGCCACTGGTAAAAGGCAGATAATCAATGTGAACGCAACGACGATTTCGTTTTGAAGGTACCAAAGCAAATAATTGTGCACTCTATAAAGTGCTCGAGTGTTTCCGAATGGGCCCAGCAATAATCTTGTTCAGGCATTCCTGATAAAATTGTGTTTGTTAGTTCCCTCGTCCTGAAGCCAAGCACAGCGGCCAACTGAACTAACTCAGTTGATGTGGTCGGTTTTGCGGTCTTCAAGAAATGTTCGGTGAACACCAGTAAGCTGTGGAGAAGTTTTACTGCTGGAAACCCTAGGTGTAGGTGACGACCCCATAAATACCCCGAAATTCCTTTGGAAATATTTTGCAGCCGTGTCCTGCGGCCCTTTCTGCTTTGGATATTCATAAGTTCCTAATAGTTTGTATCCTTTACAGACATTTCCCCAGCTGCTGCTAGATTTCTCCTGCGTCAAAGGGTTGAATACAACCCGCTTTCGGTTTACACATATTTTAATAGCCTTTTGAACGTTGAGAGAAGTGGCAGCTCAGGTTCAGGTGCGGTTCCCAAAATTAATATCCAACGGTGTCTTTTCGTAACTAATTTTTCAAGCATCCAGAAATAAAAGGCGAGGCCATCCAATATTATATACTGTCGAATCCTCGTGGCTGATGCAGGGGTATCGGGTTGCTTAGCACGTCTTGTGTAATAAACAGAACCCTCAACAGCGTGTTGAACGTACATTACTCGCGCCTGAACCCAGCTTTCAATATTTATTCTCTTACCTCAGGCGCAGACGTGCCCGGCTGATCACTGTTGGCAATCGGTGGGAGGTAGTTACCCCTGCAGAGGCTGCAGCCAACAGCGTCCCGTTTAGTTTATTGCGCCACCTTTGGGACTGACGGAGTGTTATTCGCATTTTGAAGTTGGAAAAAGGGCGACATATCCAAAACCAGCGGATACGCCATCACATGGCGATAGTATGGTTTCGTCCACAGAATCACCCGCAGGGCTTCCTCGCCAACCACAGCCGCTTTCACTTGCACGGTCACCTGTTTCAAGCCAGCCTAAATGACAACCTGTTTCCCTCTTAAACGTGTTGTCGTACTTCTCACAATTGTACATGAGCTCCGGCATAGTGCGTCGTCTAGTGAGTCCTTACGGTGCTAGAAATTAAACTTAAGGCTTTACGTAAATGGAAATTTTTGGGGTTAATTATTGTCTGGTGTAACGGATTTAACTGTTCCACCGGCTGCATCCACTTCACACAGTCTCGGATTCCTCGACAATTTATGTTTCAAAGGATTTAGTCTCTTAAGCCCAGATGCGTAACCTCCGTGTTCTGCTCTTGATTGGTTCCTACATGGTAGGTGATCCACAAACAATCATCAAAAATTGGAAGAATCAACCCCAGCCAAGGACATTGAGTCATCCTTAAAGAACCCATATCTGAATATTTCTCGTTGAAATTTCTACTTCTCAAGTCCTCTTGAGTGGCCCTGTTGACTGATAACACTAGCTGACTCTCGGATCCTGCGTAGCTCGGTAGACCGAATTTCATCCATCTCAACTGACTTCTCGCTCCTAGGTAAAATTTCTAACCCGAATTTCGTTCAAGCAAGCAGTAGGCTTCCGGAACTTTATACCAAATCATAACTAACAGTGGAATCGAGAATTTCTTGACTAAAGTACTGGTTAACCGTGACTAGTTTTTATTCCTCTGGATAATTTTCTGAATGGTATCATTTTTGTAAATTCTCTAGCAGGCATTGCTTTATAAACCCCGAATTTTATCATAAAATTCCAATGAGTTTTTCGTAGCCACTCGAGCGATAAGACAACAGATTTAGACGAATTCACACTCACTTCTCCCTTGACCATGTCGAACCCGATCACTGCAATAGTGACGTCATAGAACCCCATTTCAAACGCCACAGGTAAGTCAGCTCATTCTGCTGCGGAGACTTTTCAGCTCGCAAGTCTGCCCAACAAAGTAAGAAACTCTACTTGCCTCCAACTTATATTACTGAGCAAATTGGTAATTTATCCTTGCCATCCAGGTTGTCCGAAGCTCTAAAAAAGCAGCTAACAACTCAATAATGTTCCTTATTCTAGAATTAGTTCTTTTTTAAGTTGTCCTTCTTTTGGATTAACCACGTAACTCTAGTCCTGGTCCATTATCCCCTGGGCCAGAGACAAAATGTTAATAATAAGAAAATCCGATTGTCCGAACTTTCTTGCGGAGGTCTTTATCCAGTGTTGCACATGTCGCAGCTCGGTGCAATCAGGCCCAGCTTAACTGGTACGTTGAAGTATCACATTATCCAAAGTGCGCGTTTGGGTAAATTTGACCGGCAACTTATAGTCACATTTGCCTAATAATGTGCCTAATTATTCTTTTATGCTTAACGGAGCTTTGTCAGAAAGTCTCCCTCAATCCAGTAACAAACCAGAGCCAGAGAATGAAGGTCATATATGGTCTACATTACAATTTTAACCTCAGAAGTACGTAGATGGCTGCCATGTCTGTGATAGTCACTATCAGACCAAAATAGCAAAAGCAAAAAGGGCAAAGATGTGTGCAAAATGGTTGGCTGATCGAAGGCGATGAACAGTAATTATACTCCTGTAGCTGGAGTAGAACAAATAGTGGAGTGTCTATTTGGGCCAGCAAACACTAGTTCGAACCTGAAAACTAAAAATCAGTGTGAATGGACTGAATATATGTAGTCCACAAAAGTTGGGACAAATTCAAAATATGCAAACACTTCCGATTCGAGACAAACATTGGCATCAACAAATATCTGCCACAACGATGAAAGCAACAAAGGCGTATTTTCTTCAGCACTGCATGAACACGTGCAGTGTGTCCGGTGTGGTGGAAAATAGACTAGAAAAAAACTCGCATGGGTGAGAGTTGGAATAACCGAAAAAAAACACTAAGTTTACCAAAAAGCCATATTTGGCTGGAAAATTTTCAATGTTATTATATCATGCGCAAAAAGATGAGTCACGTTTAGCCAGCCGGTTTTGGCCGGAAAGTAACAGGTCGTCATGTGCGCAAAATGTCTCAACGACGAACAGGTAACTCTTCATATGCTGGTTCTGAGGACATATCGAAGTAAATACGAAGCGGATACGACCAAATGAATAAGGCGACAAAACGGAAAGTGTAAAACATGATGAGAAGTGGTATATGAGAGCGTATGCTTCCAATTTGCAATGTTGCGCGTACGGTTTGGCTAGAAATCTTTTGACCATTCACTCACGGAATGAGAAGGCAGAATGCCGGATGGTCGCTAAAGTTTGACAGGTACGATTTGCCACAATGAAAGTAAAACATGCAATCTATTTAAGAAATTGGATAGAAATGAGTTTGGATGCAAGTCAGTCTACGTAGAATTTCGGCCAGGTGTGTCGACTAGCTGATAAAAAACAAGGTGAATACGAGGCAAAGATTGGTACAGAAATATGTTGCAAAACTGATGGGCCCAGGGCCGGAAGTAATCCCACATCCAGAAGTGAAGAGGAGCATGGCGATATAGGCGGAATGTCCAAATACTTCCGCTACCAATATATATTTTTCGCCAGACTTTCTTTTGTAAAATGGGGTGAGAAATACTTTGTGAATGAGCAGGGCTGAGCCGATGCATGGGACACATGTAGATAATGAGAAAGACGAGATGATAACCGCAATGCTGGTTGTTGGTGAGGTCGACCGACTGCTAGACCCGCCGCCCGAATAATAGATTCAAGCGGTCGTTCGACCCATATTGCAGTTTTTGTCCTTGACCGCTTTGCCCACTTTCGTGGTGCCCTTACTCGGCTCTGTAAGCTTGAAATACTAGCAATGAAGACCCTCGACCAGTACAACAAAAAGAAGGCGAAAGCGGCAGGAGAGTGGGCATATTTTACAGAAGAGCGCAAGCGGTTCGTGCGTTGGGGAACGTTCAAACGGCAACAATGCTGGGCGGTTGGCGTTCAGGTAAACAAGCTATGTAGAGGGTCTCCTCCTGTAAGACGATCAAAGGGGGGCTTGATTGGGACCATACACAAAGATCCCGAAATTTTTGGATGTCTTGCAGTCACTCGCCAATGGAAGGATTCGACTCTTGTTTGGTGGTCCCGTGGCTGCCCGTTTTTTGGGGGCAGGCAATGCGCTGGAGGACTAATCTGAATTACACTTTTAGTAGATGAACTCGCAAGTTTTAATCCGCCATCCTAGCTGCGCCCACACACCGCTGCAGTCGAGTTGCCTGCCGGTCAGAACGGTGGACCTAACCGCTCTTATCAGCCTCACACTGGTCATTGGTATTCACCAGACGGGGTTGAACATGGGTGTTTAATTTCGATTGCCCTTCGTCTCCCGGTGCATCAACGGTATCGACGGTGGGGATGGTGTTTCCCGTGCCGCAGTCATTGGAGTTGCCGTGATCCAGGAAGTTCTTCCGAGACAGGGTAAGGCAAAACACTTGCGGGACAGCAGTTTGTGAACACTGGTAGATATTCGAATTGGTGGCCTACTGTCAGACAGCTTCCGGTGCAGCATTTGTTCGTGAAGAATTGGGGCTACCTGAGTGGGCGACCTCCTAATGCGTGTTCAAAGTGCTGGGCAGACAAGTGGACAGCGAAAAACACCAACAAACGTGTTGTATCTGGACTTTGCCGGCTTCAGCCGCCAAATGTCTTCAATAGCTGTCGGAATACTGTTGAAGCACAGCTCCGACCGTATGAATAGCCTCGCTGATGGAGGTAAACGCCCGTTTCGCGGCTTCATGAAACGCAAATCCAAGTTCGGCCCCTCGCAACAGGCCTGTGAGGCGGGTAAACATTTTCTCTCAATTAGGGTTGTCGCGTCAATAAAGTTAACCAAACCAACAAAATATCCTAATTGTGGATAAGAATGAGGCTCTTCGTAGTCCAGAATAGCGGTGACCTTGTTTGACAAAGAAGCTATTTCCGGAGAGGAAACGATATACATTAAAAATGTGAATCTGCGCTTTCCAAATTCACAATCCGAGGCCTTGAGCTTTACTCCATGTTCGCTAGGACGATCGAAGACTGCATTAGTCACTTGAAAGGTGTTTTTCTAAGTGGCTTGCAAATAAAATATCTTTCGGTTACAAATACTTGTTCTCCACACCTCCTGGGACATCGTGCATAAGTCTTTGGAGGGTTTTGGCCTTATTGCTGAGGCCGATGGGCATCCCCAAGAACCGCAACGGTCCAAGAAGCACGGTCAGCTCCGTTTTAGCTATGTCGGTCTGTCCTACAGCAATCCGGTTGCATGCCCTTTTGGACCTATAAGGCTAAAAATCATGAAACAGGAAAGTGACGAAATTAGGTCCTGTATTTGTAGGGTCGGGTACCTATCGTGGACAACGATCTTGTTAGTACTCTTTGGTCACCTCGGGGCCGCTGATTGCCATTTGACTAAGGGATCATGTACAGAGAAGAGGCCTAATGACTTATTGGGGGCAGTGTGACGCCGAGTTCCAACATGTGGTCGAATTCTGCCTCCGTTAGGGGGAAATTATCAGAGGCTAGGCGACAAGGCTGACGGAAATCTGGAAGTTTGGTTGTCTCTGTAGTCTTGGTTACCGGTTAACGACAGCGGGAAGTGGACCACTTAGTTGCAGTGTGCTCGGGTAGTAGCGAAGTGGTTCACTGTTTGGTTGTTGCGCTAACAGTTCAGCGTAATGAGATGTTGCATGTTTGGAATTGAAAAAATGCTGGAAAAAGTAAATGATGCTTAATTTGTACGGATTAACAGGGCAACGGAGAGACGCAAACGGTTAGAGCAAAAGGAAATGACGGGGCCAGGATAGAACCCATTAATCCGAGATCCACTTTAAACAAGTTATACGGTATGGTTGACAAGCAGAGGGATAGAAAGAGAGAGGAACCACGATCCAGCGGAGCTGCAAAATGAGCTGATTGCAGGAAAAAATAACAGGCTATCAGAACAGGAAACTGCTGATGCCCGTAACGCGAGAAATTACTGAAAACATAACCTACTGAGGAGAATTAATTGCGTAATTTGAAAACAATATTATTTGTGTATGCATATGTATGTAGGCGTTTTTATGAGGAAGAGTATACTGACTGTTCTATAATCACATACTTGGCATTCCGAAATGGTGCGAAGTGTGCATGGCAAACAGGCTTGTTGCCTGGCTTCCAGAAACATAAGGATCACATTGATAACTGCGGAGGAAGAGAGTGTAGGAAGCACTTTTAAAAAGGGTGATTCTGCGGATTGACTTAGAACAGGTCGGTGGGGTACAATTTCAAATGGCAATGTTGACTGTTTGACAGAAGTCGATCGAAAAATCGTATCGAAAATCGTGATGGCGAATTCGAAACAAACTTTGGACACGGGTTCACACAGTCGGACTGTAAAAATGTTATCCACATTGACGATGAAATTGAGCTTTTGCGTGAAATAATTCACCGTGTGATATCGTCCACTCTACTGACTATTAAGAAACTATGGAAGCACTGTGCAGCTTCTTCATCCTTGCTAGCAATCATCAGCAGTGCATATCCACCGCGCCCAAACTGGGATGCGAACCCGGGATGAACGATTCTGAATTGAAAGTTTTAGCCATAATGCTACCGGACAGGCGGGGGAGCTGGTTTTCGTTTCTCACTAGGTGATGTGCACCCAGGGCCACATTTTTTTCTAACCCCCCAAGAGCAGTCATGGTACTTGCAGTAACCTTAAACTGATGGCCAGAGGTGTCGCTTCGATGAGGAACTACTGCGCCTGCCTCAACGCGGGCTGAATCCATCTCGCTGCGGGTCGCTTTTCACCGGTATTCGTCGTAACTACATGCCGATTCTGGTTAAGATAAATGTTTAATTGTCCCCTGCCGTTAAGGATGCCGCTCTGGTGGACTGGAAGGTAAGACATCCAGGCCAAAGCGCAAAACGACGTAGTCCGAAATTTCGTTAGTCCCCTCTAGTGAGAATTTTAGGGCAGCCTCAAGCGAAGGAGGGCAACGCGGTGGGATCCGTTAAAGCCACGGCTCTCTTACATCGGGACGTCGCCGAACGATGCGCCCCTGAGATGCGGCCTTCCCCGAAGTAGATCTGGGGGCTTCCTTTCCCCAAGCTCGGCCCCGCGAAACATTTGCGCCGTCCGCAGGTCTTTATGAGGAACAGTCCAAGTTATAAAAGCCATCAGAGCATCGACGCCATGAAGAACTCTTTCTCTGATAAGAGGACCATCTAAATTGACGGAAGCTGCTGGTTATCGTGTAACTAAACAAAAGATCGGAAGGGATGAAAGCGTGTTTGGGGAGGCACGGGGCCCAACTACTGATTCAGGCGAATCTTTTACTCTGTGAATAAAAGCTCTAAAAGCTATCAAAAGAAACACATGGTCAGTAAAACCCAACACAAAAAACATGTCGGTGACAATATAACAATGGTAAAATTTACGCGAGAAGGAAACAATGGCAAACACGGCGTCAATAAAACAAATAGACACGCCTGATTGGTCAATGACTTCTGGATCACTGCTATGGAAAACCGAGTGTCGCAACGCTGTTCTCTTATTACGTTTCCATGTCCTTGACCGTTTTGCCCACTTTCGTGGTGCCCTTACTCGGCTCTGTAAGCTTGAAATACTAGCAATGAAGACACTCGACCAGTACAACAAAAAGAAGGCGGAAGCGGCAGGAGATGGAGCATATTTGACAGAAGAGTGCAAGCGGTTCTTGCGTGGAGAACGTTCAAACGTCAACAATGCTGGGCGGTTGCCGCTCAGTTAAACAAACCATGAGGAGAAGCAAACCCACGTTTTGCCGCATGATAACCGCAGGAGAAGTGATCTGCTACCCGGCTCGCAACCGAGCTATCCGCCCGATGTACGCCAGCCAAAGCAGTGGAGCTGACGATTTCTTGCAGCAGGAGGATCGACTTGAACACATAGCGAGGATAAACGAAGTAATTATGGAAATAGGCAAAACGAAGCATACGGCATCCAGCCAGACGTTGCTTTGTCAGGAATATCACTTTTGTAGTTTCAGGATGGGAATCCAGATACGAGTCGTAATGTCAAATCCAGCTGGAAATTTCTTTCGATGACGTTACAATGGGAATTTTCTCCGTTGTCGGCTGCCAAACGGAGCCCATTTTTCTTGGCCGTCCACTTCCATGGAACAATGCACTAAAGTAAAGAGGGGCAGCCTGAGAGTCGTTCTGTTGTATGAGTGTTATGAAAACCGATAAGTAAGGAAGGCGAATAATATGATTCCGGCAAAGCTGTGGTAAACCGGCAATAGGCCAGCGCGCATTAATTACAGCAACCTACGCAGTGAAGTGCACAGTCCGACAGGAGGAGCAACTTGAAATTATTATCCATGAGATGGATATTCATAAAGGTGACTGGATGTGGAGATGTACTGAGGACGCAGATCATGCACTTCAACAATGGTGACCTCCATCACTTGCAGCACATGCGGAGGAAGGAGTGTTTTGCAGCTGAATAGCTTTACGGGCTGTATGTATTATTTTGCTCTGATCTTAAAGTTTGCTTTTCTGCTGCTTTCCGAGCCTTTGATTTGGTTCTTTTTCTATTTAAACTTCACCCAACCGTTTAATTTATTTTATTAGTCTTCCGCTATTTTGTAAATCACAATGGCGCGTTTTTCGTCACTTACTAAGATGTTTGTCATTTGGAAGATTAAGAAAGACAACGATGTGTTGTTTAAATAAACGCTTAAGTCCTAAAATCGGCGACCCGTGGGCATGCGATTTGCTGTAAGGAGAAATTCTGATGCAGAAATCTGACAATGTCTGCTGCCGCCGACTATCGTTTGAAGTCGATGCCGGACTTCTAGAGCTGTTTGTTCATTGGACGTTAGAGGTAAAACCAATTTTATAACCAGCCTCAGCGTGCGCAGATTTTTTCAGGCATTGAAACTGATATGCAAAAAATGCAGGACCAGTGGATGAATTTTGTCGCACTTGGATGAGTTAGGGTGAATGGGATTTAGTAATGCGTAGTCTTATATTTTCGGAAAGCACGAAGGCTCCACGATCATGTATCAACCATCCAAAATTGTTAGGCCATTTTGTTCCGGAGTGAGGGACAGATTGCATTCAAAGCGGAGTGTCTGCACTGTGCTTTCTTGGCCCAATTTTGATCTTACCTTGCGCACACCTCTCGTACGTCGAGAAATATACAAAAACAAACTAACATTCCAAATTACCAAAGGTTGCTCTCACCCCTCTCCCTTCGATTTATATTGTCCGTATTTCCTGTGCATCCTCTATGTAAAAACTTGATCTTGCCTTGCGCATGCATCTCGCAAATCGAGAAATATACAATAATATCGTTATACTACGCAAATTTGTTCACCGGCGCTGAAATACTAATGTCAAGGTTGATAATCCGTTACTGACACCCTCGACTATGGAGTTGCCTTGACGCCAAACGCATAAGTGGAAGCGTGCCAAACAAGATTAAGGAAAGTCAGGACAGCAAAAGAGTGGAGAACATAGACAATCGTACAGACCAATAGTTCACCATCAGAAATCGGGCAGAATGGATTGATGTAAGAAGAATGAAAACCCAAAATCTCCGATTAGAATGGAAAGGCGTCAAAATTAAAACCGAAAAATGGACAGAGTGAAAACCTTCGAAAACATGCATGCATGAGTTTAGTTCCAATGATTTAAATCATGCAAAATGAAGCCTGTGGAAGGGATCTAAAGAATTAAATGGGATCACTAAGGCAATCAGAAGATAAAGGTAAGGAAAGGATCAAATTTCGGATATGCAACGGACAGAAGCTTGGCGACTTAAAGGGCAGTCCAATTAGAGCAAAGCGTTGAGTGACGGAGTTGATTCCCAGAGAAATTTAGCTTCGTGGAAATAAAAATCGCTGCTTTCACTCTCGTAGTTAACCAAACCACGATGCAGGACCAGATGTCTCGGTTAACATCTGCAAATTGGAATTACATTGGCGGAAGGCGTAAACAACCAGTATTGAAAAGAAAAGGGCACGGGGTCCAAACACGGCTTCTGCCTCAGATGTGGATGGTTCAGATTCAAGCTGAGGGTTTGGGCAAGGACCCCCGGGTTAGGCCACTTGAGATGACTACGGTGATGCGCGGGAACAGGCAAAGTCTTGGAGTGGTTAGCTCTGAAATATATAAGCCATGACACTTTGTTAAATCCATCTATACGGGTTTGGGACAAAGAAAATTAGGCCATGGTGACCCGCGCCATGCTCACGCCAGTAGAGGCTTCAACTGGAGATTTAGTTAGGTCTTTCAAGGAGGACGAGGATCTGAAAGACAAAAAGGCCATAGAGGTCAGCATAGAATCCGTATAAACATCGTGTTGTGTTCTTAGCTAATATTGATATCACTTTTCTTAATTATTATGTGAATCACAGTTGCTCACAGAATCCAAAAACATTCCAACTTCAGGCTTATTCAGTATGATTTTATGAGACGAAGTTCCTGGAATACATCGCTTCCGTGGCTAAGCCCTAATCCCTGACCTCTTCCGGGTCGCACCGAGAGTTCCCTCGTGCTTTCTTCCCAAGGGCACGTTGAACCATTTTCCTTTCTGCATGCGTGCTTTTTCACTGCCTTCACACTGTAACTGACATTCAGGCCAACCACTGGGGCATAGCGCCATGCGCACCTAAAGCAAGCCGCAACGTCTTACAGCCTTGCAATTGACCCAGAATCTGCCGCAAAACATCACCCGACTTTATTCCGCAAATATAACTTTAAATTGGCTGGTTTCTGAAACTCGTGAGAACGAGTCAAAAGATCCTTTATTTTTCGGTATTCACAACAACACCGCATGCACTCCATGCTTTAGGCAACCCCAGAAGAACTGCCGCGATACCCTAGAAATACTTGCATTTTTGTTGATGCAAAAACGTCCGCCGTAAAAGCCTCTCCGACTGCCCTGGTGAAAAAAGAGAGTCTCGCCCCAGAGTACGAATCCGAACTTCCACTTTGAGTGGTCCCAACTTCAGGTTCCTGCCCAAAGATTTTGCCTGGTTTATTTGATCTAGCTAGCGTCAAAATTGAAGACATCAGTCAGACAATAAGACAGCGAGAATAAAAAGTTATTATAATAATAATGGGTATATTTCTCGAAATTCGAGAGTCACGCGCAAGGCGAGATCAAATTTACACAAAGATGTCGCAGTGGACATCGTAAAACATAAATTTGGTCGTGAAGATGCAGCGTCTGTGATCCCATTAACATGACCTGCAATAAGATGGGCTAATCACGAGTTTTTGGGCTTCAAATCAGAGCTAGATAATCCATCGCCGAAACTTTCTGGGGCTGACTATGAGTCGCGCACTGCGAGTCAATTCATGTTTAAACGGATCAAAGGTGCGTATAATTTGGCTTGGAAAGAAATGGTGAGTGTTGTCAATTGGCCGGGTTCATCAAAAATCAGGAGGGTAAAATGGTAAAGACGGATATCAATATGGATGTAGTGACGGAATGGAGAAGAGTCGAAATCACATATCATATGAGATGGATAGGGAATGGAAATCAACAGTATTCAATAGTCAAAATAATGCTTAAAATGAAACAGCAGGAAACCTTCAAGTTTGCATCACACAATTTACGCACGCTGCCGTCTGAGACCCACCTAGTTGTGTCCTATTCTGGCAATTGGAATTAATGAAAATCGGCGGTGGATCACATGATCAGTTATAACTAATTCCCTGCTGCATGTACAGCAGGCCTGCAGACCAGACGAGATACACAAACAGAACAAACAGTGACTTCATTCCCTAGCCCTTGCTCTAGCCGTCCTATCAGACCACTGCAATCCGCATCAGCGAGGATGCCAAAAGACGGAAGACAAACACGTTACCAATATGAACCAGGTAGCCTAGGACTGACTAAGCCATATACCCCGTAGGGAGTAAGCAGATTGTGTTCGTTACACACGTCCCGTCAACGGAAAACTACCTCCTGTGCATTTCGAAATCGTTGTCTTGTCTCTGTAATCTTCGCAAAAAACTGACTGTTATCACAGTTCCCATTTTTTGTTTACTCAACTTAACACCAGCTGGAACAAATTCCAGACTGCACCCTCTCTCTCCGGCTCTTCTCCAGGCTCGCCAATGACCACAGATGCAACGCAAACTATCGCCCAAAGCTCCACTTCATACTACGCGTTGATTGCCTATCTCTGCTAGGAAGCTGCTATCCGGATCTGATGCTTCAACACTGGGCCATGAAACCCCATGGCAGACAAAGCTACTGACCGCCCCGAGTATCTCATCTCTGGTGGGCCATTACGACTGGCCAAAACAATGGTACTAGCAGTACTGAAATCCCGCGCAACCCCCACCCTCCAGACCTCTGCCACTACAGAAGACTAAAATCTCTGATATCAAACAAGGACAACACACGGATCATTCATGACAAGTGTAATTAAGGACTAATTGTAAATCTTTCACGTATTTGTTTTCTTCCTGCCCCACATTACAGTCCGCTCCCTGCCGCATGGGGCCATTGTTGTGTGTTCCATTGCCTCTTCGTCCACGATTCTTCCTATAATGTTATCTCGTAAATAGTTTGATGCGGCCTTGATGGTTTCCCGCTCTTTCATCTTAAGCATTTTTTGACTATTGAATGTTGTTAGTTTCCACTCTTCATCCACCCCATATGATACTAAGTATGGTTTTGATTCACCTCCATCCCAACGTCAACTCCATATCTGTTTTCATCCTCCGCATAACATCCTCTTGATTTTCGAGAAACCTGGCCAAATGGCAACGTCTGCCACTGTTTTCAAATCAGATTTTGTGCCCGCGATATGCACTTTTGATGCATTTAAACATGGATTGGTTCGCATTTTGCGGCTGCTGATAAGCCCTAGAAAGTCTTGGCGAATGATTGCCTGGCTCTGATTTAAAAAACTGAAAACTCGTGCTTAGCTTATCACACTGCATGTTTTGATGAGAGCAAAGGCACATTGCATCTTCATGTCTGATTTTTGTTTCCCGTGTCTCCACTGCGCCATCCTTGTGCAACTTTGATCTTGCCTTGCGCGTATGTCTCGACTGTTGAGAAATATACGTTATCCATCTATCTATCTATTCATCTATCTATCTATCTATTTATCAAGCTGTCGGCCCGCTCTCAGCAGTTCATCACGCACATATTAAGCTTTCAGCCGACGAAACTCCCTTTTGAAGGAAAGCTATTCATTCATCCGAAAGCGGTACACCTTTGCTTTACTGTAACACTTCTTTCAGTTTGGTCGTTCCAACATGCATCACCATTGTTATGGCCTCTTTGAAAACTGGCCTTAAACCCCTCACGGCTCTTTGCAGCGGCAGAGGGAGTTTTGTCTCCCTTTTCTTCACTAGCTTATTTCCTCAGCAAACGTTCCACACTGTCATCATTATTAGCCTCCGGCCTCGGTGACATAACTGACAACGGTCCTTCAGAAATCACTCTATCAGTTAATCCAACAAAACAGTTAACGTGATTCTCTAATACCCGCCCAACTAAACTCACTGCTGCAGGTACATGAGCACAAACCACCTATGGCCCATGTAGTTCCAACACCTGTAGCGATCCTCATTTGGCGGCCCTTAAACCTGTAGAAAAATTCGCGGTTGGCCACAGCATCAGCCGAAATGCACCAAAGCCCCACCGCTATCGTAACTCCTGGCTCCAGCCCTTAAAGGCAATCTTTAAACTGCTGTTAAACAACTGGATATCCAACTACAATGCGTCGCACAACTCCATGCCTACGTCTTGACTCAATCATTTTGCTGCCGTGCCATCAACGCGGCTTTCTGTTGGGCATATGTGACAGCATGCATCCAAAACCAAAAGCTTACTACCTTGCGTCAACCAAATCTGGAGACAGAGATAAGGGCCGGCTTGCGGCCTGAAATGTCTCATCTGCCTAATTTCATGGACGAATTCTCTAATCTTCTTCCACTCACTCTCTCTGAGCAAATTCACACAGCATTTTCTTAATCCCCTATACTAATGTCCACGATGTGTTCCAGCACTCCCACCGAGTCCTCAAGCACTCGCATCTCCCCCATCTAGACCAACCAACTCCGTCGCCTCACCTTACAGGACAACTCTGCACCTATCCACGGAATTCCTGTCGATGGACTATATCAGCTTCAGAGCTCCCCCACCTCGAACCTCCAATCTCGTCTTTCCTCTGGTATTTCCTCCCCCACTGACGATTTTCGTTAGGCTTCACCCTAACTTTCACCAATTTTAACGATTGCCATTGAAAGCAACAGGGTTTAAATCATAGATTCTCTCTTCTTCACATCGGATCAAAATCTGATTGCCCATTTCCGCCAGTTCTCACCTCAGTTGCCCTTGAATACCATGGAATTCCTCTAAGCCCTTACATGGTTCCCTCCCTTCAATTTTCTATGCACCTCCAAAATCGGCTTGCTTTTTTCACACACCTACCGGTGATTCCTTTATATTGGCTCTCTGTATTCCGGCTTTTAACACCTGACTAGTTTCACTTCGAGTGCTGTTTTTACCATGCGCCTACCTTCTTCCACTACACCCTTTTGATTATGTCCGCCGTTGCTGCTCTCTGTTTGTGAATTTCCTCTCGCTCTTTACCGGGTATCAGTTCACTTTTCCCGTTCACTTAACTGCTGCAATTAATCGTCCACCCAGGTGCGCTCCTGCTTGCTCAGCGCCCCATTAAACAGGATGCGGTTAACGTAAATCGTTCTCTAGAAGCCTATTGAAAAATCTCAAAATGCGAAAAGATTGCAGAGGAGACGAGAGTAAGCCGCGGATGACGAAATTCCGCATGGCGCAGGAGTATATTTGGAAATGGAAACAAAATCAGAAGGCAAATGGAAGAAGCATCCAAAATGAAATTACTTTTTGTCCTCCTCTTTGTTCCCTGTATTTTGAATACCTTTCACCACCCACAAAGCAACCTTCCTCAACACAGACGAGGGCTAAGATCAAAGCTGTTACTTTCACGGCGCTCCAAAATATAAACAAGCTCCTGATAAAACTTTCCAGTCATCATCCTTTACTCAGGTTTGCTCCACTCTTAGGATTTAATTTGCAAGGTTCTTAGGCCGGCCATTTGAAGTCAAACCTCGCACAAAGCATTGGAAAAGGGACAGTGTTCCAGAAGCTTCCCAGCCATTGTTTTTTCTATGTTCACGTTTAGCCCATCCCGAAAACGTTGCATCGCTTTCGTCCGCCTCGACGATTACTTCAGTGATTTTCACTCCCCAAATTCTGTTGGGCATGTATCAAAGTCACTGAAATGACTGTTTTTTCTCGCGCCCACCTAGGAGGATGTGCTCGCCATGTGAACACAACCAGGGATAAAAGTATCAATGAGCTGGTATTCGCATACGGTGTCACTGATGTAACCATCCCGGTGACCCAAGAATCCCCAGGCAGTGGCCATAAAAACGTAATTGGCTATGCCTCGATCACGGTTCCAAACCCTCTCTACTTACCCCACAGGATCCGCTGTTCTAAGCTTAATAGGGGGCCTTTAAGTTAACATGGCGTGGATTCGAGTGGCATTTTACTCTCGGTAGATCACCAATCACCAGCGTGTCTCCTTTAGTCTAGGGTAGCTGGGCGCTTTTCAAGAATTCCTCCATCTACGCATAAACCCGTGAGCAACAGGATAAAAACAAGCATCCCAGAAGCGAAATGCCCCCTCCTGTGCAGGCCCTACAACCTGTCATATGACGTTTCCCACGTCATAAGTCCGATTAGCTTAAACGTCTTATGGAAACTCAAATGCGCAGACAGGAGGCAAACATCTAAGATATCCAAATGCATTTTTACAACCTCCAAAGATATGCAGGGATATAAAATTTATCTCGCCAGTATTCATTTGTTATAAAATACCACCCGATGAGACCCTTCTTAATCGAAAGAGTATTTAATCAGTTAATTGACCATACTAATGTCCCAACCGTTTACCCATCATCACCTATCTCACCACTCACCAACACCTGCTACCTAAACATCATACAACCTGACGCTTAAGTTATCACGAATCCTTTTTTTAACTGCAAACTATCTGAAGTTGCAGGACCAGAACATCTTCCCCTATACCCTACTCCATGGGGGAATGACCCACCACTCCTGCACCTCAGCAATTTGACTATCTCCATCACTTCCAGTTTATTACAATCCAACTGGAAGTGATAATTTATTTTCTCCCAAAACTGAGGGTTCTTTACATGAGGTGTCCCTTCCCCAGTCAACCGTCCACACACCATCCCCAGCACAATGAAAAAGATTATGAAAGATTCCGTAACAATATTTTCTAAATAATCTTCGAAGCACCAGACCGTATGTGTTTCTTGAATCCTGCCCTTGTAACGGCTCCCGGAAAAACATTTTAGATCTCATTATATTGGCCGGCAGCGACAATGCGTTCACCGTTGTTTATCTGATATAACCAAAGCTTTCGACCACGCTACATAACTATACCTCATTTGCAAAAAACGCATCTTCGACATCTGGAATTGACTTTGATGTCTTCCTATCTGTCCCACTGTATACAGTCCATTGTTGTTGGTGGAAAAGTGTCTAACCTGGGACTTGTAATTAGCACAGGCTTCTGCCGTTCTTTATGTACATCACGGTGCTTCATACCTGATCTTGTTCTTTGTTGTCGAGACTAGTAAAGTCTTCTACCATTTCAAACCTGCCCGTCTACTCAGTCCCACCTACCGGGTTTCTAGGGCCTGGCTGCCCTGGATAGTTAATAAACCGACTGCCCTATAAATTCCGTTGTAGAAAAGTGCAAGGTCATAACTGACAGATGTGAAACACCGATTGGATCTGATCATCGAAATGGTTCACATGTAGTTACTCGACCTAATTTTTGCGACCTCGGTCTTAAATAATCTTGGTCGCCGAAATTTACATAGCATGCCTGCATTCGGTCGGCCAAGGCGGACCGATGGTTTTATCTGTCTTTTCGCGGACTCCCCTTTCAAACCAAGATTAAGCAAGGATTATGTCCGGCCTATGCTAGAGCATTGCCATTTAATCCAATCCACCGTATCTATGTCCGATATTCTGAATTCAGAGCGTGCGAAGGCAATAAGCCGAACGCCCGCTTCGTTAGTTCAAAAACCCTAACTACAAATGACTGTGTGTGTTCTCAAGCTTGATCCTCCCTGGCTCTGCAACCTGAAAGTGAATCTCATCCTTGCCGGCAATCTTCACACTAATCGAGCTCCCTACAATCGCCCGCCTACCCTCCCTCTCAACTCACCCTATGCACTCCAACACCGGTTTTCAGCATTCAGGCCAACACAAGACCTTTTCAATGTTCTCACAGTTCCGTTTTAAAGATGATTCTTTCAAGCCGTCCACAGTTCGATCCATTTCCTTTGCACCCTTGAACCCTTTCCCACGTTTTCTATCTTTCCACTCTCCAGGCAGAGGACTGAAGCGAATCGTTGAACCGCCCATGGTTATGCAATGAAAACCTTTGTCGGCAAAACTAAGTTAGCAAACAAACAAGGCAGTAGGCTATGTTTGCATAAAGGCGCGTAATTCAAGTGGGATCCTGAAGGCACCAGCGGATAGGTCGGCTCCTTCAAAAAGGGGAAGAAAAAACAATCCCCAGCATCTGCGAATAAAGTACGATATGTTGAAAGTGATGTTCTAAAGGAACAGCTGCGCAAAGTTCTTTTATAGGCCCGATCAGTTCCGTGTTTTGAAGAAGGAATACCGTGATCCGCTGGGCTTACGGAAAGATTGGACCAGACTGACAAGAAAATGGGCTACATTTAGTGATGGGTATACTTCCCTTTGACCTAAACTAGACCCGGCGAATAAGGAATCCCCGAATGCTTTACGCACGCAAGCCATGCCTTTGGTTCTTACACGGCATGCCCACCCGGGTACCAGAGTATTGGATCATCCACATGTGTTTACCATCCCAACTCATCCAAGTTTCATCTCCGCCTTCCCATGCACGACCGGTAAGCATTCTAAGGTCATGCACAGCTGCCAGGTAGTCAAGCTTCCATTCTCCGTAATTGAGCATTTCGGGGTACTCCACAGATGGAACACTATCATCCAAATAAATTTTGATACCCTCAGGTTTCCAATCTCATTTTCATTTACCCATAATGCACATGTTATTTTAATTTCCTGACTTCGATAATACTCCGAACGGGCATAAGCGCCTCCAGCCATGCTGGACATCACGAACACCGACGACACCTAGTAACATGCAGGAGGTGCACGCCACTTTGTTCGGGCTTCCGTTAGTTGCCCACCTCAGACTAGACCCCACAGAACGCATGACGCCCGTAGAGCAACCCTTCAGGGCGTGAAAATTCCGCAAATACCAATGTGCATTTGGCTAAACCTTGGAGCACCCGACGACACATTAGTGAAGCACGAGGATAGGTTATGGCCCACCGCATTCTTAGCTGACCGCCTACGCTGCCCGGCTGAGAGGTCATAATGGCTCAGTACCTGGAGACGTCCCATCTTCAATGGTTCTTCAACGATGAAGTTCCGTCAGGTGCATTCGCTCCTCACTTTACAGAATTTTATCACCGTCTGATAAGACGTGGGGTTCGACGTGTGGTGTAAAGCAGGCAGAGGTTTTCTTGCAAACTTGTTTGCATCTTCTTAACTGCAGAAAGTCTTCCATACCTGAATACTGCCAATACCCAACCTCCCACAAGCACGCATAAGTCATCAAAACTAATCTGCTGCCTATTTCTGCCGTTATTTCATCACAGGCTCACCGATTTTAATGCCAAGTACTTCATTATCTCGTCCCAGGTCACCCTTAACCCTCTCCCTCCTATCCAGTTTCATATTTTCCTGAGGTATAACCGACTGCAGTTAATGCGCATACGAAGAACACCGGTCGTTACATATGTAACAAACAGAGGACGTTTCAAGTTAATGGGTGGCAGAGAGCGTAAAAACACATCACAAAGCCGTTACGACCTCCTTTGATAATGGATCTGTTACGACTTCTTGAACTGGAGGTCAATATCGGTGGTTTCTATGAGCTCATTGGATCCCTTCCCCTAGTGTACAACACGGATTGAACAAAGAACAGTGATTTACAGTATTCTGCTAGATGTTTTTTGTAGTAACAATGCGCAAGTAAAATATTCAATAAACAATGCCCCGCTGATAGCTATCTCTCATGAGAAAGTCGTGCACGCAAGAAAACCACATGAACAAACGGAACTTTCCATTTGAAACTGTAAGTTAACCCACAACTAAATAGAGACTAGTCACTAGCTCCAAAGGACTAACCGCGTGTTTGAAGCCGGCATGTTTGGTAATATGTCGGCATCACTAAAGTAAACGTAAACTTCAGCATGACATGCAGTAATGTTACTGGTTATGTGTTATTTCAACAGTTATAATCCGAATTGATCGTTCACTAGGAAGCCACACTGGCCACAACAGAATCATTCCAAAAGTCGGGTATGGTATCAGCCGAGAAATGGTAAGTAGGTGGAGCAGGCCCAAGTGTAAGGCTACAGGAGAACGGATGAATGAAAGAGAGTATGCGGATCAAAAGCCAAATTCACACTACAAAACTTGGTGAGTATAAGGATTATGAGAGGTGACCGATGCGGCGTGGAAGACGCCACACAGACCGAACCTGCGGTTAATGGCACGGAGTTTGATCGTGGTTCATCTTACGCTCGATGCATTTACCCCACTCATTTTACCCTTGCATCCACTGAATCACATATCATATGAACAGCAAAGTTTGTCGGTTCTCGGGGTTTTCTATTAACCAGAGCCGCTGATTTTCCTGCCAGCTCTTGGATATTTGCACCGGAAACACTTTCGAATAGCTGAATTGTGTTGGTTGACACATATCAGCAAACTCACAGAGAACAGGTTTCTTTTCGACTTGCGGCGGTTCCGGTTGATTGTCAGCATTCATTCCATGATCCCTAGACATGTCAGTGGGAGACGTTTCTGACATCTCCACAGGGTCTTCCTAATGCCAAGTCACTTGTGATGCTTCTCTTTGTGTTTGGATCTAAAATTAACATTGGTTCCTGCCTCATCACACAGCCCTTTTGTTGCTTCTGGTGGTGATTGACATGTCACAAGAACCAGTGACATCGCAGGCACCAAGTGTGTTTACACTAAGGTTGGAAAATTTGAGTATTACTAATCGTTTACGTGTATGTAATGGTCATGAATATCTTTTGGCACTTCTGCATTATAAGCTGCATTTAATCATTGTCATTGCTTAGAAAACCAAATTTAGCCAGTAGCTATGCAATCTGCTAGTTGATGCCTTACCATATTCAGACATTTTGTCGTTTTTCGTTATCACGGTACACTTGGTTCACAAGCAAAACTGTTTTACTCGTGAAGCCTTCCAAAACACCCAGAGTTTCTCCTCCAAATGATGATAAAATGATCCCACTGAGGCTTCGCAAGCGAAGTCAGATTCCCGTGTAATTAAAAATTCCTCGTGAAATATAAAATTCTTGAAACACTGGACTTTACACCACAAATCTCTAACCCACTGTCATAGACTGGTGGGTGTGCGGGGTTCACCTCAGGATGAGTACTCTCACTCGTTTTCTCCTTTCTGCCCCACTTGGCGGTTCTTGAGTAATGACAATCGAAGCTACTCGTCGACTTATTCGATACCGGATATGCACTGCTGATGATCTCAGCAAGGATGAAACAGCTGTACATTGCTTTCATGGTTTCTTAATGGTCAGTTGAACGATGATATCACATGGTGAATTATTTCATGAAAACATTCTATCTCCCACTACTAACACACACCGTTAAATCTATAAATGAGATCTTAGACGGTTCAACTTAGAGTAGCTTATAGTGCCCCAAAATTTTGAGCGCTGAACATTGGTTTAGATGAACGATAGATTACAAAACATAATGTAGTAAAGTGATCTGTAAAGGTTAATCTCAAAATTAATATAGCTAATAAACTCCTTGACTGCGTCTAACAGTTATTAGGTGCTTTCCGGCAGAAACGGAGACTCGCAAGAATAAGCCATTTGCAACAGACATGGGGAAAACAATTCGTCCTCAGTGAATGCACTTCTACGGAAATGCCACCAAGTAACTACAGCCCAGTGATGTCATTCCTTTGTTTATTTTACCGGCCGCTAAACATAGTGGAGGAAGTTTGTTCCGATCAAGGCAACTCACAGTCAGAAAATTGCGATGAAAATTCATAATCCAGTTATCATTTCCTTTGCTTACGGGTTATTATGAGCAATGCTGCCTGAAAGCACACCTTTCAACTGTAAAAAATATCTGACTTCGCTTTCTATTTGACTCCCGCGTTGTGACTTACTTTCACATATGGTTGGATATTTCTACTCACTCAGCTGGTCCAGTCAGTACAGGGATAATCAAAACGACCGCAGAATGATCCGCTAGGGACTGTTCTTCAAAGGGCCACAGTATCATGGGCTTTTTGTCAAATTTACTGGTAAAGTCGTAAATTGAACATTTCCGGTTGTTGTTTTTCTCCGAAGGCTGAAACACAGATTACATTAATGATTTCATACGTTGAGCAACAAAGTTGATAATTTTAGGAACTGCGGGTAAATTGTTACGTGAATAGGCCACAGTTCACGACTCTCGTTGACGCTTCTCGATGACGAAAACTTCCAAAGTTTATAGAATATGCGAAGAAATAGCCCTTCAGGCCTTCAGAATTCTAGGGAGTTTTACAACGCGGTTTTAATGTGGTCGGGTCTTCAGGAGGATTCCTAGAAGAACGCAGGCGCTTAAGTTTAGCACTCTCCGTCAGTTCAGGACCATAAGATGTTAAGACGATGGCGCAAGTACGTTTTGCCAAGCAATAGAACTGCTAGATTTATGAATGGGACTAATAGTGACGGGTCTCCAAAAGTCAGGGATGGAAGATGAGATTAATGATGGGTTAATTAGAGAAGTAAATGCATCGGTCAGAGCCACAGCATCATGCCTTAAGAGAGGTGAGGACAAACTATGAGGATCTACCCATGTGGTGATTTTAGTGGTGCGGTGGAGGTCGAGCACCTCTTCTCTAGAAAATCTTGTAACTGTCGTATTATCACGCTGACCAAATATGACCGGGTTGTAAGTGGGAGGATGGATGAAAGCACAATTGATGCTGTCGACATCCTCACAAAAATTCGGCGAGTTCGCCAAATGTGCTGCATCATATAGAAAGTACTGGAAGACAAAACGTGACGAATTTGTCAGTTTGGGTTTGGGGTATCATTTCGCAGCGATCATGACCGAAGTTTCCAAGTCGTTTCGCTGATACATCCAAACCGAGGTAATCGCTCCGATACTAAACGTTCGCAAAAACATTTCATTCAGTCAACTGAGGGTGAATAATAATAAGGGGCAAATAATGCGAAAATAATTTAGAATAATTTCAGTCAGATCCCAACATTTTGCTGAAGTGCAATTTAACGGAGACCGTCAGCTTACGAATAACCTTGTACGGTAGGTGTCACTTCCTAAGGTAATTTGGGAAGGCATACAAGATTGTATGACCTCGTTGCTTAGCTTATAGAACACCAGTGGTGCTGATGCATGTCTAGTTTCTGTTCGTGGGTCCCAGTGAGGCTGGGATGAATGACTTTTACCACTGAGATATGTCCATAGTTGGGGGTAGGTTAGGTCACCATTTAATAAGGTAACTGTTTTTCTCCAGGCATGCAGACTGAGCTGGAATGTGTTCAAAGTTTAATAAACATCCAGGCTAAAAACAAGGACCAGCTGTATATTTTCACGATATACCAATGGGTTAGCACGTACTATATGACTCATACAGTTCGGTCGTATTTTTGACGACTAATTTTCCAAAATGAATCCTTCTTGCACTCCACATTTCTTATGCGTGAGGTGCTCTCTTGTTTATTCAACATCCTGAAACCATCCTTTTTGCCATTTATTTAATCAGATTGGCGTCTTGTCCTGTTTTTATCTAAGCAATCGGTTAGCTTTTACCAGCCACAGCTTACCAGGTTCACAGTGCTACTAGTCATGGCACTGTTGTTATAGCTTGCCCATACTGCCCATGAACCAGAAAGTGATTTTCATTCAAGCAGAATTTATTTGGTGAAGACAAGGAAAATAAAAGCGCAGGTGTGATGCTGAGAATAGTAAAAGTTAACCAGTTAACTCAATTGGACAGGATTACAATTCAGTAACTGATTAATGAATGGGACAAAGTCAGTATGATGGTTAAATGAAAATAATACCATACCTATACGAAGCATTTTATCTTTTAGTTTCTTTATTAATAAAATACCAGTGTACACCAGTGCTCAGGAGGGGTTTACGGTCAACACAGGGCTGGCGACAGGGTAAGTAGACCGACGGTAGTAGGGTTCGAGCCATCGACCTCCACGTCCAAATTCCACGAACTAATGCACTTCATGACAGCCTAAAGTTGTAGCCCTTAAAACATTGCCATCAAAAGGACCCAGAACCGTGTTAGTTGTTGTATGGCCAAAAATGTCATTTATCGACAGCTCACAATGGGGCAAGTACTCTGGTGGTTATATTTTATTCAGCTTTCCATGTTAGAGATGACATCTGTCTAATCAGTTACAGTTACTTGCAGGCTAAAGATATTCATCGCTCTCATCAGTTAAAATCCAAAAGCATTGTCATGCTGGTCTACAAGCAGGAGTCAGCAAAGCTTTAGCCGAACGAAATTCTCATGCAAACAAGCTATATAAATATTCAATAATACTTTGATTAATGCACTCCGTTGGCTCATTACGGATGAGCCGACTGCTCTTGAAAGGATAATGTGCTCCATATTAAAATCATCTGCCATCCTCTTGCATAATGAATCAAAGGAACCAATTGAAGCGAACGATCATTTAGGGAAATCTATTGAGGAACTGTGACCACTATGAAACATTGGCTAAGACGTGCAGCATGAGAACGCCGTTGGGAATTTTATATTTTCTGTGTGACTGCTTTGATTGCTTTTTTTGTAAAACAAAAGAGATCCCATTCAGGGTGCAACGGATCTGTGCGGAGAGGCCAGTAATAAAATGCAAGACAGTCTTTCCGATTGTTGACTGTCTTTACATGCCCGGTCACCCAGACACTCAGTTAGTCAAAGCATTCAAACCATTTATCTTCAGGTTTGCAGAACGGCAATTCGTTGAAAGACTTCCCCACAAGTCACACTTCAATGCATTTGTATTGGCGGTGGAATTCCTCGGTTTGTTAAGATATATACCGATTTACCATTTTTCAGAACCAGCCTTCTAGCCCAATTCGTTGTGTCCACTGACTGAGTTTGTTGAGGGATGCTACACATCCGGGAATTTCTTTTGGATTTTTTATGACCCCCTGGTCCATAACAAGTACGTCAGTCATTCTCGTGGATGAAATATCAAAGCAATTGGGTCACTTCTCCTTGTCGCAAGTCTGCATTCCAGAACCACTGAGGTAAGGTTTTTCTCAAGCTTGCTTCCGTAATATCAACCGCTATCCTTGTGTTCGACCTCTTTGATAACATTTTTTCAGTTTTCATTCTGAGCTCTCTTTTTTCTTTGGTTTGTTTCAGTTCGTGACTTTGTTTGTTTGTACAGGGAGCAGAAAGCGGAAACAATGGGACAGACAGATCAAATACCACGTCATAGTGCGAAAGACAATGGGCACGTAGAGTGATTAAATTTCTGAGTGTGCATCGGAAGTCGAAAGGAGACATAAGATAAATGTGAAATATGAGTACAGTAGAAGTCGGAGAAAAGTTGAGCCTCTCGTTATTTACTTATCTTAAGTTAACAGAGGATGATGACTCAATAGGTTGATGTTGGTCGGCAAAAGGCAACGCAGGACGTAGTTTACTGGTTTTCATTGCCCCACGTGTATGTATGTTTGCAAATGTAATGGGACCACTTGTGAAAAGGCAAAGAGCGATTTGTCGTGATTCGATGATTTTCTTTTGGTATCAGTTGAGAGTAGTACGAGGATCTTGCAGGTAGCAGTTTGGAGAAATTTCCAGGTCCCCACCGGAACTACAATATATTGTCGAACAGTCACGAATTTGGTTAGTTAACGGACTCAACATTCGTCCAGTAGCTTGTGAATTGAAATGAGATTCTGACGCCATGATTAATATTCTAGTGTACAAGCAAGGGGTGGACTGAGCATTAAAGTACCAGGTACGCATAAATGATGAGCAGCAACAACCGCGAAACTCGATGTGTACTAATTAGGGAAATTAGTCATCTTACCCGTGTATCGTGCCAGTTACAAAACATCCAGAAAGCGTCATCTTGTTTATCTGTTTCCTGGTATGCACATGAGGTCTGGATATTCTGGGTGGTTTCTTCACTAAAAGCTAGGGCCCTGGTAGCCGGTTTTCTCGTACGAGGAGATTAAACGGTCACTTTGACGGAACCTATTCGGAAATACCGTGTTTTTGCTCTACCTGGTGGGAGGTCAATGGGCTCCAATCATGAAGCCTTTTTCGTGAGGTATGAGGAGTGTGAGAAGACAAGCAGAAAAGTTTCCGTAGATAGTATCAGTTGTCGATTGCGCGTTTGATGAGAAAATTTTACAACTTTGGTGCACATAGGTGGCTAGAGTGGAGATAATTCAAAGTGGACAGCAATGCCTTCGTTTGTATTCTCCTGGTCAAGATACCGTCATGACGTTCTGAGTTATGCACACATAAATCGAAAATAGACGCAAATTCAAAGTGAAAAATATTGATGTCCTAGAGATAGTAAGACTACAACTTAAGTCCGTACTTGGTAGAGTAATTTCCCGCCTAAGTTCTAGAATTTCAATGTGATTGTTATATATTGTGTATCCGTGATTTCCGTGCAGGCATAATATGTCTTTATGAACCACCAATTATTCGTCTTCATTGTCTGATACACTCGGCGAAACCTGCGGACGGAAAACATTGAAAACACAATTAGGTAAAAGAAGACCATATTTGTATGATGAAAATAGACGTAGGCATATTTACAGTCGAAAACAATGTCAGTAACAAGGCATGCAATAACATCGATAATAATAATAACATAAGTGGTAGTAAAATATCAGTTTGAATGATAAGGCCTCACTTTTTTGGATAATACGTAGGAGAATTGCTTGTTGGTGAATCAATATCTCTAAATATGCTAGTTCCACCTTACTTCCATCAGCGCTTCCACTTCTCATTATCAAATCTCGGATTTTCGTTCTCAAACCACCGGTGTTCGCTCCACAGAAAGGGGTTGTTGACATCTATGGAATAAAAGAATGGTGTATTCTGTTACACTTATTCCACTGCACCAAGGGACTGGCGTCTTAGTCATCTCCACCCGTAGGTTTCTTACAGGCATTCGACGAGCCCATTGACTCAGTATCTGAAGACCAGTGGTCAGAGAAAATTCTATCTATTAAGTATGATTCAACCATTTGCAGGTAAGATCTCATTATCGAATATTTAGTCAGTTTGTCCAGTTCTCATGTGCTTGCCAAGGGAAAGCTGAGGCGCACGAATTGCGTTACTGCGTTCACTTGACGCTAAGACACATGGGACTCGTTCTTCCTATTTCGAATAACCTTTGAGTTTGAAACAATTGGTTGGCTACCTTAACCAGCATGCAAGACTAGCCTGTTCCGTAGGACGAAAGATTACTACCCTTTGCGTGTTTCCCCCTATCGAAGTTTTTCACCGCGGGAATTTAGGAAATACCGTGGTATATTTAAATCCAAATACACTGACGTGTCTTTGTACGATGACGAAGTTCATATTTCAGCTAGTAGCAAAAAAAGAAAGAATAGACTCATACACAGTAAAAAAATGAAACTGTCGGCGTGTAAGTAGATGAACGATGGATATTGGGCTAAGCAACTTCAGTTTTGAATGTCTCGTAATTTCTTCCTTACCAACTAGAATTCGTGGCAAATATGGAACAGTTAAGTTGCGATAAACACGAATGTGAGGAAATCGGTCTCAAAGTTCAAAGCCCAAGGAGCGCGAGTGTCCCTTGGGTGTGCCGTTTATGGTTGCGTAAGTGGTCCATGTGCCGTCCTCCTGAGTGACACTCAATGAAATAAATATGGGACACTCAGGATACAGTCAGCCGCAAACCTGTTTAGGCTAGTAGACAACGACGCACTGTTCACCTAGCTTTAAATTAATCTTATAACACCATTCTTCATATTCTTTCACAGATTCTCAGCTTTCACGACTTGTGCTCAATTGAAGCGCTGGAATGGCAGTTTGGTACAACCATAGATTTCTCTGCACATCCCTACCTCCCACCAAGACCGAGTTTCTTATTTTTCTGTTTCTTAGCTCACGACATACCATATAAAACGCATAAATATATCGCGAATGATATTACAAAAGTATACTTATCGGCGGGATTACGAACAGACCAAATTCCCTCCTCTCCTGCCCTGGTTACATGAAAATAATGAAATCACATAAGACATGAATCAGTTTATATTTTAATAATCATTTGCAAACAACTGTTTCCTCCACCGTTGCAATCCGATGAAGAACAAATTGAGAATAATGAGTCATTAATTGGGACGTTGCGCAAATGTAGAGCACTTTGAGCATTATAATCGTAATGTCCCACAAATCAAACTGCATCTTATCTATTTGGACAACTCGGCCAAACTGTCTAGTTAAGTTATTGCGATGAACTTGATCATAGTGAACATGAAAATAGGAAAAGCCAGACGGAACTTTGATTTATTAACCATCGGTGTCAAAAAGAAATTGAAGTGGAAGTTTTTGAGTGAAATAGAAACATAAAGATCGTTGATAATCAGTAATATACCGGCCCAATAATGGACTTGTAAAATTACATGACTAACAAGTGAAAAAGGCGGTGGAATACGAAACTTATCGGATTCGCTCGACAAAGCCACTGACTGGTGGTCTTATCTTCTGGATTCCTCGATCTCAAACCCCGAATTCACCTCTGTATCTTCTCAGATATATTGTGTACAGTTCCGTCATGAGAATTTCGTTTCAATCTGACGTCAAAGCAATTAAACACAATGGTAGCTATTGTCAGGTAGCATAACCTGCTGTTAGATAATGATTGTTCGCTGTTGACACCACGCCAGTTCACATGTACCGAAAATTCTACCGAAAACAGTGCTCATAAGACTCTTGCACATTAACTGGTGGAACCCCAACCAATATTATTCAAGAACTCAATGTGCAACAGATAAAATCTTATTCAACTAAAAAGGTACCATGTTCTTGTGCACAGCTTTATCTTCGAGCTTTTGCAACAACAAATCGCAATCTACTACGATCTTTACAGATAGGATGGCCGGTCAAACTTCAGACGTCACTGGGTATCCAGTTTGTTTGCGCAAAATAGCTAGCTGCTCAACATAGTTATAGCGCTGTTCCGTGACCTCTGACGTGAGATTTTTGATAGATGCTTTACGTAAATGATAAGTGACGACGGAAACTTGCCCATCAGAGTTTCGTGATACCATTCGCGATTTTGTTAACCGTTGATTCTAAGCCTACTGTTGTTTCCTTTCGGCTTCGGCTCGTAGAATGTTTGATACTGACAAAGAATACTCCATACCATCCAACAGGCATTAAAACAATTCTTGGTGATGAGAGCGACCACTCGTTAGACAGATTTTAATGTAACGGGAGGGTAATCCGATGAGCATACTTATTAATATCCGGGCTGCACTGGCTGTACTCTGCTGACCGCCTTGATGTGTTCTTGTTAACATAAACCATTAGGTTCTTTGCTGCTCCCCATAGCGTATTGCTGTTGTGCGACGGAATTATGAAAGCGGCAACTAATTTCAAAACATGCTTGTTGTCCGCACTAAGTAGGTCTCAACAAGTGGGAAGTCAACTGACGATGCTATGCTCCATCTCGAATGAATGTCTGGATTTATTGTAAGACAGACTATTGCGGTAAAACGAATAACCTTTTTAGTGCGTTAAACAAACCTGCTGGAGGTTATACTAGCGAATCGACCGCCTTGTAGCACTGCTTGTTGCGATTCGCTCGGTCTCCCCAGTACCGAGCTGAACTATGGCTTCCAGGGTCACGGGCGGGCGAGTGCGGTCGACATCTATCTGCTGACTTAGCCACTTAACTGCCGGTTCATTGTTACTGGATTCTGTCTAGTAAGTTGGCTCTTTACCAAAGACAAGAAAATAACGTACATTTTTCGCTTTCCAATTCTTTTCATAATCCACGCGTCACTCTTTGGTGGAATTTCAGTCATTTGTTGTACCAGACGCTGACGTTTGCATGCGTCGTAGTCGTTCTCTGAATTAGGTCTCTATCCACAAGTAAACCACCGACCAATGTTTGCAGTCTTATGTTGAAGGTTGGTTAATCAGACGGAGGATTACACCCTTCTTTGACCATTTTGATCGGCTTACTGATTTTTTATACAGCGACTGTTCAACTGTGATAGACGACAGCAACAGTGTTATCAGTGGTTAATTCCACAATGGCAAACAATTAATAAGAAGCCGCTGACGTGACGCTAGCAAAACGATCAATCAAGAACTCCGATGGCCTTGATTTTACGGTGCGACCCAAAATTGGCCACAGTTGTTGTTTCTAGTCTTTGAATGAGGAGACCACCGACGTGAATTAGCAGTTCGATGATACCATGAGCGGGCGCCACTTTGTTCTCCAATCCTGTGCAGGTCTTATTATAAACCGAAGTGAATGCATATCCCGTTACAAAGGTTAATGACGGGAATCGCGCGGTGTCCCCCAAAACTTCTTCCAATCAACAGGACCATTCATCTTCAGATTGTGCGAGCCGCAACATAATGGCAAATGTCCTCTTGAGATTGTTTCCTTGAATGGCTATTTCCCGTGCCACAATGTCTCCTAAAAGTGTCTCCCATAACAAAGAAACAATTTTCCTTTTTTTCAACAGCTAAAACTGAAATATCGCGCGGAAACATAGCTTACTTTCATGCGTTGAGCCGTAATCGTCGTTTATTTTATTGCAGTCACTTTCATCTTCAAGACCCACGGATTTATTTATACTGACAAGTAAGGAATGAGAAACTTCCCTACCTTCGGGAAATATGACGGAGAAATCACTGCAATCAACGAACGATCACAGCTGTTAATAGCAATTTGTAACCTGTTTTCCCTGATGAGGTGTCCTCGGACGGTGCGAGCATTTTATCTACGATTATCTGTCTCATTGCTTTCACTTGTCTGCACTTCACTGTATTCGATTGTCCGCCCATAAAATTTTAGTAAATTCCATGAGACCAAATGGTGGAAAAGCGAGGGGAAATTCATCTGCGTGAAATAAATTAGCCACCACTGATTTTAACCATCCACACTATGCTGCACAGCCGACGGTAAATAAAACTAGGTGGCACCACAAAAAGTAACACGCTGACAGTGGGACAGTGCTCTTCGATGAGATTTACACGCGCCGTAATATGAAAGACAGCACAGGGAACAATGTGAATCGAAGCCCAGTGAGCCTACCGTTCGGCATCAGCACTTACTCGACCAAGTTCAATGCGGGTGCTCACAAACTCCACGTTACAAAAACACAAGCTACTTGTTTTGGCGCCAAAACGGTTTGGATCAACTCTGAAAAAGCGAGGGCAAAATACGACAAGCAACTTAAATTTTGATTGTCAAGATTTCTCAATGAATATTCCAGGCACTTTTGGCGTCGAAAACCTAAAAATAAAACTGACGTTTGCTCTCCGGGACCACGATGTAGTTCTTTCTGCTCATGAGGAAAATCTTCGATTAACTATGAGTCCCATATGCCCATTAAAACTATTTTTGAATGTATTTTACGCTTAACTGACATTTTTGCCTACTGTTTCAGTAGGAAGCAATGAGGTGGGAAATTATGAGTATCCCCTTTCGGGACAGAAAGGGGATACTCGAATGTACCCCGTGCTGTCTGAAGCAGTTCGTTACCAATTGCATTGCCTTAACAGCCACGACACTTTTAGTTAAACTGTTATTAGCTGACGCCAGCAGACTTTCCCCGCAGCACATAAACTTGAGTGCACTGCTTGCTATGGCAATAGATTAAGGAGTGCATCAACCTTAGAATTACCTTACTTTTACCACATCAGATACATATATACAGCAGTATATATATATATATATACTTGAACCGGCCAAGAAAAATTCTCCCTGATTGGTTTATCTGTGTCAGTTGCAGACTTAATGACTATAAATGATTCTATGCCAAAAAGCATAGGATACTTATGAATGAATTCGACGTTGGTGATAGGCAGCACAATAACGCTACACGGATATTTATTTGCGTAAGATTCTTTCTGAACGAAAAAATAGATAATGAATGTGAAGAGTGCATGATCCACATAAGCTTCTATCTATCTTTTCCATGCATAAACGATTTTATAGCTGGGACTGAGCCTATACGCAACTTGTAAGCCAATATTATTGTGATCACTTTCATCCGTCATTCCCTTCGGAGTAGATGGATGCGCATATCCAGCTGTAGTCAATATAAAGTTTACAGAAATTGTGGTTACTTGTGCGTAGTTTGTCTGATAAGACTTCCGCGGTTTTAAAGAAGTCAGTTCGCGAAGGTCACTTGGCCCTGCACCATGTTTAAGGTCCCTTTTGTTGAATTGTACTGATGTTTGAATGCGCGCACCATTTGACTGGCGGCGATACAATTCTGTGCCATCTGACTTCGTTGATTGGTTGTCGGATATTTGATTCCATTATGTTCTCCGTTCGCCCCTTAAATCGATCGGAATTACTTTTCTTCGAAACCCATATCGTTTCTCAACATATACCGGGATCCCGTATTGCTGCACCACAACAAGCTTGGAATCAATCTAAAGGAGGCACTCGTGCTAGAGGACATGTAGCTTTTAAGTGCATCCTTCCAGCCAAGATGCAAATTTCAGCATTGTTGAGTACCAACATCCGCTCTCTGTTTACGAAATTGTCGGATCTGTCTCTCGCAATTCAGTCACCGATTCATGTTCACACTTGTGTCTTCTGCATACAAGGATCGAGGCTGAATCCGGACATTTCTGATTCATTGAATTCGAGAGACAGCTCCAGCCTCCATCGACAGGACAAAGTTTTGGACAAGAAGATTGGAGGCAATGTGGCAACACATATAAACCCCTTCCGATCTGGCAAGTCCGAAGTTATTCATACGCACTCCCTAGACGGAATTGACTGTCTCGTGAAACAGTGTCATCCTAGGTTTTCTCGCCATACAAGCACTATCATAACGAATGGGCAATGTATAAATATACATTGCCCATTTTTACTCGCAACAATATATCGCATCGTTTTTCGACTCTTTTCCAGTGTTTATTGTTCCTCTTCTTGAAGATAGTCTGCATAATGTTATTAACGGTGATTTCAATCATGCATCTACCATACCACTGACTGTTTCGTTTGACTGATCTCTGCATTTCTCCCACCAGAGGCGGTTCCATTTTAGATAGAGTTGTTGCCAATCACCCCGATTTATTTTCCTTGAAACTGCGTACTCCAATTTGAAGTAGCGATCATTGTCTGATTCTGTTAAGGCCCATAATATAATCTAGGTCAGCTTTCCAATCCTTCAGACGAACAAATCAAATCCGAGTTCGCCTCCGTAACTTTTCACACTGCAACCTTATTCTTCTTCACAAATCCCTTTCACTCACACCTACCTGGTTCTCTTTTGAACCCCTGCTCAATGACAATGTCAAACTATTCACAAAGACGCCAACGCGATCTTTGATATTTGCTGCCCCACGGAAACACTATTTGTCTCAAATTACCCTATCTCCATCCAGAAACTGAAATCTCTAAGACGATGCAAGGAGCACTTCTACTAATCTCGTAATAACTCATGCGTGCGGTATATTTCCAACCTAGTAAAAATTGAAATCAAACGCATCGACATTACATTCGCCAGTCAACTGTTGAGGTTGGTAACAACAATCGATTCCTATGGCATGGCATTCGACTGTTGTGTGGGAAGAAGAAGAAGAAGAAGAAGAAGCATATGAAAACTTCTACGGATGTCGACAGAATCACTCGTGCTTTCATCCATCCTCCCACTTACAACCCGGTCATATTTGGTCAGTGTGATAATACGACAGTTACAAGATTTTCTAGAGAAGAGGTGCTCGACCTCCACCGCACCACTAAAATCACCACAGGGGCAGATCCTCATAGTTTGTCCTCACCTCTCTTAAGGCATGATGCTGTGGCTCTGACCGATGCATTTACTTCTCTGATTAACCCATCATTAATCTCATCTTCCATCCCTGACTGTTGGAGAACCGTCACTATTATTCCCATCCCTAAATCTAGCAGTTCTATTGCTTTGGCAAAACGTTCTTGCGCCATCGTCTTAACATGTTCTGGTCTCAAACTGACGGAGCGTGCTATACTTAAGCGCCTGCGTTCTTCTATGTATCCTCAAACCGAACTCAGTGCACACGAATGGACGGCAAATTTTCAAAACCGTTGTTTAACAACTCAGGCGTGCTACAGGGTGCTGTTCTTTCAGAGTAACTCTTATCCACCCACATCAGCGACTTATCAACCAGCCTACCGCGTCATCCATCTAAGTATGCTGATCATGTTGCCCTCTCTCAAGCCGTTTCGAACAACCATGGTTTTCAAAGTTTCCAACAACCTGACTTCTGTTTACGATTTCTCTGCACGAGCTGGTTTGAATCTTAACACATCTAAATGCTTCAAATGTCTGTTCTCTCTTTCTCTCTCTCTCTCTCTCGCCCTCCTCTCGGTCGACCTACCCACCCGAAACGTCTTCCATCAACTCAAAAACTTACCAGGGTTGATTCTGTGAAATATCTAGGAGTTAGTTTTGATGAAAATCTAAAGTGGACTACTCACATTTCTACCTGTGTACAAATTCTCCGACGGTCGTCATTTCAAATCAGGAAGCTTCGACACTGCAAGGGGAAACAAAGCACCATCTCCCGATTTGTATACCAATGTGTTTTTTCCATCCTTCTTTACTGTCCTCCAGTTATATATCCAGGTTTATTTAGAGAGACTTACAATTGTTCGCCGGTGGCTATCAATTATTGGCCGCGTATCATTCGTATCACCAACTGAATTGTCCCTTAATCTATGTGATCAACACTTATCAGCATGTGAGAAATTTGTTCACAAAATTCTTTTTGATCCCACACATCCCCTGCGCAACGATCTTTCAAAGTGTCGCTCTCATATTTGTACATGATCCGCTTTTCGTTTCATACCCTTCAGAATCAATATCTATGGGAACTCCGCTGCCCCATATTTCGCGCGCATTTTGACAAATCATGACCGCGTTTCAGCCAAATTCCTTAGTAGCCTATCATAATATGAATATTCTTCGATGGGATTTTCCCCTTATTTTTAGGAGTTGATGGGTGAAAATGTTTTCCTCCTTTTTTGCCGTCGTGTTTTATCTGCTGAAATGGGAATGAATTTAATGTACGCAAAATCTATACAATACAATACAATCCTGCGCGATCCATCAGGTTTACTCTTCCGTCCGTCGTGCAGCAGAGAAAAACAAGACGCATTGGGTGGCACAGTTTCCCGAATGCAAACTTAGATCTGATTTCTTTATTTTGTGTGGTCTGCCATGGTCAATGGATGCAACGATGTTGAAAGCAACGGTAGTCCGTTTAGAGGCATTCGAATCGTTTTCAGTATTCATTTGATATTGTACGTGTACGTGCATTCAAATACCCACAAATGTCCAGGTGACCACAATAATTGTAGCACAATAACTTGAGACGGAATAGCGGGCAAGTACTCACGTTACATAATATGAGATCACTAAAGTCGATCGACGAAATGTGTGAGTTTTGATAGACGGCCGCGCAAAATGCACGCTAACAGGGGTAGGTAAGCCTGTTTTCTTCAAAAGTTCGGGCAGTGATTAAATGGGTTGAGCCCTGGAGCTTGGACGTGAAGATAGCTAGTCCGAATCCTACTACCGCCGACCAGTTTCCTCACCCGGCAGCGCGGACCCCTTGATGAAAATAATGTACCCCATCATTTCATGAACAAGGGAACTGAAAAATGAAAGATATCCCATATCTTTAAAATGCCTACTGACAACATAACAGTAGTACATCTCGACATGCGAAATTGAGCGAACCAGATTTAGTTTGACCGGTGCGCTTGAGCAAACCGACATCGTTTTCAATACACACGAACAGTGCACTCTGAATTTTGATACTTAATTACTTATGGAAATCTTAATAAACGTAGTTTTGATTCCCGTCAATGAGTCCGCTTGCATGCACCGTTTGTTACTGTGACTACAGACAATTTCAGTTTATCGTGCACGAGTTAGCTCTGGTTGTGGCTGCTACTCGCAGCATCGAATAATGGTGTGAAAGATCAACAAATCATGATATAAATAACGGTTAGATGAGAAATCCGAAACACTCCGAAAGGGGAGTAGCACTGACTGCATTATCGATCTATATCTTGCAAAATCTCTGACAATCCTTTTGGAATGCATGAACCGCAGCCCTGTAATCGAGCTCAACCTACTCAAGGCAGTTCACTGGTTAGGGTCTTCATTTCTTTTGCATTATTATGGGTTTCTTACACTGACCCGTTTTCTAGCCATTTCCTGAATTGAATTACAGTGCATACCAATTGATTTGATCTGTGGGCACGCATAATACATATCTCAGTCACCTTAGTTTATCTAAATTCTCTGCATCCTAGATTGACTGAATTCATCAGTCCAATCCTCCGCCCCTAACGAAAGCATTGTTCCTGCAAAAAGCTCATCACTCTTTAGCTGCACTACAAAGACATCGTTATGCAACTAACGACCGTCTTTGAAAGGTTGTCCATAACTGAAGTGACTCGGGATCGTATAGTGGGATCCATCTTATTGCTGCAGCGCAAACCAGATATTTGATTTTTGAGCGCGATTAGTTATCGAAGTGTCATTTCCCTTTCGATTTTAGCACTGAATCTTTCTATTTCACAGAACTTTGTGGAAATGGAGCAAGGCATTACATTAACTGCAACTGAGCTTATTTATGATTCATAAAAATGCGCTTTGTGTTTGTGGTCAAACTCGACTTCAAGGTTTTGGTTGAATTACGAATAAAGTTCATACTCAGATAGTGCGTTCTTCTCTTTCGGGATTCCATTTGTTGATTCAATGTTATTCATTGAGAATTCGGTTAATCGTCATTACTTCACAGTATCATATTAGCGCCCCTTTCTAAATGAACCTTGTAATGCAAAGCTCTGCTGTTGAACATTTGGATGGTAATTCGTCATGTCGAGAGACTGAAGGCTCATTGGAGTGCTTTGAGATGTAGTGCATCACTAATGAAAATGCTCACGAAACTACACATGCTGCCTTCTCCTTGATATTTGTGGGCAGGTAACCTTTTCACCCATCAAAAATCTTATTCATTCAAGAACTCTAGTGCCTCTGAAACAAGCCGAAATAAAATCTCTGTTGCTGGTACATGTTCGTCCAGCCAATTTTGAAGCAGCTGAAGCAGCCCATTTTAATAACTTGGCACGGGAACCTGATCAAGATGTTCAGAGTTTCATGATTCAGCTACAAATCGGGGAAGAAAAATGCCATTTTGGTGATCAACTGGAAATTAAATTACGGAACCACTTTTATAGCAGACATAAACCACCTCGAAACAAAACAAAACCTTAGTTACTCCAGAAGTCCACATCTCAATCTATTCGAGTTGTATATGAAAAGTTTCAGGATGTGAGGACGGCCATAAATAAAAGTCTCAATATTTTATACGCATGACTGTAACAGTCTCCAGACAGTTGTCTATTGATCCGTAGGATTTCAAGACGAATAACAGTAATTCTGAGCGTGCGGACCGGAGTCCGGCCACCTTCAGAATTCCGAATTCAAATAAACATCACCTCGGAAACTGTGCTGTTTGTGGTAGATTGCACCCTAGCACCAAAAATCCACTTATTATGAATGTGGTAAGCTCGGGCATTTCCAGTCTGTGTGCAAATCTACCGGGCCTTAAAAAACTAATCCAATCATATGAAACCCAATCTGGTGATGCATACCATGATTTTGAATCATTTTCATTAACCGCTGACTATTCTAGATCAGGTTACTCGTACGAGACTGTTGCAACTTTCAGAGGCATTGAACACGACTTTAGTGTTGATAATGGTAGCTTTGAGTCCCTTATTCCAAAGCACCACTTGACCAACTTTTATCCTGAAAACAACATCCGTCCTAGCTCACTCACCGGTCGTGGTAACACGGGATATTCCATTCCGGTTTTGGGCACTAACCACTATTCCCATTTTTGATTTTTGCAACGAGGTACCTGATTACGATTTTGTTGTGTCAGATTCGGATCCTTCTAGTTTTGGACTAACAGACATGAATTTGCTTCACATTCAGTTGTCGTTTCTTGCTAGTTCTAACAGTCATTGTAAATTGAAGGATTTAACGCTTAAATGTACTCAAGCTACTAGGGCATGATGGTATCAGCAGTGGTTCTTCAAGTGGCTGCTGACCATATATTTCTCAAACATCGGATGATTCCTTGCAATCTGCGTGAACCGGTCTTCAAAGCACCCAACGATTTGGCCGAAACATTAATTACTTTGTCAGTGAAATCTTGGTCCTGGGCTACCCCAAATGTGACCCAACTAAAGTCCGACAGGAAGACCTCTCGAATATCCGACAAACATTTGACCGTTAATCGTAGTCCGAAGCTACATAATTGTATACCTGCTGACTCCGAAGACACTGAATAAATTTACTGGTTCAAAGGTGTTTTCAAAAATCTATTTGAAGGATGCGAATCTTCAGATCCCTCTGGATGAATCGTCAACACCAATTACTACAATCAGTATACCATTCTGATTCTATCAATACAAACTTCTTCCTTCTGGCCCCAGTAGTCCTTGCGAAATGAATAATCTTGTGAAGGATATCGACGGATTTGAACTGTATCAGGACGATGCAAGTGTGCACGCATTCAAGCAATTTATTGGCCATATTAATTTTGAGATTAACCTTTACAGATCACTTTACTACATTATGTTTTGTAATCTATCGTTCATCTAAACCAATGTTCAGCGCTCAAAATTTTGGGGCACTATAAGCTACTCTAAGTTGAACCGTCTAAGATCTCATTTATAGATTTAACGGTGTGTGTTAGTAGTGGGAGATAGAATGTTTTCATGAAATAATTCACCATGTGATATCATCGTTCAACTGACCATTAAGAAACCATGAAAGCAATGTACAGCTGTTTCATCCTTGCTGAGATCATCAGCAGTGCATATCCGGTATCGAATAAGTCGACGAGTAGCTTCGATTGTCATTACTCAAGAACCGCCAAGTGGGGCAGAAAGGAGAAAACGAGTGAGAGTACTCATCCTGAGGTGAACCCCGCACACCCACCAGTCTATGACAGTGGGTTAGAGATTTGTGGTGTAAAGTCCAGTGTTTCAAGAATTTTATATTTCACGAGGAATTTTTAATTACACGGGAATCTGACTTCGCTTGCGAAGCCTCAGTGGGATCATTTTATCATCATTTGGAGGAGAAACTCTGGGTGTTTTGGAAGGCTTCACGAGTAAAACAGTTTTGCTTGTGAACCAAGTGTACCGTGATAACGAAAAACGACAAAATGTCTGAATATGGTAAGGCATCAACTAGCAGATTGCATAGCTACTGGCTAAATTTGGTTTTCTAAGCAATGACAATGATTAAATGCAGCTTATAATGCAGAAGTGCCAAAAGATATTCATGACCATTACATACACGTAAACGATTAGTAATACTCAAATTTTCCAACCTTAGTGTAAACACACTTGGTGCCTGCGATGTCACTGGTTCTTGTGACATGTCAATCACCACCAGAAGCAACAAAAGGGCTGTGTGATGAGGCAGGAACCAATGTTAATTTTAGATCCAAACACAAAGAGAAGCATCACAAGTGACTTGGCATTAGGAAGACCCTGTGGAGATGTCAGAAACGTCTCCCACTGACATGTCTAGGGATCATGGAATGAATGCTGACAATCAACCGGAACCGCCGCAAGTCGAAAAGAAACCTGTTCTCTGTGAGTTTGCTGATATGTGTCAACCAACACAATTCAGCTATTCGAAAGTGTTTCCGGTGCAAATATCCAAGAGCTGGCAGGAAAATCAGCGGCTCTGGTTACTAGAAAACCCCGAGAACCGACAAACTTTGCTGTTCATATGATATGTGATTCAGTGGATGCAAGGGTAAAATGAGTGGGGTAAATGCATCGAGCGTAAGATGAACCACGATCAAACTCCGTGCCATTAACCGCAGGTTCGGTCTGTGTGGCGTCTTCCACGCCGCATCGGTCACCTCTCATAATCCTTATACTCACCAAGTTTTGTAGTGTGAATTTGGCTTTTGATCCGCATACTCTCTTTCATTCATCCGTTCTCCTGTAGCCTTACACTTGGGCCTGCTCCACCTACTTACCATTTCTCGGCTGATACCATACCCGACTTTTGGAATGATTCTGTTGTGGCCAGTGTGGCTTCCTAGTGAACGATCAATTCGGATTATAACTGTTGAAATAACACATAACCAGTAACATTACTGCATGTCATGCTGAAGTTTACGTTTACTTTAGTGATGCCGACATATTACCAAACATGCCGGCTTCAAACACGCGGTTAGTCCTTTGGAGCTAGTGACTAGTCTCTATTTAGTTGTGGGTTAACTTACAGTTTCAAATGGAAAGTTCCGTTTGTTCATGTGGTTTTCTTGCGTGCACGACTTTCTCATGAGAGATAGCTATCAGCGGGGCATTGTTTATTGAATATTTTACTTGCGCATTGTTACTACAAAAAACATCTAGCAGAATACTGTAAATCACTGTTCTTTGTTCAATCCGTGTTGTACACTAGGGGAAGGGATCCAATGAGCTCATAGAAACCACCGATATTGACCTCCAGTTCAAGAAGTCGTAACAGATCCATTATCAAAGGAGGTCGTAACGGCTTTGTGATGTGTTTTTACGCTCTCTGCCACCCATTAACTTGAAACGTCCTCTGTTTGTTACATATGTAACGACCGGTGTTCTTCGTATGCGCATTAACTGCAGTCGGTTATACCTCAGGAAAATATGAAACTGGATAGGAGGGAGAGGGTTAAGGGTGACCTGGGACGAGATAATGAAGTACTTGGCATTAAAATCGGTGAGCCTGTGATGAAATAACGGCAGAAATAGGCAGCAGATTAGTTTTGATGACTTATGCGTGCTTGTGGGAGGTTGGGTATTGGCAGTATTCAGGTATGGAAGACTTTCTGCAGTTAAGAAGATGCAAACAAGTTTGCAAGAAAACCTCTGCCTGCTTTACACCACACGTCGAACCCCACGTCTTATCAGACGGTGATAAAATTCTGTAAAGTGAGGAGCGAATGCACCTGACGGAACTTCATCGTTGAAGAACCATTGAAGATGGGACGTCTCCAGGTACTGAGCCATTATGACCTCTCAGCCGGGCAGCGTAGGCGGTCAGCTAAGAATGCGGTGGGCCATAACCTATCCTCGTGCTTCACTAATGTGTCGTCGGGTGCTCCAAGGTTTAGCCAAATGCACATTGGTATTTGCGGAATTTTCACGCCCTGAAGGGTTGCTCTACGGGCGTCATGCGTTCTGTGGGGTCTAGTCTGAGGTGGGCAACTAACGGAAGCCCGAACAAAGTGGCGTGCACCTCCTGCATGTTACTAGGTGTCGTCGGTGTTCGTGATGTCCAGCATGGCTGGAGGCGCTTATGCCCGTTCGGAGTATTATCGAAGTCAGGAAATTAAAATAACATGTGCATTATGGGTAAATGAAAATGAGATTGGAAACCTGAGGGTATCAAAATTTATTTGGATGATAGTGTTCCATCTGTGGAGTACCCCGAAATGCTCAATTACGGAGAATGGAAGCTTGACTACCTGGCAGCTGTGCATGACCTTAGAATGCTTACCGGTCGTGCATGGGAAGGCGGAGATGAAACTTGGATGAGTTGGGATGGTAAACACATGTGGATGATCCAATACTCTGGTACCCGGGTGGGCATGCCGTGTAAGAACCAAAGGCATGGCTTGCGTGCGTAAAGCATTCGGGGATTCCTTATTCGCCGGGTCTAGTTTAGGTCAAAGGGAAGTATACCCATCACTAAATGTAGCCCATTTCCTTGGCAGTCTAGTCTAACCTTTTCGCATGCCTAGAGGACCACGGTATTTTTTTCTTTCTTACTCGGAAGCGACCGGGCCCATGAAATAACCTTGCGCAGATCTTCCATTGGATCATAATCTTCTCTAAATTGACTTAATAACGTTTATCTCAGCGACTGGAATATATTTCAAATATTTAATGCGAGTCGTTTAGAAAAGTTTCATCTTGCAAAGTGGTCCTACTGTCCGGGGTATTAATCAAATGTCGACATTTCACCTTTCGAATGATCTATGCTTCAGAACAAGAATGGACTATATTCCGTGTTTTTCGCTGTTGTGTTGAAAATGGAACATCTAAAAGTCCTCTGGATTACCGCTTACTTTAGCTTTAAACTTACGCCAACATGTTTCATTCTGCATATTCAAGTGTCATCAAGTGACATGATGGCCCAACTTCAATTCCCAACTCAGATAGTCTATATCTATCCTACGGGTATCTTTCCTATGTTACATCGCTTGCAGAACAGTACTGACGAAATTAACGGCTCTTGTGTTTCTGGAGTATTTATTGTAGAGTACAGCTCTTTTCAAGTTCCGGTTGAACTATGTACTGCCGCCTCCGGGTTCTGCTACACCAATGTTCGGACACTTTGTCCCGATTTCCATAAGAAGAATATTAAGCCTAGGTTTCGCAATTCGAAGAAATTGTGACCTAAGCATGAAGTGGTTGAATTCACATCAATGCTAGATCAAAATAAGGTCGGTTAGCTAAATTCACAGGTATAAGTTAAAAAGCTTGGAGTTTGGGATTTTACCCAGACTTCAGGCATGCAATAAAAATGATCCAAAAGTGGGAACCGATGTGATGGTCAAACTTAAAACACCTAGAAGGCATGAACGTTTGCGTGCAATTCATAATAGCTGTCAAAAGGCTGCCGATTATGGTCACGTTTCTAGAGTGTAAAGTCAAAGGGAACTATCTTCAATACATCGCATTTACACTCGGTTCCAACTCTTTTGAGATGTTCTTGAATTAAATATCGGATCCTAGTACTGTGACCTGCAACTGGAACACTCCTAGTGTCCCTGTTTAGTCTTACTGTGTAACAAGATCCTAAGGTGGTATGAAATAGAATTTTCCTGGCCGGCTTTTTGCAATGGCAACCAGCAATTCTTATTTGTATAAAGCGAATCGCATACAAAAACAAGAGCCAAACATCGCAAAAGATAATTCGCACCATCAGCCGTACATCAGCACATTAGTGAAAAGATAGTTGGAGAATACATATATCTGTCCAACTCGTTGATCACTATAACAGCTCGGGAATCCGCAACGAGTATTTTCAAAATCAATGAACAACCTTTGCACGGGGGAAATTTTAAGGGGATCGGAAGCCGGTTAGAATGCATTTGCCCGTCGTTTGCCACGTCAAAGAATATGACTCCTTCAGATTGACGAGGCTTGATAAACCGCTACTTAGAAAATACAAAATCAAATGTAAATAACATTAAACTAGAACAGAAAATTATCGTAGTTTTCCCTCAATAGACAGAAAACGTATAACGGCCTTGAGCACGTTAAGCTGACCCGTTGTACAAAAATGCACATCGGGTCAGGTCTATACAAGCGCAGTCCAGAAAGAAAGCAGCTTTCCACGCAGCACGAGGAAGAAGGTTGACATTTGTTTGAGCACTTTCCCAAAACAGAGGTTTAGCAAAACTTCTTTGTTTACGAAATACATGCACTTTCACATGATAAACTTGTTTCGATTCACTAAGCCTACGAAAAGTCTTGCAAGAACCAACTTCAATCATTACCCACTATATGTTTATTTCATTAGACGTAAAAAATTCCTTGCTCTTTTAAAGAAGGAAAGTAATATTTGTCACGATACGGTCGTAATACACGACATTTTGCTCATAATTTGTCAACAACTTTTTGTACTCTTCTGGCGGTAAAATGAGCACACCTTTGTCCGCTGCAAAATGTCCGCCCTATCCTGGGACTCAGGTGTCATTTGAAGACACTCAGGAGACCTTCAGGGGATCGTCCTGTAGTCTAGGTCCTTGCATGGTAATCTACGTTTCTCTGCATCACAGCTGGATTTCCCCAGACGTCTGTGTTTGATTTTGTTTAACAGCGAGTTCGATTTGTTTTTTCTCGTTTACGTATTCGTGGGTGAGAATTCATGGATTTGCTGCCCTTCTTGGGCGGACTACTGAGACATCTAGTAGAGAGGCAGTTTGTCTGTAAAAGGGTGGTACACATAATCAGACATGATTTAATTTGTAGCTATCCATAAGCTTTTCAATCATGAGTTATTTGCTGAGCCCAGTGATCGATTGGAACCAGATTCATCCATCATAGCTATCATTAGTAACTAATTGGCACAAACTGAGGCAATTAGCGTTACCAGTGCGTGGTGATTTTAAAATGGCAAATGCGAACCTAGGAGGTATCTTCATTCAGCACTTTTGATTCTAGTCAAAAATGTCGCCTTCTTTAGTTTAACCGAAAAAGGAGATGGAGGTCTTCTTCATTATATTTCTAGGTGTACTTCTGATAGACTGTTCTCAGTATTTAACAGGATGTATAGCTGCATTCACGATAGCTTGTAGTGAAATATCTGGGTTGGTATAGATCAGAAAACATCTGACCCTCTGAAAGAAAATACAGTTTCTCCGAAACTAAAAATTTGCTTCTAAACTGAAGCATTAGAACACGGGGTAGTGTGCGGAAATTTCTGCAACCTGATCGCCGAAATAATACCCACCAAAAGACGATAGACCTACCAAAACTGTCTCTGGATCTCAGCTGGTGTCTTCTCGAAACCAAAAGCGCCTGAGGCGACAGGTGGACATCCTCAGTGAAGTGACATATGAGTTGGGTCAACATCCGATAAAGTTTTTACCCTTTTTTCTAAAGTGTTTACCTGAAAAGTGAGCTGCTGTTTCCGGTCGATTAAGATTCCTGACGGAATTTCTTCGCCATCACCGAAAGCTTGTATGGAACTGTTGTAACTAAGTTGACAAACTCCGAATCGGCAAGCATAGATTTGACCTAATCACGACGTATCCACATTCACTAAGACTTTCACAGCACCTTCGCTCATATGAAATTCGAGTCGCACACAGAGATAGTTCACAACTATATTTCAAGTCTATTTACGCAATCCACTATACCGTCGAACGGGCAGTGCACTTAGAAGACCATTACTGATTTCCCTAAAGGTTGACTTTTCCACGGTAAAGACGAAGAACAGGAAAAAACTGTGATTAGTCCTGAGGGAGCTGCCTTTCCTACATACCGTTATGATCTAATAGCTGCCGTTATCCACGAGCACTAAGTCAGAGGTGAACAATTAACCTAAAGACATCCATTTTTCTGGTTCAAAGTTAGAGCTGGATCAAGCAAGTACACGTTTCCTTTTTCACTCTTGACTCACTCACTATCCAACCACGCCCTGTCCTCCCCACAGATGACATTTGTCATACTTAACGTGATGTGATGGCATGATTACAACACCCTAAGATCGAGGCGGTTCCCCACCTGGTGCAATTGTCAAATACTGTGATGATTGCGCTGACTGTTTCAGCACATTAGGTATATATATAGTATTATATATATATATAATTAATGTGTTGTCTAAATTGAAGCAGATAGAGTTGTGTCGTGGTTGGCTTACTTGTTGAAAGCCGGTTACGTCGACTCGTGCTGAAACAGTCAGCGCAATCATCACAGTATTTGACAATTGCACCAGGTAGAGAACCACCTCGGTCTCAGGGTGTTGTAACCATACCATCTGGGGTAAGGACAGAGCGTGGTTGGATATATATATGTATATATATGTATATATATGTGTATATACATATGTATATATATATAAGTGGTGAGTAGTATCTGGATGCGTGAACAAAATTTGGCCGGGAGCACACGACCGGTTTGGCGGTTATTGTCGCTCGTCAGGTATGCGTACCCGGTACTCTCTTGTCCAAACATCCACATGCCTGTACACTCCGAATTGGTCTGTCTTACCAGAATCAAATTTGTGGCAAAGGATTATCAACGAATCACAATTAAGGTTCTTCTGTGGACTCTTCGACGAAGAGCTTCCACGCACACTTCTGACGCCACAAATTCGATTCTGGTGATATATGTACATATATATATGTATAGTAGGATTTCAGCTACTGTCCGTGAGCAACTGTTCCTTCTACATCACTGCCTCAGGAATAACACTGTTCCAAAAAGTATCAAGTGTAACCCGCCCGTGAATTCGGAACATGCTTGTAGGATTGCATATTCATACTGCAAACAGATGTTTCGTGAGCTGATCAACGACTCACATCGCAGGAAATCCCTATACGAAATCGATTCGAACAGGACGTCTCAAACATTAGACGCCAGCTGGATTGGAAGAACAAAAGCGGTTATCGAGGTTGCATCAAACACAAACCGCTCGAAGTTCGATGGCAGACTGACCAAGAAATATGTTATGCTCAATCAAACGAAACTTCAATATGCCGAACTAGTCTCCAATTACTGGAACCACCGGCTAATACCAAGCGAAAAGTCCGTGCTACTCAAAGGTTTAACATTCAGTCACACCAACGCCAAACATCCCACGTTCATTACCTCCATTGGGCCGGCATTAGGGAAGCACGCACTAACGGAAGAGACGCGCCAAGACATACGGGCGAAAATCTGTCAACAACTCGCGCGTCCTAGGCGAAAGCATCGTCTACCTGATAACGAAATCAAAGCTATAAAAGTACTCCAAAAATCGAGAAATAGTCATACTCCCCACAGACCAGGGTAGCGCAACAGAAGCGCTCAACAACACCGAATACCAAGCGAAAATGAAAGTATTACTGGATGATAACGGAATCCACCAACCAGTGAAAGGAAATCCGGTCAAAGAACTTAGAGCTAAAATCAACAAGAAACTGAACTCTTCGAGAAAAAGCAAGAAAGTCAGCGATGAACAGTACAAACAAATAAGGCCTGCAGAGGGACCTGTCCCTAGGATATATAGACTTCCTAAAGTCCATAAGCTGGGGGCGCCGCTTAGACCCGTTGTCGTATCAACAATAGCACCAAACTATCAGCTAGCCAAGTACCTTTCCCGTCTCTTACGCCCATGCCCACCATAGGACCAAAACGACACGAAGAGTTCTGCCACATTCCTGGAGCGAACGAAGCTATGGTCTCATTCGACGTCACATCACTGTTCACAAACGTTCCAAGGCAAATGACATTGGACAACATCCGCCAGATTATGGAGAATGACTCCAACTTATCAGATAGAATAGCAATGTCTACGGACGGTATAATGAATTTGATAGAACTGTGCATGGAAATATACCTACAATTCCATAGGACAGTATATAAACAAAAGAGGAACGTCCATGGGATCATTACTATCAGGCTTGTTAGCTGACGCAACCATGAAAAATTTCGAGACAAAGGCATTCTAAACAAACCGCCTACGCTTATGGATCCGATATGTTGATGACACGTTTGTTGTGTGGACCAATTTCGTCAATATCTAAACACGATAGTGCCCATCATGACATTCACCAAGGAGGAGAAAAATGACTGCTCTACGGTTTCTCGACGTACTAATAATGATGCAATCAAACGGGAGCATAGAGACAACCGTCTACAAAATGTCGACGACGACGGATTGCATACTCAACTTCAAAAGCAACCATCCAACCCGCCACTTAAAAAGCTGTATACGTACCCATCGAGCCGATACACTGCAGTACACAGCACCTACGGAAACAAGAGCAATCTAGGTTGTTCAAGTTATTTTCGGCCAATGGACATCAAAAATCTCGCATCAAGGCCTGTATTCGCAGAAAACAAAGGGCAAATACTAAGGGGACTAAATGGATCGTGGTACTTCCATACATACGGGGAGTATCCGAAGCGGTCGCAGGCATCCTACGTCCATTAGATATCACAATCGCCCACAAACCGACCGGCACTCTGAGATCCGCCCTATTCAACGGGAAAGATTGCGTCGACCAGCACGACCAATTAGGAGTGGTTTATGCCATTCCATTCCACTGCGTATAAACAGGTCATGAGGTCAACACCAACAACGCAAAGGTAGTCAGTCGGGCAAGCAGAAAGGGGAAGCGGCTGGTCCTTGAAGCCCTCCACTCGAATAACTCCTTCGGTCGGCATGTCGCGAATGATAAACATTACGTTATTCTAACACGACCCACGATGCAGGATAGAGAGACAAACAGGGGCCAAAACGAACGGAATTAGTGAATACATTCAACCACTCATTAACGGCTGAAAATGAGTAATAGTTTGAATGGAAAAATCACAATAAGCGTTACAGATCAGTGTATGCCTTCCAAAATCTTATATATAAATATAAATATATCCAGATAATATCTACTACTTTCATACATACATATGTATATTCTGGGGCAATTTGCCCTCGTTCCTATGGTTGGCTCAGCCCAACTGACAAAGAATAATCAACAGATCACAGTTGTGGTTCTTCTGTGGACTCTTCGACGAAGAGCTTCCATGCACACTCCTTACGCCACAAATTCGATTCTGGTGAGACATACCAATTCGGAGTGTACAAGCACAAGACTGTTTGGACAAGTGGGTACGCATATCTGAAGAGCGACAATAAATGCGAAACCAGTTTTGTGCTCCCGGACAAATTTTGTTCACTCATCCAGATACCACTATATATATATATATATATATATATATATATATATATGCGCCCTGAGTGAGCGCGCAGTTGTTACGAAGACCTTTTTATTAGTTTTGTTTGCTTTTTGAGTTTCACCGATCAACCCTTCCTCCGTAGTGAGTAAATTATACACATTTTACCCATTGATACTTCACACCATAGAAAAAAGCATGCATCGCTGCGAATATTAATATTGTTTTAAGCAGTTCTAACTTGGACAGAAATTTCGATCACATTTACGATGAACAAAGCCCAGCTCTAGGACAGGCAAAACTAATTAGGCTAGGATCAGGATTCTTTTTGAAGAATCCCAGGTATAAGGTATACTCTGTTGAATTGCTGTTGTCTTGTTGTTTCTGATTTATGTTCATAATAAAAGAACTTTAGGATTTATAGCGCTATACTATGATGTCATCTCAAAGACATTTTTCCCCATTTGGTAAACCAAAAGAGGGCAGCTGTATCGAGAACAGCTAGTCTGTCCGCAACACTATTAAACCACCCCGGCGCTTAAGATCCCTCTTTGGACCAAAGCGAGCGAAAGCTGAGCTTAATTCGTTCTGGTCGATGGAACGTTAGGCAATATTGCATGATTTTTATGAGTTTTATCACCGTAACTTCTCGTTCAAGAAAGCCGGAACTTAAGAGAAGTGTGTTTTTCTTCATTTTTCCGTTCCATATGCATTATTACACCAAGTAAGGTACTGAGCCCTATTGAACCGTACAGGTGACATAATCAACTGCAACGGAAAGCACGCAGCGCATGTAGCATTAGTAAACTCGAACTTCTGACATAGGTGACAGGCTAATTGAGTCCAGCTTATTCTGACCACGAAACTTAATGATCTGGATCGCGTGATATCTTCATAGATCAGCCCGGACCGAGTACGAAAACTTTCCCCAAAATGATCCATTTTCTTTGCACATTGCTAATATTTCAAACCAGTACACCTCCTTTTGAACGGAATCGAACCAAGAGAGATTCAATTTATTTTGTTCAATGTACTACTTGGGTGCATCATGAAAGATAGTGCTAATTCGTCACCCTATCTGGGTTTACAAAACAAAGCCAGTTTACGCAGAAGCGACCTGTGTATTCATAAGTGATAGTCAAGAACTTCACTTTCTTCCCTGCTAAGGACAATGAAAATGATAGTGACACAACCGTTACTGCCCTACCTGCTAGCCTATATCTACGGTAACTAACTTCATTAACACACCGGCAAGATCCATTAGAAGAGAGGCTACTAATGAACGACAACAAAAGGCTGGATTTCTTTGGCGTCGCAGTTGCGTCGATGATATTGACGTCCGTGGTAGTTGAGGTAAAACCACCAAAATGGCTAAGTGAAGCGAATGCGAACTTCTTGAAACGATCCGCCTCTGTAGCAGCTGATCTACGGTTTCTTGTCCAAGAAGAATGCCTGTGAAAGCTGACTGTGTTTAGGAAACGTCACTAGCCAAGTTTGTCCAGAACAATTCTCCAGGAGGAGTGCTCGGGGCAGGCTCGTTCATTTGACCCATAAGCTTCTTAGAGTTCTTGAAGCAGAGTGCTATATCAGTTTAGTGCTTGCAAGCGCGTTTTTCCGTGGATAACTGCAACCAAGACTAGTCTGACTCAGTACTTTGGGTTCACGCCGCTCACTGATTAATCTGAACGCTGCAAATTGTACTTGTGGTTGAAATAAGTCCTCGGGCAACCTAAAAGAATAACTTTGATGGAGCAGTTAAATGATGACTAGTAAAAATAGATTAAAACTCAGTCATGTTTTACTCAGGAATACATAAAAATTGACTTGAAAGATTCAGTTAAAAACATTAGGCCAAAAGCAACGTTAAAAGACAACAGGTACAACAATAAGGATTTGGAAATGGACCACCATTTAGTACGGAAATTATCTGTTACAAGTACTGATCGGCATCATCAACAGCTGATCTGAGCAATCTGGGTACCTAATAACACACTGGACCGGAAATTTCAAGGCCCAGAAGGCGTTTGGTGGGAAAATCGGACAAGCAATGACAAGATGCGTCGTTTTGTGTTGGGTGCAGATATTAGTACTCTGAGTGAGGTAATATCTCACCATTACTTCGGGCGGCTTGGAAACGTATGGCATACACTTACCATACAGTTTATCTTTGTGTGCTCATTTCGCACCTGCTGGACAGAGTCCGAAAGAAACGATACAACGATAAGTCTATGATTTTGCGTAAATGTATGGGGAAGTTAGCCTCGGTTCTGGCGTCGGTTGATCATTTTCCATTTTCCTCGGTTCGAACTAATAGATGGAGATTGTTGCTGGTTAACGAAGCCAAAAGTCAAAAATTAGGAGAAATCTCACTGACGCAACTGATGTGTGGCCTATCTGCTGAACTAGTATCCTGTAAAAAATCAAACAAAACAAAGTGAGTAGGATGAAAACAAAAATGAAATCTTATTTTTTCCTCATGAGTCCTGCATAATTTTCTATAAATGTTGCAGCATTCGCATTTTGAATCCAGCTTTATATAAAGCTGGATATATATATATGCATATATGTATATATATACATATATATATTTCTCAAACAATTTGAAGGCATACGATGAATTGCGAAATGTTTTTTGTGAAATTTCGATCCATACTAGGACTCGTTATCAAAGTAAATAAATCTGTGCGAATGGAACGGCTAGTTCCAGAAGGTGTGGTGCCATATGCCTGGCGTCACATGCTGAATAATTTGCCTTTGATACTGAGTCCTAGTATGATGGATGTGTCACAATAAAAATTTTAGGAATCAATGTGGGCCTCTAAATGTTCCCCTTCAACATGCAAGCTGAGTTGCATATTTTCTCACTCGGTATATATATATATATAATATATAGGCCTTCTGGGGTTCACATGTTTGCCACCTAATGTTTCAGTTTGAATGGTCTGCCCATCTAATCGCGATATTTCCAGAAGGTGCTTATAATATTGATCCTCGTCACACGGAGGTCCGTAAACCGCATTAGGACTGGAAAAGTTCTAAATTCTCCATCGAGACAGTTGCATAAAGAGCAGCTCGCAGCTCGTTGTTGAAGGGTCGCAAGTCAAAACTTCACTGAACCACTAAACGTTGGGAATCTTAGTGACAGCATCATTAGCTGCAATTGTGCATTTCATTTACTCCTCAAAAAAGTCGAAACGGAACGAGATAAGCATCCGGGTAAAACTGATGCACCGTGTTTACATTTTGGGTGGTAAAATATCTAACTCGTAGTTGTAAATAGCCATTTTGTTTATTGTAAGTATAAACTGAAAGTGAGCCAATTAGTGATTTAACATCAGTTCCATGGCTGCGTAATTTGCAATGTTTAATGTTTATTGACGAACAGTAAGCACCCCTGATTCACTGTACTTAAGTATATATCCATAAATCTATGCTTGGATGTACGTAAGTATGTGTAAATGTGTGTATTCATGTGTTTACGTGCGTACATATGTACGTATGTGTATACATGCATAGATATATATATATATATATATATATATACATATGGGCGCATGTATGTACATAAATTCATGTGTGTACACAGGTGTGTAGGTATATATGTATGCGTGTGCTTATATAAAGTTGTACAGAAATATCGGTGCTAGACAGACTGGTTCATATGGACGATATGCGTTAACAGAGCAACAGTGTTATTTATTTGTTTCTTTTTGATGGCACAAATACCAGCGATTTGTGCACTTTGTTGTTACAAGTTTTTATTGTCAGCTAGTTGGCTGAATAACCGTTTCTGATACCGGTTTCCTATTGTTCACTCCAAATCGAAATTCCTAAGCCACATTTTACCATATCGTATGTTCACTCTTCCCTCTAAAATTGTCTTAAATTTTAAAAAGTTTCTAACTGAGTCACAAGTAATCGGGGGTTTCCCAAAAATAATGGACAGTAATCCATGCTTCCATTCGGCAGATGCCTCCAAAAGTATAGTTCTGATTAAATGGTCCATTTTTACCGCTATGTTTAGTAGTTGTTTGGGCAAGATCTAGTATTTTGGATGCTGGGAAAAATCTTAAAATTTCGATTCACGAAAATGACCATTCGGCTTAGCATAGTTTTTGTGCGCCTATTCGAGAGAACACACGCAGCATTTCTAAACCTGCCCAAGTTCCCTCCCTTCGACGGTATTTATTCCCGCTATTGGACGGCACAATGCAAGGTGAGACTTATCACTTTTGATATATGACATTTCTGACAAAACCGGCTGAACTTTTTATTTAAAAAGTTTTATGTATGTGTACAGAGGTCGGGCGCGTGGGAGTAAGATCAGTCTTGTATTTGAAAACTCCAATACGCACCTCAGAATGTGTACTTAGGTCCTGGGATTCTTTGCATCACTAACTATACATCTCAAAAAGGAAGTAACTACCGATCGTGTTAGGGAATTAATTCGTAATTTATAGTTGTTTAGTGAAACGTTTCTTTTGAAATGATTTTGAGTCACCCAGATAAACCGAAGGACTGAAAATCACTGTCATTGACGAACGACTGTATTTGCATAAATAAGCATAAGTTCTTTAAGAACTTACGTGAACGTTTACTGGTCCGTAGTTAAAAGTGGTTAATATCAGTTGTCAGATGATGCAGGGAAGTTAGCCACCTATCTGGGAGTGTGGATTAGTGTTTCGAGTGGTTGATTCTCCATAAGAATAATACCTATATGATTTGTAAGCATTATTCTAGTGAAACGAAACCGGTTGGAATACCTGCAGACATTGTGTTTTAAATGAAACCCATTACAGAAGCAAACCATGGTTAGAACGGCCGGTGTTCATGTGAACCGGAGCCACCTTTTTCTGCATGCTGTCGACACCGACATGTGACAAACAATTGAAACAGGACAGTACAAGTGGCTGATCTGATGACAGTAAAATGGTTTACGATGTTTGGGCAGGTGGAAACAAATGAAATTAGCAAAGACTAATAGAATGATCCTGTTTCGTCACAGTATTCTGTTGGGTTAACCGGCCTGGAGTAGTTTTCAAAGCAATGCGGAAACATAAATGGCCCAATGGACGAGATATGTTTATTCCTGTAGGCCGAAGCTTCAGTTTGTTTGGGATAAATTGACATTAATAATGCTGTATCGTAGATTCTGCCACAGTTACTTTGGTTGCGATTCATTGGATCTATGGAATGATATGATTTTCAATCGTGATTTACTAAGGTGGAAATAAGCAGAAATTTCACGAGTCCGTATTCCCAGTTCAAAACCCCAGTACGTTCTGATGAGTTTGGCAGTGAAGAAACATGGACTGAATAAAGCAGTTCGAAAAACTGGGAGTAATGACCATGGCGTTCTTACGACATGTTGAGTCAATCCATGTATTTAATAAAACCCATTTCACTTGCTCACAAATGGTTTTCGAAAATTAGCCTACTCTTCTCAGTAGTATGTTTCGCATACCGATGGATGAACAAAATTTCCCCGAGAGCACTCCACCAGTTTTGCGGTTACTGCCGCTCTTCAGCTGCACATACCCAGTAATTTTCTGTCCAACCTTGTGTCCTCTTTCCGAAGGTTAGTCTTCCTTGACTGACGAAAATCTCCCGACGAACTACCATGTGATTCTTAAATGGACTTTAGGTCCATTGACGTTCCCGACGATTCAAATGAGATTCTAGTGATTAACCTACTAATTTTTGAAACTAATATCTTTTGGAAACGTAATAAACAAAATGTGGCCCTGTGTAATGTCATAACATAGATTAGTTACCTAGCATTTTTGCACCTAAGCCCTAATTGATATCCGGGGGCTGAACATAACCTTCCTGGTGCTTGTCAACCCACTGACCGGTAGATTGTCGACTAAATACTGATTCTTATAAAGTAGTCAATTTAGGCATCCTGTCGCGATCATTACCACTTTGTACTGACTAGTGGAGACATGAGCCAGGCAAAACAGTAAAAAACCAGACCTACAGAATCGCTCTTGATCCATTGCAGTACTGTTCGAATTTAGTGCACAAATTGTACGCACAACATTAACGCCAGATTACGATAGAATTAATATGAGCTATACCCGCGATCTGGTAATTGCATAAGATTTGTTTGACTGTTTCGCTAGTCACTTCGCAAGTCCAGCATCAACCGAGATCGATAATGATGTTATAAAGATTACTGGATTTTAAGCTTAATCTGCCGTTTCTGCCCATTTTAAATGGTTGCTACCTTTTTAATTCAATAACTACCATCCCAATCCTGCTTTCTGAGCATCAATGGTTATCTGATTCCCTCTGAGCAAAGTGATTCCTGAAAGAGTCAAATAATTTCATTTCGGTTGTGGTTACTAGTTGACTGAAATAGCTGGAAGCTTAGGCACCCTTATTATTGAAGCTAAAGCCTGGCTGACAAACCGCAATACCCGGTGGTCTTAAATCCAATAAGAAACAAATAGATCAAGTAGAATCATCTAACTGAGACAGCTAAACAACACGGAAATTTGTCTAGTAAGGAATACTGGCGACTTTCCGGCGTGCTGTTTGCTATCCATGATACATAATCACTGAAGCTACAGTATAATACCTTTTTGGGCTTTGGAACAAACAAAGTCTGAATAGCATATCAGATTTTACGCTTGACATCATCTGTGCACTGACAGGTGAGTCTGGAGCGGCCAGTTTCAAGGGGAAACTTCATAAACGATCAAATCGAACTGGCTGCTCAAGAAAATATTGCAACAAATTTTTGACAGAACTGTGACAAAAAGCGTATTGACATCAAGCGTACAATTAATTGTACGGTCACTCCATATGGTTCATGTGTCTATCTGACACCTTGCTTCTCTGTTGGTTTTTCATATCTCATCCTCAATCTCGGATATAGTGTAAAAACAAAAATGGTCCGATTTTCTGATGTAGTCACTAACAACCCAAGTAAATGACAAATACAAACCTAGGAAGTATTGTTTTTTTTGGCCGACAGACAATGCGCATGAGTGGTCTAGACCAGACGGTACTGCCTTTCGGATAACAAAATAGACGGGATCTGGAAATTTTTCCAAATCGCCTGACTGGTTAGACTAACTCTCCACCGATATAGTGAAGCAAAATGCATGATGTGTCAACCGGAAGAATGCTGAATCGATGGAATTATCCGAATGGTCAGCGTGTACAGATTAATTCAAATAACAGATGCTATCTGAGGAACGTTTTTGAGCGGTCTGTGAGACCGCAGTCTCTTGCCTGGAAACCATGCAAACTCACCCATAAATGGCGATTTTAATATAACCATTATTACGAAATACTCAGAAAACACGAGTGTGTTTATTACAACTACATCCAAAATTCAGTGTCCCGGATGCAGTTCCAACCCGAGAACTGTCGTGTACCAGATGAATGTCAATGTTGTAAATGGGATTCTCACCGAGAGTACTGGCGAACTTGTCATGTTTACTAAAAATTGCATTGTGCATGTGGCCTCCGATGACCAATTGGATGAAGTTCGGGCGTCTGGACATGGATGCAGAGAGTTCAGTTCCTCTTGTTTTCACTTTTTTCAGCCTTTTAGTGGCCGCGATCCCCTTCAAGAAGTATTGTACCTCAGTTGTGTTACGAATATACGAAACTAAAGGTTAATAATTTGTTTTTTATGCTATCAACTGGAATGCTTCCGACTGTCCAAGTTCAATCCACTTCAAGCAAACCGTTAGGCTAGTAGTCGTATAACGCCGAATACACTTTGCTTGCCCTACCATAGCTCATACAAGCAACAGATTTACCCAGTAACTCGAAGTTCATTCTTCCTGCCCCTCTTGCAAGGTCCACGTATGGTTCCTAATTAGAGAGTTTATTTTTCTCCACCTATTAGACCGGGATTTCTGTGTCAGATGAGGCACCTGATAATTTGTACAGATAATCGATCATTTGGACCAGAGGGACGATGGTTGTCTTGTGGATGCGAAAGTGGATGGGATCCGATTTGGCTGATTTGCAAGCGCGTCTTATTGGCTAATACTGAGTAGAACAGACCAGTTTATACCTGTGGTGGACGCCATGTGCTTGAGCAGTTTGGGCGAGCAACCGTTCATTGTCAAGTAAAATGTCTGAACGTCGTTGGGCGCGGACCGTTATTCAACTGGTAGAGCACGCACCGTACAAATGCATGGGCTAGAATCCCGCTGAGGCCTAAGACTTATCGCAACTGAATCAACTATATTTTTGTCAAAAATCTGTCAATTAAACTTCTTAAAGGACAGATCAATTGGGGAAACATCAGGAAGAAAAATTGGTCCTTTCGTGACGAGACCGCCGAAATAGGTAGAGAATAAATATCCTGGAAACTACAAAATTCACTAACCAGGCTTAGCACCACTGAGTTCAAAGTACATTTGTGTTATCACATTCACCTTTGCATTGTTATCTCTGACACTACGCTCGATATCCTGAAGCAACTGGGCCCGTGTGGGGTACCACAGGAATAGGTACTGAAACCGAACTTCACAACAAATAAGATTTATAATGACATGACTGAAAATTTACGCATCCTTTTGGGTGTGATTGCAGATGGGGTGGATTGAGACACTGAGTGCCGAATCCGGTTGGAATTAATCCTGCCCGTAAACAGTGAGAGTCGCTCAGGAAAGCGCAATGCTTATTCCCGCATACATACGCACACACACACACACACACACACACACACACACACACACGTCCGATGAACTAGGTACCCAGTGTTGGGGTGTCTCTAATCGTCTGCAGTGTAAGGCATGCTTCGACCGGGGACAAAATGGAACTTCGAACTGACTCAGCAAAAAAGAACAACTGACTCTATTATTCTTGTTTATATGCACAGAGTGTGTGTTTGGGTTTATTTGTGGGAGAGAGAATGGTCGGATGCTTGTTGTGTGACCAGACCGGGACGATAGTGTACAGTCTCATTTGGACAACTGATATGTTCCTAGGTGTAAATACGGTTTCATCCCACTGCACTTCCATTCGTCCACAATCAGTGATTCACCAAATTTCCCAACCCTCACACTCAGTCATTGCGGTCATTGCTTATGCTGTGTTCGTTTTTACCGAAAGTAGGTGTGCGACTATTCGTACATATGATCCAGAAAACAGCCAGTCGGGCTGAAACTAACTGGTGGAGTGGGTTTGCTTGACCGGCGATGAAGACTGAATAGTGCAGGACCGTTTCAACGTGCGAAATCATCCAGAAAAAGACGTTGGCTAATTCCATAAGGGCAGCCACAAAAATACTATGGTATACAACTGAAGAAATTTATACAAAAGGGGCCATTCTTTCGAGGAATAATCCCATTCCGTTACCGTTTGCAACGGAAAACCGGTCCTCATAGGGTAGAATTATGAAAGTCAAAATATTTCTTGATGTGACGCAACTGTTCTGCCGCCATATGAATGAATGTGAATGATGCATGCATCAGTGTCACTCAAACCCAAGGTGTACTCTTTTTGGAGATTTTGAAAAAACAACTCGGAATTTTTATGAGGATTCATGAGGCAGGTAGTCTCCAAGTCCCCTAGGGATCTGCAAACAAATAGCCAAAGGCCAAATCTGCATTGCCTGACTGAACTATCTTGATTCGAATTTATGGTTAGGTCACATAAATATATGACACTCTACAGGTTAGTATAGATGAACCATCTCCATCAATTTGGAAGAACAACCAAAGAATGATTTCCTTCTCCTTTTGGGATTTATAGAGTATGAACATCTATCTTCAAAGAAAAGTCTCAAATTTCTTGCTGACTTCTTTTGAAAAATTTTCATCCGGCGGTTGTAGAGTATTTTTAAATTTGGCTTGTTATGGATTAGTTTATCACGATCTGGTGCTAAAACAAGAAACAACCAATAAGTTGATGGTGATTTAATGTCTTGCTTGTGTGTGACACTAACGTCACATTTACGTTAGTTACAGACCACTCTGTCCTATTTGGGAATCAGTGACGAGCTGCACATTCCCGGACCAAAAATACAACGTTTTAAGTGTTTACTGCGACCTTGCCCACACCGCTTGACTGGTAGTCTACTAGCTGTCGAAACAGTCTAGTTGCCTATACAAGTGCAACCATGCAACCTTGTCTAAAATCTGATGGGATTGTCTGCTGTTTTTATGCGGTCTTATGCTGTCGATAGTTCCGGTCATCCTATTCGGTGTAATACTTTCGTGAACATACAACACCGACGCGTCCGGTTAATTCATCTGGCCAGTTCGACACTTGTTTTCTTGCAGATCATAACTGGCGTGAATCCATTGCATTTTGTCTCTTGTTACAAGCTGTTGCATATTGTCGACATATCTCGTGACTAGTCAATCACACCCGGTAGGCAGGCTTCAAGTGTGAAATCAGTACATGTTTAAAATTATATGTGAACGTTTGGTTGACTTAATACACTCCCAAAAATATGTGAGACTAGTGCTGATTCCATGTTGCTACTGTTTATGAAAATTTAACACATTCTTAAGTAAAATGATATTCCAGTGTATTAGCAATTTCATTTTATGCTACGCATTCCAATCCCATTAACGCCAGTGTTACAGAACAAGTCTTGTCGTGTTGGTAGTAGGAGAGCACAGAAGTTTGGGTCTGTAACCTGGAGTGAAAGACACCAATTCAAGTTCAAAGATGCCGGGACGTAGTACCAGTAGGACAGAGTCTAAGGCACGGTCTAGTTAAGAAGTCAGACTTCACTGCCCAAGTTTGAAATCGGTAATGGTGCGATTACTACCAATTAATTTCATTTATTGATTGCAGCACAGTTCCATTATACAGATGAAGAAAGACCAAACTGGACGCTGGCCGGCCATAGAGTGATTCAAAGATGTAAAATTCACTTACAAACGCCACGTGGATTAATTATTTGACAACGTCATATGTGCCATTTATCGAGCAAAGCAAACTGCTCATTTCTGTGCTTTACAATACTGCGATAATGCAAATATTGTTTGCGCTAGTGTCATGGGAAAATTCAGTATTATTTTCTTTCGTCGACCGATGAGTTTATTCCAAATAATAGCATGTCAAGTCGTTCTCACGTAAATAAATCTGTTGGGACCATCAAAGTCTGTAGGCCCGTTGTGTTTAATAGCTTTCAACGATGAGAACCTTTGGCTGTGATTTGGAAAGCTACACATACAGCTAGCTATCTCGTTTAAAGACAAGAATTATCTTGGTCAGTTACTGTATTGACAAATGGTTAAAAATGGATCCGTATGAGGATCTGCAAAATATCAGGGAAACCTAAGGTCACTTGTGTTCACTAAAAGATAATAGGGGCAGTAATGGGATCTATGAATGTGAATGCAATTTGTCAGACATTCGATAGTGCAAGTGTATACCATAAGTGAAGATGGGGAAATGTTCCAATTATTCATCCTAGGTGAAAATTGGCTGGTCGATGTTGTGACAGAATGTTTGACCAGGCTCGAAAGTCTTTTGGAATGTAATGCAGAATCAACCGTTTCGTAGTAAATCGTAATGAGGGACTACCTAATGTCCAGTTCTTGCACACTCGTTAACAAACCAAGTCCACATAAACCGCCACTGAAATCCTCGGTGATTTTTACCGGTTGATAAAGATACCCAATTAGCAAGAGATATCTTCAAGCAGACAATTGAGGTGAGCTGAATAAGTCTAATACATATCGACTTTTTTCGCATCCAGAAAATGAACGTTATTTCGGTGCTTGAATAACTTTGTTTTATTAAACCGTCAAATACTTGAAAGTTTTGATTCAGTGGACACACAAAACATCAGAGGGGATTGATAGATAAAAGTCCCTGAAGCGGAGAGGCAGTTCAGAATCAAATGTTGGAACATATTCCCGACTGTATTCTATACACAAGCGGATCCTAATGCATCCAAGAGCATCAGTCGACCTACCGATGTGGCAGTGTCATCACTGAAAGCATGAGAACACTTCTGGATTGTGTAGAACCAGGTTCATTGGTTAAAAGCGCTTCATATCACAAGTAGGTCGGAAAACACAAGAGGATTTAAAACTGGCTGAACCCACAACAACTAAGGCGTGAAAAACAGCACTTAACGAAAAGAGACAACTGTTTGTGGTATTAGGCTAACCACGATGAGATGTATACTTGTCACTTTCTTGTCATGAACTTTGTCAGTAGCTATTGCTTACTGTGTGCTGTACAACACTACAAAGAAATCGTTCTGTGCATAAGTCATTAAATATTGTCCTTCTGAACTCACTTGACAAATCATTGAGCGAATGCTTCAAATTTTGATATGAACACAATAGGTTTTTAGGGTTTTGTTTTAATTCTTCTTTCGAATCACGGTAGTCAGACAAGCAACCTGACCATTTTGGTGTTGAATATCGCATGTGTGAAACCCGAAGTGTCTGCCATGTCGTTGTTAGTCAATCTTTAAATGGTTGAGAGTCTCCCAGGAAATTTTAGACATTGCCCATCCAATAATCGTGTACTATAAATCACTGTTTTTGTTTTAATTATTAATATTGCATGCTCTACTGTCAAAGTATTAAGGAGTGTGCGGTCCCACTATGTTTATATAAACTGACTAGCCTATGCACCCAAATTGTTTGAATGCTTAATGCGATTTCTTCTAGGTTTGGTTGGTTTTTCCGAGGATTACGCAAAAATAGATTTCTAATAACGAATTCAATCTTAGTCTCTAATTCCAAAGAGCCTAATAGCAGAAAGAATAATTCATTGCAGTTACACTCAGTCGTTTTTTACTGACTGACTGACTAAATGCATCTCTTCCTTCTCGTGAAAATGCCTAACACGTCCTATCACAATCAGATAAAATCCACTACGAATGGCTAAATTAGGTCGTTTTCTATCGATTAGTCTGGAATATTTTCATCAAACAAGCAAGACCGGCTAGTCGATCGATTAGCTGCATATCTTATCTCCCGAGTCTGTTCTGCCGATAAATTTCCCCATACTGACGCCGTCGTGTCCTCCACGTATTGTTATTCGCACGTAATTGTCCCCTCTGCCACTTCTGCGGATGCGTACCTGTACTCACAGACTATGGTTTCATTGCATGTACCATGCATTGTTGTTTGATTAACCGGTGGACTTTAAGCGTCGATTTAGGAGATGAGAAATCAATCTATAAAAAATGATGTTTAACAATGCGGAAATAATTTATTGGCTAATGAAATCTTTGGTAATTGAGTGCTTGCATGGTTCACTCCCGTTCAGTTCACTTTATGCTCGCCTCGACAATGGTGTCACCGTATCCTCGACCACAAGATTCAAATGAACGAAGCATGTCTTCAGAGTAAAAGTGAATTATCGTTGATGCAACTGAAATAATTTGTGCATAACCAATAAATGGATTCAGTAACCAATCATAATCGCGGACGTGTTTCCAACGTGTTGATGAACGCTTTTTTCTCGAAATCAGCTGCAGAGGCCTAATGATTACGCGACCCAATTTGCTGATTGGGTTCGCGCTAACTTGCACCCATATCACTGTTTGATCTGTTTTATTAATTCTCAAAATAATCATTGCCTCAAGGAACCCAGTCAAGAGAGAATACAAAAATGCGGGAAGGGACAATTCTGGTGCTTTGATTCCCAAGCTGAAAATTATATCTAGATGGGTCATAAACTAGCCAGTGATTTGAAAATACTACATACGGTAAAAGTGAGGGAGCTGCATAAGTTAGTCTCAGGCCGGCAACTGTTAGGCGGATGTTTAAATCTAGCAGCACTCAGTCTAAACACTAATATTTACCGGTTCCCGACAGAATGACTACTCTGTCCTCGGTAGTACAGCATCCTCCAGGACTGTGATAAAGTGCATGCTGGACAGTAAACTAAGTGGATCCGAAATAGGGAATGATACCAAGTAAATTCAGGCTGACTGCTTCAAATCTTCAGCTGCTAATTTCCCCACATTTTCGCACTTTCCTGAGTAAATTCGTAGAACATACACGGATTGGGACATCAAAAATATTTTTTTCTCTGTGAGCAAAAAGAAGAGAACAGACGGGGCTCGTTAGCGCACCAAAAAGGTTTCCTTCATTAGTTAAGACCAACTTTATTGCTAGCAAAGATTTACAAGAATCATCGCAGTTGCTTAATGTCCTGTGCTAGATGTGTGAAACACTTCGTCCCACCTTACCTTCATTTAGGTCACCAATTTAAAAATACCATTTTACTGCCACTACTAGTAATTGTGGTAGTAATGCTAGTCGTGCTAACACTGACAGGGCTGAAGCTTTTGGCTATCATTTTAGAAGGTCGATCAAAAACTGAAAATGTATTTTTTTCTATGAGAAATCAAAAACTTAACTGATTCTGCCTTCAAATTGGTTTAGCTTTTATTGACTATAACGTGAACAGCAAATTCGGTCCGATACAGAATCCGGAATTTTGAGGTGCATCACTAGCAAGTGAATGACCCATGAGGTCTTTTCGTCCAGCTATTTGATCGATGCAATTGGGCAATATCACCATGATTCTATTGGCAGTTGACACGGGTATCGGATATGATGATTCAGCATCCAGTAAATCTAGAACTTGCATTACTTCACAAAGACCATTTTTACACTAACGCCGACAGAATTTAGTGGTTGTTGCAAGCGAACCACAGGAAAACATATCAACAATGAACCCGAGGGAAATATAAAATGTTACCACGACAATAATGTCTTCCCCATTTTTGCGCTTATTGTGACAGCGCCACCTATCAACTCACGATATGTTTTCGCAAGAAACGTCTCATAATTTCACATGTCACTGTACACGTTCTCTACTTACCACCACCAGTTCATCTTTCACTCATTCTCTCTCACTTTTTGTGCATACTTTTTCGCATTGCTGACCCTTACATTACGTCATGCTTGGAACCACTTCAACTTGTCCCAGGCTAAAGTCACGCCTCAAATATACTTTCTGCTTCGCCTTGCACCTTCCCTTCACTATCTTGCACACCGACCGTGGTATGTACTATATTTAAGCTTCAGAACGGTCATGTTTGTGTTTTTGATGAGACTAAACTTTGGCCCATTACCACGACAACCATGCTCCTCACTGTGTGCTTGTCAAGGCTTCGTGTACTACTCTACGTAGACGGTCCATGTTTATTATTCATTCGCTAGCAATGTGAACGCTGTCTTTCTCGGTTAGCCCTTTTTCCATCGTATAAAATTAATTTTGGCCCTTGTCGATTGAGTCAGCTGTGCTCGAGACAACTCTTATTGATCCCCTCAGATGATTTCTTGTCTCTTTATACGTTTTGGCTTGGAGTGCCCCCCAAAAATCTGGAATAAGTTGTGCATATGTTAATTTGATCATTCCCTTTTGGTGCACTTAGATTACTCATCAGCTTTCATGGACTTAGGAATTGGGTATGCTATCTCTGAGTTGTTTACTAATCGAATGCCGATCGAGTTACGCTTATTCAACTATGGTCTACCAACTAGATGCTGAAGTTCCTTCGTTGAGTAAGGCTTCAGGAATTTGACTATGGATGCACGTTCTCTCTGAATTTGCTGCTGTTAGTATAAACGTCTCCCTTAACTACCAGGACCAAATAATGTAAGAAGTGTATCGAAAAATCGATGCGCCATACATTGGTTTTTAATTGTGAATGATATAGTGTTAATAACACAGCATTGTTGGTAGATGTAGTGCGCTAAGGTTTCGACTACCGTGGGTAGTTTTACAATCTTGCCTTGAGAAAGACTACCCACGGTAATCGAAACGTTGGCGCATTACGTCTCCCTTAACTGTTTCAGGTGACACGATTAATGACCGACCCGTACGTGACATCCTTGCGCCTATTCATGAGGCGTTTTGACCTACATTTTACTGTGAATATCAAAGAATTCTTTTTGTTTACGAGTTCTGGTAGGTGCAAATTCGCGAGTTCCATGTATCACCATTTTACTAATCATTTTCCATTTTCTGCTATAGATGATGAACTAAAGTAAACCATTTTAGGAACAAGGTCACTTCCTACTGGAAGCCGCCAAATAAGGAATTGGGCCGGTAGTCAGGGGATTCGAACTCACAGAGTCGAAGACGAATCTCCACTATTTCAACTGCCTGCTCAAATTCTTAAATAATTACAAAGAAGATAATTTCTGGTTCCTATTTATTCTGCATCATCAGGGTTAAGCGGGCAGAGTGAGCTCATGCCAATGACAGCATTAAAAAACAGTTATCCAAACCAACAAGACTCATTAGAAAATCAAGCTCTGATCCCACTGTTCGCTTGTTGTCCGCTCTTCTGAAGGCATATTTGAAGGAAGCTGAGAATGATCCGCAAAAGCTGACTGGTTTGCATCGGCATCTGTATAACGGTGACAAATGTTCTAAGCACTGGTATGTATGTGCAATTTCACCGTTCTGTAGGTTGCTGTTTAGAAAAAGCGATGAGTTCATTACAGTTCTAAATATTATTCAGAAGCTTAAGCTCAGTTGGTTTGCGGTTGCCCATTCATGCTAGTCCACCAACTATCTGAAGGACCCAGTACTTTAGTATCTATTCTGCGATATGATACACGCAATTTGTTGTTGAATTCTCTTCTCTATTCTGGATGCGTCTGGAATGAACTAGATAATATAGAGAAGTAGAAAACTAAAATACGATTATAAATCACGATGCGAGCGAAAACGCTCTAGCTTTACGTTTCATGTTCGACGGAATAGAATATATTTGTGCATTGGCTGTGAACAGCAAATGTCGGATAACTGCTCGACTTCGTGAATCCTCGTAGCAAGTGGAGGAAAAACAATCCGAATGAGAACTGTTACCTGGAGCTACTGCTATTGGAAATAGAAATACGGTCTCCGGAAGGTAAATAGCAGCTGATCAACAAATCTTGACATTGTTTACTTCCCAATTATATCCGCTGTGCAAACACATACAGGTTTTAATGCCTTTTCTCCGATAATTTTGCTTTATTTTCAGCGCTAGTGAGACCCGCTTGTTGTCTGCTAACTCGGACGTACCACAATATCGACCGACGACCTTATAGTTGTCGTCAAACCGTTAGACGCGAAACAACCAGCCAGTCCGACCCAAATGTCCTTGCGTATAGCCTTCCGACGCGCCAGTGATAGGTAGAAATATGCCACAGACGGATTGAACTGGAAGAGGAAAATTAATTTTTCGGTATTACTATAATTAGTAACTTAACTGTGATGCACGTCAGTCCCATCGAACTGCCTTCGAGCAGTTTGCGAATCGGACAAACCGAATTAGATTCAGAAACAAACGAATTTGCACAGATTATCAAACCGGTCGTTTTTTTATTCACATGACTATTGAGAGTCATTCGATCCTCTCCTAATGGGCTTTATTTTGCCGTAGCAAACAATAGACCCGCAGTCTAAAAGTATATTCCAAATCACAATTTTAACTTATTCCTAAGTATAGGGAAAAGCCGAAACTGAATGCTTTAAATTCTCCAGTGAAATTTGAGGCTTGTTTGATAGAAACAGGATAAAGTGACCCTACTTCCGTCACAACTTATGCAAGGCAGTGTAAAAAAACTCACCTTATCGTCTTTTTTGTTGACAAGTAGAAGGAAGAACCAGTTTATGTGTACTGAACTCAGAGCAATGTTTTAGACAAATCAATGGATTCCATGATGCAACATATCTTTAAAAAACAATTTGCTTCCTCTTTACTTTACTTAAAGTCACTCCCATTACCTAAAATCAATTTCCAGGCATAAGAAAATCTGCTGGATTCGTTTTAACTTACAGCGGTAAACAACTTGTACCTTCCAGAAAAGGGAACTTACCCCTCTTCATTCGCACATTTTCTTGACAAGTTCAAGTGTAGAATCCCGAGAAAATGTTCTTTCTCCTCAATCGTTAACTGATCCTAGTTTAGATTGCCCTTTTCTCAAAGCAGAACCAGAGAACCATTAAAATAGGACTTAGCGATTAATTCACGAGATGGCATCAACCAATTTCCCGTAATGTCAATTTGATTTTACTGGAGATCAAAAAAGAGAATTCCGTTTGGACAATCTGGGACCCGTGACGGTCGAAGTCCGCTAATGTATGAACATTAACGCCGGATGATTAAACGTCGGCAAAGCCGAATTTGGATCTTGGACATCGGATCCTAGGAATCGGCCAGTGGTATTGATGCTTTGAAACTATGGGTTGCGTAAAACCAAGTCTAAGGTTCGAGAAAGAAATGTTAAAACGCAAAAATATTTTACCCATAAAATTACTAGGTCTCCTGTGTAACTTAACAGTGTGAAGTTGCATTAAACTGATATTCTTCACCGTAAATCCTACCGGTCATCTGTTAACTTCAGTGGTTTTGCCGATCTGGAGGGTGCTCTTCTGTACTTGCGGTCAAATACGAAAGAAGACATGCGTTTAAGCAAAAGTCCATGGTCATCGTTAAGACAGTATAATATTTTGTATTGAAAGAGGTTCACAGCTGAATTATGGCTTATGTCGATACTTCAGAAAAATTTTTGTATCGCATTAAGTAAACCTTGATGCTCCCGCTTGTTTTCCAGCAAAATAGATAACATTTTCTTCTAAACGGGGCAGTTTAATTGCATCAATTTATTAAACATGATCACATGAGCTCTCTGTTGATTCGGATTAGTCAGTCTCAGGCATTTCAACAGTATCTTATACAACAACTTGCGCGAAAATTTACTAGACACGTTGCGGTTTCGGTTGTATATGCTTAATTTTTAGTACTCGGACAGACAGATAGGGGTACATGAGGTGCGCGACGGGAGCTCCACTTCTGACTTAATTGATAGTCATGCCTTAGAGACTGCTTCTATTTTCGAAACTGCATCATCTACCCAACAACTTATCAAAAGGAAAAATTTTAGGGAATTCCTTCACAGGGTGGTCACACAAGAGTGAGGAAAATCGATGTATATTATCCCTGTAAAAGGTTTCCCAGCGTACGAAGACAATTATCCCTCGAAGAATGAATGAGGACATGGTGGAAATTTGCCGAATTGACTGGTTAAATTTCATTCATTTGTATTGCAAAAGGAGATTCCAGGGTGAAACCGGTGGCCATGCGTTGACATGCGGCTATTTTTCAACCTGAATTTTTAATGCAAAAGTTCGAGTTACACACATGTGAGGAAACCAAATGACACTCTGGACTTCTATCGAACCAAACACCTATGATTCTACTTCCAATTAATCAAAATGTTACAGAAGAATGAGCAAAATCTGTCACACAGCTCATGCTGCGCAACCGTCCATCATAGGACATGGTCTGTTCCAGCTCCACCAGACAGGCTTTCACCAAGGCAGCGGATGGATCGAACGAGTACTAGTTCTGGGCTGCATGGTTCATCTCACAGCGTTTGATTAACGATTCATAGTCCCTTTGGAAGACAATGCCCCCAGACTGCTTCCTAGTAAAGCTGTTTAGTCTAATTAGATTACAAGGTCACTTGAATAATCATGCACGTTCTAAACTATCAAGGAAAGACAGTACGGCTGACGGGCATCGGACTTTCATCGGAAAAGACTAGCAGTACAGTTGAAACAATTATACTTAGAATGAGACAAAAAATGTCCATAACTTCCTTCTTCGAATTTGTAACAAATGAAAATAAATCATTCCCTTTCGCTGGCATTCATAACTAACTCTCACATCCCAAGAAGAATTTCCAATACAGTATCAAATCCCCAGTTCTGTTCCTAGTATAAGTCTATCTGCAATAACAAAGGAATATAGAACGAAGGAATTGCCGTAGTTAACAAGTACCATAGACCGGTTGAACAAACATAGAAAATCTTTTAGTTAGTTTGCTCCCATCTCCTATCCTAAAAAAAATAAAAACCTGGCTACTTGTGTTCATCTTCAGTTTTGGGTCGACTTCCCGCTATTAAAAAACAGCAACTTTTGCCCGTCTTCCCCATGGGTTCGTCGCTTTTCGAGTCTAACACATGTGTGGTCTAAAGAATTGCTTTTTCTCCATTAGATTTTGTATTCATGAAATTCTTTTTCTCCGGTCCAATATATTTGCTTTTCTACAAGATGATCTTCTTGTGTCATTCACATTGTTCCTGATTGGTTAGTCATATTGACTCTATTGTCTTTCCATCTCGGTTGCCTCGGTGACCAATGCATGACAGAATTCATTGTTAATAGTAGCGGATGTTCTCGGGGTAAATTCATACTGAGGAATGGAACAACCTTAGTTTTAAATGCTTCGAAGTTTGTATACAATTATGAGCTTCGAGAGAAGTCTTTTGCTGTTAAAAAGCTCACTTGCTGTTTGTAATCATCGCCAAGACCCAAGTTGACTGTTTTTGTTATTATATAGCCAGTTTGTGAATCTCGACCAGTTCTGACATTTTCCATTAAGAGTTTTGTCCGTACTAATTAATAAAAATGATAAGCTATCACAAGAGTATTATAACTGTTGTAAAATTTCATTTTGCTCCCACGAATAGCCAATACAAAACAGCTTTGCTTTAGTGCATTTTTTCTTTGAACTGAAGAAAGTAAGACACTTGTTATCCATAGGAAACATGCTGTGTTCTTTAAAGCAAACAAAATGTCTATTTACTCACAAGATACTTGACTAAAAAGTCTAATGAATCGATCACCTGAGACGGTAATCAGGCAAAATCTGGCAGACAGGGCGGAATCAGGTCTTATTTAGTCACTCCTTGCCACCAATGAGTATGAAGTTCAATTGGGACTTATAATGGCAAGAGTAGCTGCATTATAAATATGACCATTGTATTACTGTTAACAACATTAATGTGAAAAGTGAATCCAATTCTAATGTCGACCTTACCTCTTAAAATTGCAAGGTGACACAAGCAAACAAGTGTTTAAATGAAAAATAACTGAGTTGCAATTTTCGCACTGGAAAATCAACCTTACCGTAGCTGGTAGAACAAGCCATTTTCCGCTCGCTGTGAGCGGATACCAGACATGCGGATTTATTAAAATTACATGACTTTCGCATGTGAACACGAAGTATCACCGATCCAGTATTCCGCCACTGAGCCACATCGGTCAACTTGATTTTCCACTCTGAACGAATTTTGTAGGCTCACCACTCCCAAATGACAAACAAAAAACGTGAATACCAAACAAAAACATTGATGTAAGTTCGCTTTCCACAGTCACTGGAAGACAGGAGCATTCGAGTGCGTTCAGTGGTCAGAAAATTTGGCCAGTAAGTGGATTGAAGCCCATCCGTACCGCCTCGATTAGCAGCACTGTTCCAACCTAAAAGGAATACACATAATTTATTCACTCCACACAAAGTCGAAATTCTTCACCGATTTGCACCATTTTATACACTTTTTTACATTAGCTGGTAGTACTGACCATTGTCGATAAAAAGTGTTCTTTGTTAATGCAGGCACTTTGTTTTATGATTGAAATATTCTTTGGTGTTGCCGATTTGGAAATGACTCGAATCTTGTTGTTTGTAAAAGCCGCTTAATAGAATGCTGGTATTCCATGCAGCTGGAGCCAGAAATGCTACTTTGCGATCTTCCGGTCTTGTTATGTTTTTTTGCTTCCGATTTAATGATCTAAGTAGTTACGAATGATCAGTTTCCTTGTTTCTTCCAACGACACACACGTCAAGAAAAATCCAGGATGGCAATCTTGATCGGGAAAAGGGAGAAAAATTTCGCCATTTTTATTTAGAGCCAGTAAATGTGGCGCAATTTTCCAACTGTCATGGAAAATCAATAGGCATCCAAAATAATTTTTACTGCAAGTCAAGTGATCACTTTGATTTTGGTACGCTGTGGCGTTTGTGGTCATTGCTACCAAACCTAGATAGTTTGCTCAAGGAAATTTACTCACCTGCAAATTTTTGCATATTTAGTAATTGGATTTATTGATTATATTGAAACGAAATTGGAGTCGTTGTTCGGTGAGTTTTACTTGAAGGAAAGCTGGATTTCAATGTTGTTTTCTAATGGCGTACGAAAAGGTCGATTCATACAGCTGTACAACAATGGGATGGTTACTACTGATAACTATCCTCCTCACCTTCCCCCTTCTCCTTTTCTTCCCTCCTCCCTCTCCCTCTTTTCCTTCCCCTCCGCCCCATCCTTCACCTTCTCCTCCCTCACCTTTCCCTCCTCCTCCTCCTCCCCCTCCTCCTTCACTTCCTCCTCCTCCTTCTTCTCCTGCTGCTGCCGCTGCTTATTTTTATTTCGCAGTTTTGCATACTCAGTTTGATTCACAAATAAAACTGGTGCTTTATTTTAGGCACCTAACCGAGAAGACCGAGAATGGCAGCGGATAAAGTTGCAGTGGCCCAATTGTAACGGTGTCCATATGAGTCTACAAATTTTTAGGCCCCCATCTTGACTGGTTTACATCAAGCTACCGATGTAAATCAGGTATCTTATTTCGTCCACAGAATTGAGCGGTACACATGCATTGGTAATAGCTTAAAGCTGTTCTGCTTTTATTGACGAAGTTCATAATATACAAACCAGAAGAACAAATTCCAAGCTATTTAACGCCGAACGTGTGTGACGCACGAACCAGTGACAATTTCAGTTTTTCTCTGAAGGAAGTTTGATGAAATCACATCGAGGATGCGAGCGATGTCTACCCACGCGCTGGTTTTATGATCCGAGAGAAGTTTCCGCTTCATGCACGAGATGCGAACTATACAGAAATTTTTATGAAAAAGTGCAAAAAGGAAACAAGACAACGTGTACAAAAAGTACTCGTTAGACGCTGTGTTGTTCAACTACTAACTCCTTAAAATAGCAAAATAACTGCTCCGTGCTTATTGATATTTTTGGCAGTAGCTATGAACCTTCTCCCTACTTTTCACATCCAGAACAGTTCCACAAGCAATAACAATCACAAACAAAATGTGTCTTAAAATGGTCCAGATTGGGACGAAGTGCACTTCAACTGTGTGCATGATGATGATGGAGATAATCACAAACATTATGACAAATCTGATTGGTCATGTGAGGCAACGCTTACACAAGAGTGTCCTTGTCTGTACAATCCAGAGTGAGAATGAAGACCGGAAAGAATAAACGTATTCCATGATCATTTATCGGTGGTGCCTTAGATCAACCCCTGTCTCGTGAGTCCTCAAGAGTGAAATGCACCTACTGCCTGTCCAACTGGAGTTGCAAAAGAACAGGACCGTTTATTGGTGTTGTTATAGGTCGATGTCTGTATGTGTGACCGCACTACGCGACGGTGGAGAATCAGTGGAAGCCACACCACTGACAACTTTCCACGGCTGCACCGAATACCGCAAGCACAATAGTACACAATATCTGTTCCATTTACCCGACTAACAAACAACAGTCAAAAACAATCCAGGTGATTATTAATGTGTCCAATCGAGAGTTAGACTGATTGTGTTCTGGAATAAGGCCAATTCCAAATGTGGGTGAATGTGTATCTGTGTAGACTATTTTTCCATTTTTTATGTTCGAAGCAGACCAAATATTCGTATCTCAGCCTTCCTGGTCGTTTCCCAATGAAAACAGAACTTAGATGTTGTGCAATGACAAAGTTAACTGAATGTCAACGTGGTCTGGCAAATAGGAACATACCGTTCCTGATTTTGGATAACCAGCTTCATACCTATTGGGAATTCGGAAGATGATGCGCTCCGGAAACAAGGGGGTGAGAGAGTCAGAATAGTGGTTAGGGTAGTAATAATGACGGGAGTAATAATAATGATAATATCTTAAATATGCAAAATATATTTGACTAAAAGAAATACCGATTTTCATAATATAGCCTACCACATTCGAACGACATTTAGCCCGAGTTTTGTCACAGGTTTATAGAATCTACTTATATTCTTTCCACTGACATCTTTACCTGTTGTGAAATGCCTCTTCGTGGCACAAATAAGGTTATTCATGATAATTTGTGACTAATCCCAGCAGAAACTGAGTGTGAATGAGAGAGTCGTTTACTGGCTTGCGGAGTTCGGATGTGATCGAGCCGTTACGACCGGTTCATTCGCGCCCAATTAAGGCCAGTTTTTGGTTAACCGCATTTGCGGAGTTCCTCGAAGCTGAATAGCATTCTCGGAACCTAAGTTACAAATTATGTAGTCGGCCAACTTGCCAAGACTACGCAGAAGTGCTTGTTTCGCAAATGAGCCACTAAAGTTCTTCCAAATAAAGAGTGCTACCGAATACAGTTCCTATGAAACACATTTCAACAGTTTGCTTGGATCAGAGCCTTGTACCAACTGCAACACAGTTCTTTATTCTCTTGCAAAGGTCCCCATCCAATTTCCTCCGCAAAGACATTTGTTGATCAGCAGTTTCATCATCACACCTTTGTTTGCCATTTACAAGTGAGATTAACTGACAAACAGAATACCAGCGTTCTATTTAAAAAAGTGCAGCAATTTATTTATCATAGGTGAGAATCAAAATCTCGACTTTCTGACGAATCATCACGGTTCTGTTTACGGCAGTTTTTGTCCACTCTGATTTTGTCAATTTCATTCCCCGTTTAACCGATGCACGAGCATTCAGGGCATAGGCCCTTTTGGGACGTCAAATTATTACACTCGTCCATTAGGTATTTACATCCTCACGGTGCACGATCCCATGTGTCATTTCAAGAATCTGGCTGTTGGTATGCGTTACCAGTTCAGGGGACGTTGACCGCTTACTGTTACATACACAAAATGCAGAATGTCCGTTTTCTCCGCGTGTCAGTTATTTGCACAATAAACAATGCTTAGCTTCACATTGAATGAGATGGTTGACTCATCCATGGAACCCAAATCACCTTGTTTTGTTTCATATTTATTCACTTTAATTCGTCTTTTCCTCATATTTGCACGTGAATTATTTGCTAATTGATCACCTACTTTACAGTCTCTTGTGCACGGCCGAATGGAACCGATAAGTCCAACCGACTAGCTTCTTTCCCAGGCAAACTTTTATTCCATGTTTTTGTTTACCTTAGGAAGCTACTCCATTGTATTCACGTTGTGACCGAACGATCCGGAATTATGCAAACCGGCTTATCTGCATTCTCAGCTTGCTAGCCAGCAAACACCAGGCAGAACTGATGTGCTCAATTGGCCAGTGAGACACCCTAGGGGCGAGCGAGATTTATTACAGCCGCTTGTTCTCAAATTAAACTCACATTTTCTCACACTCAGTTTGAGCTTTCACATTCCAGCGTTATTTTTTCTGAATTCCTTTTTTGAAATGGTACAAATACAACTGCATGAAAATCTAGGTTTTCTGTCAGGCACACCGAAAATGTAAGAAATTCATTCTCCACAAGGTAGACAAATGGCGTGCACTTTTGTTTCTGTTACGTGTCCCCAAAGCACCTCAGTTTAGCATGATTAAGAATAACGGAAAACGAGCGTGTTCATCACAATGTTGTTTGCCTTTTTCGTTCAAACGTTTCCAAACCTGGCCAGACTGAATATCGTGTCAGGGCTTACAAATCGGACTGTAAATGCACACAAGACAGTAGAAAATTGACGGGGCACAAAGCTTAACTAGTAATATCTCATCATCCAGGGAGCTTGGTTTTAGTTTGAAGTGTTTAAAAATAACTCTAAACATTATGGTAAAATGAAGTAGATTAGAAATTCATTAATTTCTGCTCGCTTAAACTATCGAAGAAGGAGGTAACGAGATAAAATGATTTATTACATCTCAGTCGCTGGCGGTTGGAAAAATCTTAACTCTTCTGTTTTGAGTTCTGAGGAGTTCTGAGAGAAGCAGAAGCTGGTCGGAATAAACCAAATAATCCGTAATAAGGGCTACTGAAGGCGCCATATCAAGCCGTTTATCCACACCTTGTTTGGTTTGATAAAGGCTGGGCCTAATATTGTCTAATCTCATTGTAATCAATTAAAACAAATTGCCTACAAGGAAATTGGAATTAAACGGGAAATTCCCTTACCCCGTTAGATGTTAGTGATATTCAGACATTTCTCAACAACTGGATCACGTCAAGATCTACAGGCAATGGAAGTGAATACTAAAAAAAATCCAATAATCTTTGATCTCTTGTCCAGTTTATCAGAGTGGAAAACACTCTGAAGTAATCTACGAAGACCACAGTCCTGCTATTTATATTTACGGTTTTGGACAGAGCGGCACCAACGGGAACGTGCTGGGATATGGTGTACTTGACTCAGGTTACCTCCCGAGTTTCAGAACAAAACTGGAAACGCCTGCCCCCTTTATCTGTATGCCTATCGAGCATGGCACAACGTTCACCTAAACCAGCTTCCGGTGTGCTAAGTTTTCACAGTTGTGCACTGGAATCACCTGATGCCACCACAGTGTCAGAACCGTTGCTCATACGGTTGACGGTGGTCAATGGATGACTGCAGCAGCCACTCTGATCTTGCGCACCTGTTCGCGGCCCGCAGCTTCCTAAGTAACGATGGTGCATATTCTTAAAATACACTAATTTTGAAATTGACTTCAGTTGCTACCATCCAGATTTTGTCCATTATCAGAAAAACATACCACACCCTTGTCGTTTCTTCTCTTTATTAGTGCGATAGCTAATGCCCCATGTTTTTCCTCTCATGTGATGGTGCCAGCAGTCAATCTGCAACAAGTAGCCAAAAATTCGCCTTCTTCGTTCACATGATCATCGCCAGCAAATGAAATGGTTCCAGAAATCTAACAAAACCCAAGGGGTACCTGGGACTCCCTTGGCTGTTTTGGCACGTTCCAGGTGAGCATTTCTACCGTATAATTCGTGACTTCATTCATGTTTCAACACTTTGTCAAAACATGTCAGATTTCCATCTACGGTAATTCCTACTTAAATCATCGAAACCCTTGTCTATCACCAGCGATTATATTTTATTGCATAAAAAGCGTAAAATATACTTTAAATGTAACCATTGATCATGCACTTTGTATACCGGCGCGCCTTTTTACTGACTGCGATACAATTCTGTGTCACTTCATTATTTTACTTTGTTGTCCGATATGCGGTTCGATTATGTTCTAACCTCGACGCTACAACCGACGGGAATTACACTTGTTCCAAAATCCTATCAACATACATGAACTCCTTCTGATCTGGCAAATCCGAAGTTATTCATACGCACTCCCTAGACGGAATTGACTGTCTCGTGAAACAGTGTCATCCTAGGTTTTCTCGCCATACAAGCACTATCATAACGTATTTATACATTGCCCATTTTTGCTCGCAACAATATATCGCATCGTTTTTCGACTCTTTTCCAGTGTTTATTGTTCCTCTTCTTGAAGATAGTCTGCATATTGTTATTAACGGTGATTTCAATCATGCATCTACCCTACCACCGACTGTTTCGTTTGACTGATCTCTGCATTTCTCCCACCAGAGGCGGTTCCATTTTAGATAGAGTTGTTACCAATCACCCCGATTTATTTTCCTTGAAACTGCGTACTCCAATTTGAAGTAGCGATCATTGTCTGATTCTGTTAAGGCCCATAATATAATCTAGGTCAGCTTTCCAATCCTTCAGATGAACAAATCAAATCCGAGTTCGCCTCCGTAACTTTTCACACTGCAACCTTATTCTTCTTCACAAATCCCTTTCACTCACACCTACCTGGTTCTCTTTTGAACCCCTGCTCAATGACAATGTCAAACTATTCACAAAGACGCCAACGCGATCTTTGATATTTGCTGCCCCACGGAAACACTATTTGTCTCAAATTACCCTATCTTCATCCAGAAACTGAAATCTCTAACACGATGCAAGGAGCACTTCTACTAATCTCGTAATAACTCATGCGTGTGGTACACTTCCAACCTGATAAAAATTGAGATCAAACGCACCGACATGACATTCGCCAGTCAACTGTTGAGGTTGGTAACAACAATCGATTCCTATGGCATGGCATTCGACTGTTGTGTGGGAAGAAGAAGAAGAAGAAGAAGAAGAAGCATATGAAAACTTCTAGGGATGTCGACAGCATCAATCGTGCTTTCATCCATCCTCCCACTTACAACCCGGTCATATTTGGTCAGTGTGATAATACGACAGTTACAAGATTTTCTAGAGAAGAGGTGCTCGACCTCCACCGCACCACTAAAATCACCACAGGGGCAGATCCTCATAGTTTGTCCTCACCTCTCTTAAGGCATGATGCTGTGGCTCTGACCGATGCATTTACTTCTCTGATTAACCCATCATTAATCTCATCTTCCATCCCTGACTGTTGGAGAACCGTCACTATTATTCCCATCCCTAAATCTAGCAGTTCTATTGCTTTGGCAAAACGTTCTTGCGCCATCGTCTTAACATGTTCTGGTCTCAAACTGACGGAGCGTGCTATACTTAAGCGCCTGCGTTCTTCTATGTATCCTCAAACCGAACTCAGTGCACACGAATGGACGGCAAATTTTCAAAACCGTTGTTTAACAACTCAGGCGTGCTACAGGGTGCTGTTCTTTCAGAGTAACTCTTATCCACCCACATCAGCGACTTATCAACCAGCCTACCGCGTCATCCATCTAAGTATGCTGATCATGTTGCCCTCTCTCAAGTCGTTTCGAACAACCATGATTTTCAAAGTTTCCAACAACCAGACTTCTGTTTACGATTTCTCTGCACGAGCTGGTTTGAATCTTAACACATCTAAATGCTTCGAATGTCTGTTCTCTCTTTCTCTCTCTCTCTCTCTCCCTCCTCTCGGTCGGCCTACCCACCCGAAACGTCTTCCATCAACTCAAAAACTCTTACCAGGGTTGATTCTGTGAAATATCTAGGAGTTAGTATTGATGAAAATCTAAAGTGGACTACTCACATTTCTACCTGTGTACAAATTCTCCGACGGTCGACATTTCAAATCAGGAAGCTTTGACACTACAAGGGGAAACAAAGCACCATCTCCCGATTTGTATACCAATGTGTTTTTTCCATCCTTCTTTACTGTCCTCCAGTTATATATCCAGGTTTATTTAGAGAGGACTTAAAATTGTTCGCCGGTGGCTATCAATTATTGGCCGCGTATCATTCGTATTACCAACTGAATTGTCCCTTAATCTATGTGATCAACACTTATCAGCATGTGAGAAATTTGTTCACAAAATTCTTTTTGATCCCACACATCCCATGCGCAACGGTCTTTCAAAGTGTCGCTCTCATATTTGTACATGATCCGCTTTTCGTTCCATACCCTTCAGAATCAATATCTATGGGAACTCCGCTGCCCCATATTTCGCGCGCATTTTGACAAATCGTGACCGGGTTTCAGCGGAATTCCTGAGCAACCTGTCATAATGTTTTTAGTTTATTCTTTGATGATTTTACCTACATTTTTTACGAGACGATGAGTGTATTTTTATGTTAGTTATTTATTCTCCCCCCTAAATTGTTTTTTACCTTCGCATTTTTGACTGAAATGCCATATTGTTTATTGTACGCAAAATGCTATGCAATACAGTGCCTAAATTCGAAACAGAATTGTCCCTTATAAAGATATTTACCTGAAGCATTCCCTAACGTCGTGGTTAAAATCCTGCTCGAATTGTCATGTTTTTGAGTTAGTCGGAATTTGTGTTTTTACTTTCTTGCGGAAGACCGTTCTCTTTTGGTTGATCGATTTCTCCGTTGTGATACGACTAAGCATGAGTAAAGAAATGACTTGTAAGATGCCAACCAAACATAAGGTTCGTCGGCTATCGTTTTTGGCAAAATATGGGATATGATATATTGATACCAACTTCTTCGAATGGCCCCAACACTCCGTGAATAGTGGCATCATGTTTACCCGAAGTCAAATGGAAAACTTTCGATGTAAACCCATTTTAATTTCGTCGATGATGCAAATGCTGACAGCAAACGCAACTACTTTCTGATCTTGTGACCTCTTTCTGAAGGTCAGCCTTGCCTGGCCAAAGGAAATTGTTCGTCGAATCACTGTGTGATTATTACGTAAACTTATCGTCTAATAATGGCCCTAAAAATTCATGAGATTCTTTTGGGAAACTTAGAAAGGAGCGCACTAGTATGGGGACCGTCGAACAGGGGAGTAGTGGGTACGCATACGTGACGAGCGGCAATAACCCCGAAACCGGTTAGGAGTGCTTCCGAAGAAATTTTGTTCATCCACCGGGATGCAAAACATACTGCTGAGAATAAAAAAATATTAAACAATCTCTTCCTCATTTCTGTCGGTTCATGCTTGAAGTGAAGTAATTCAACGGAAAAATTCCTGTCTAAAGTCGTAAGATGAAGAACTAGCTCTCCATATGAACTGATGACTTCGGTAACTAACCATTCACTAGAACCACACTTCACTCCAGATAGCTGACATCCCATTGCATTTATTCCACTATCTGAACAATTTTTTTTTTCGTACCGAAACTCACGAAGGGCTTCTCAACAGCTTGTTCAAGCATTGAACTACAAGACATTCCAACCTAAGGTCACGGGTTCGGTAAAGCACATAGCCGGACAATTTCCCGACTCAGCAACACGTTGTTTGTCGTGAACTCTTCTTAAATTGGTGAACATGTCGTTTCATCAATAAAAGAAGCAAAAAATAGAAAGGAACTTGTCAGAAGTACCATATTTCTTCGTGTTTACCCGCAATTAGCGGCTTCATTGATGAATATCAGTTAAGGTACGCATAAAGGTGCTCCATATTGGATGCAGTAGGGTATGTTGCTAACTATACTGCGAAATATCAAAAGGAATTCTTTCAGTCATTTACATATGCTGCTGTTGATTACGTGCTGACTCTTGACAGGTTGTTTCTACCCTAAATACTAGACGATTTTGTTTATCCCAAACGTTCACCTATTCCTTAGAACGCCTGCTTCTCCGAAGGAATACAGTGCGCCATAGAAAGTTAAAAATTTTCTGAAGATCACTTAACAATTAGCGATTAACCACAAGGTGCTGTCCTTCCTCCGTATTTATCTTCAGTATGCATTTTTGGTTTGCCTGTTCGTCATCTTGCATTTCTACAAGTGTTACTATCGTCACTTTGGCCTGGCTTATGACATATTTCTCAGTCCTACAGCAGTTAACTGAAAATTTTTCACAGACTCGGAATTTTTCAGCACATTTATTCTTCTGTTGATAAGAATCCGCTCGATCCAAGTTTACTGAACACAGTTCTTCCCTTAACTACTCCACTTTCACGTGTTGACCCTGAGAAATACATCCGCACCGGATAGCAGAGTAGTGTCGCTTGACCTCCGCATATCGGAGTTATAGCAGGGTTACTACTTCCATTTTGATCCTTTATTAGAGATAGAGAACAGTTTAGTACGCCGCAGGCTGTCAGTTTTATTTTGCAGAGCACTGCGCATTGTCTACCGTCGCTTGTTGTTCAAGCGACATTTTTTAAAGCTTATCAAAAAGGAATTGATTAGTTTGATTAATTTTGAACACTGGTATTCGTCGTAGCTCAAGTGAATGGTTTTCACATGATTTTCATCACTGAGCTCGGTGTTTCAAGCGTTTCGCCACCCGTTGAAGTAACTTCGTCGATGGGTAGGAGTTGTTTCACGTACCTATTCTGGATTTGCTTGGTGCGCGTTGTTGCCGTTGACATTGATTACATAGATGTCCTGAGAAATTTGGTCTTGCGTTGGTGCCGCTTCATCTGTTCCGATTTTGAAAACCCTCGACATATTTTTTCGTGTGATTCTTACCGAAATGACATATTCACCTCGGCTGGTAATGAAATATTCGCGATCTAAATGCAAAGCTCATCGATCACAACATGAGAACCAAAACTTGAGCTACGACCAACACGAATTTTCGAAATCATTGAGACTTGTTACTGGTTTTGCAGGTAAGCACGTGTTAAGCTGGAATTCCCATCTACCAATTATTGAGATATGAATCCGTCAGTTCGTTTTTCAACTAATTCATAGTTCTGAATCTCAAATTCAAGCAAGCACATCTCCAAAACCAGACCAACTTGTCCGAAAATCCAAAACAGCATACAGCTCAAAAGACGAAATTTCTCGATATCATCGACCATGTCAGCTCGATTGGTGATTAAATTTTTGTGGTCCAAACATCAAGCTCAGCTATCAGAACCTTATGAAAACATGTTTAGGTATTGCAATCCCACGGGTTTAACTTTGAATTTTCATGGTACAGTGAGGCGTAATTAAACGCTCCAAGTTTTTGACAGCCGTACGCAGTAGTTCTAGCATTGACAGTCCCGAATGGAACTTCAATCCGACAACAATTGCCCTGGAACCACAATGGTAGTTGCAAACCAATTTCGACTGCCTAACAGCAATGCATGATGTAAGTAGGCGGTTAGTAGAATGGACTCCAAAAAAGAAGTTTCTGAACAACAGTTTTATGGTTAATTCGGCTTTCTGCTTAATGCAAACAGCTGGCTATTCGGTCGTTTCAGTTGGATGCGGGCATCTCTAGAAGAACACAAGTGTAACAGTGTAAATTGAGAGGTGGCAGTTCGTTGTATTTGTATGTGAATTTTTCATCGAAATGCAACGGAACAGATCATTCGTCTATCGTTCATCACTAACTCATTTCTGAACAAGCTTTCTTCTGTTTGACCAAAATCAGTAACTCTCCGTCAAGGTGAAGGTGGGCGGCACTGACAGAGTGTAAAGTCAGATGATGGATTTCACGCTGAAGAGTAATAAAATATGCACATAATTAATGAAACTTGGTATGAAATCAAAAAATCAGCTTGGAAGATCTTGAGTCCGCAATAAAAAAGGTGCCATTAGGATCTGTGACACGAACAAGATGAATTCGCACTGGTATTCCCATTAGATCTCGTGCAAACCGTACATTGTTTATTTCGCTTCAGTCAGCTTGACCTGAAGTGGTTGCGTTAGTCACGTGGCCACATGTATTTGATTTCGTAATTTATTTGTTCCATAAATTAAGGAGACCGTCCAATTTGTTGACTTACTTTTGATTAGTAAAATAGCCATCTCATCGCGCGTTGCGGAAACCACATCCCCTGAGGGGGATGGAAACATCTAATAAATACACTACTGAAAGTTATTTAGAAAATTCCTAATGAAGCTGCAGCGAAGTATATGGGCAGTGTAAAAAACTGTAATTATGGGGTCTAGCATCAATAGAGATGGGCCTTAGGAATGACTACCGGTAGCAAGCGAAACTAAGGCAAAATGCATCGCCCATAACACTCCGTTCATGACTTCGAGCAGATGTGCATGAAGTCACTAATACGCAACACGTCAATTTTTTTGGAAAACTCCAAACGCTGCTCGACAGGGCGTTATTAGTGCTAACCTAACCAGCTCATTAAAGTAAATGTAAAATACTTGTTTCATAGCTTCAAAGGAAATTTATTGTACAGTTCTGACTAGTAATTTGCAAACTGGTGACTGACCTTGACTGTAAGAACTCCGCTTAAAGCAAAACATCCCAACTGTCTGCAGTTCATAAATACTGCCGCAATCGTAGACGGTGCTTTTGGGGCGAACGAGTTTGTTATCGATTACGAATTTGGATTAAGATACACCTTAAAACCCTGTCAGAAACCTCAATAAAATTTTCATGCTGCAGTACAGTTTCAATTTTCACGTTCAGACTCGTTTACCACGATGGCTAAGATCGCCCGATTTCAATTGGCCTTACTACTGTCTATAAACAAATATAATAAAGAAAACGTGTGAATAAATTCATGGTATTTGCTGATGCTTCGTCACACTTCGTAAATGCGAGTACTTTGTAAACCAAATGGTGGAAGTTTTGGAATGCCTCACAATCAAATGTACTTGTATTTGTTTGGTATTATATAAATGGTGAATATTTTGAGTTTAAAATGCACTCACGTTTAAAAGCAAACACTCGAACTGGCCGAGAATTTATAGTCCGTCCATTATACCCTGCATTGTTGCACCCTATTTCTGAGCCACTGATCCCGTGACACGATAACAACGCAGTCGATTAGTGCAACTTGATCGAGTAACCTTGGCGCAAATGTCACTTTGACGTAAACCATGAACCAATGTAAGCGAAATTTCTGTGATTCGTGATTAACAATAAGTAGTGAATCCTACTGTAGTGCAAATATCCCCGGTTATCATTTAAGTAACCGCAACCTGTAAGAACAAACACAAGTGTGATTAGAATATTCAATAAAATAAGTGCTTTCAATCAAATAAACAAACCACTTGGCTTTTTTTATTGCAGGCTAGGATAAATCACGGTAACCACCAAGGCAAACGTTCGCGCTGCAGTGAGACTTCATTTTTTAATGTCCATAAGCTTTTACTTTAACAAACAAAGTCAACCATTTTTAAGTAGCCTTTTTGACAACCTAGGTAGCCACCTTATAGGACAAAACGTTAAATAAGTCCGTAGTATGTACGAACGCCCCATTGTACTTTGCAAGTGCTTGAACCTTCAGAATATAAACAAGTAAAACATGGGACTTAATATCAATCGGTAATGCCTACATATATTTCTCACCAGAATCGAATCTGTAGCATCAGGAGTGAGCATGGAAGCCCTTCGTCGAAGAGTCCACAAAGAACCACAACTGTGATTCGTTGATAATTCTTCGTTAGTTGGGCTGAGCCAACCTTAGGAACGGGGGCAGAATATATATATATATATATATATATATATAATTGTACTGGTTTACTGGCTGAGCTGGCTGCTTTGATTTCAAACGTTTCAACACCAGCCGAGGTAACAAGATCAGTGCTATGATATTGTGGCAATAAGTCTGCAACTAGCGATTGTCGCTGTCGATGTGTCGTACCATGCTACTGACCAATCAGGCTAGTTATTTCGGTTTTATAAATGGTTAATTCAGTGTTTGGAATCCAGCGGTTTCTCTGTTCTTCTTTATTTTGGTTATTCAAAGCCTAACGCAAAAACTAGGCAAACCAATGATTTCCGGTAAGATAAACTCCGAAAAATTTCACATTTTAAAGCATCTGATTGGCGTGTATTGCGGAAACAAAGGTTCTCGTCAGAGCAGTAGTCTCTCAGTCGCTTTTGATAAATTGTTTGAGGGTTTAGTGATAGTTTAGTAGCTAAAAACATCACAGCAACCGCTTTGACAGCTGCTGCCACTGTAGGTTTCCAGGTGAGCACTAATTTTTGACACAACGATTCCCTCGCCTCCAAGCAAGAATAAATACTAATTCTAGGTCCGTCTGTGGACCGTACGTTCTGTATAGTTAAACCGAAGCTGAATCGATCCTGTGCGATCTCCGGAGTTCACGTTGAAAGTATTAGAGATAACAACGGTGGAATTTTACCGCTCTTAATAATTAGATGACAGTGCGCAGTGTTCAAATGAACGCAGTGAATCTCATTATCTTGGCTAATAACTGAACGATAGAACACAACCAAAAATCAAATATCACTTGCGCCAACAGCCTAGTCCCAGTAAACCGCGGTTAGCGTAAAAACAATTGTTACCAGAGGGGAAATGTCCATTTTCAGCTGATGCTCGGAAGTACTTATAATTTTCTGATTGTATTACGCATTCGTTTCAAGAGTCCCCCAGCAGCTGAGAGGAATCGCAAGGAAAGTTGGCCGGTGGAGGAAGGAACCCTGCACGAGGCATTCTGTTTCAGTGTCAGGATGTTGGCTGCCTGAAGGTAGCTGGTCGTCAGTAAGTAATAATTAGAATTAGTTCATGAAGTTACAATTTTTCCTTCCGTGTGATTCACGATGGTCCTCCTTGGAACTAACGGGTCTCGTTTCTGCTGCGCACATTCAAAGGATAGGTAAAGAAGGTAGAAACACTCAGTTGATGAGGGCGTCAAATTTGTCGCCAGCGTGTTTTTAGTATGTCACTGAATTACATAACAATTTACTTATAGTGCGCTCCGTCTAACTTGATGTATGAAATCTCGTAACTAATCCCTAGTCCGGTCGGCATTTATGTAGCAAAAGACACGAGGATGCCTGTAAAGATGAAAAGACCCAATGACCAACTAGCTGGACAAAAATAACTTCCTTTCAGAGTTTCATGATCACTAAACTTGTGGCGCAGAACTCAAAACGTCTAGCACAGGCCAAGGTCAAACCTGTGCCAAAGCCACGGTCTTTATGTTTCGCGTAGTTACAGTAGTCCTATCGGCCATTTTGAGTTGTTAACCGTGACTTAGTTATCTCGTCACACTTGATAGAGCTCCCAATTGCTTACTTACAAGAAGCCTTTGGAAACATTCCCCACCAGGTCATTCCTCTACCCCATCTTAAGCTGTACCATTTTCGTTATTCAGCCAGCGTAAGTTCCCGTTTGGTCTCGTGTGTAAAAGTCATTGCTGAAAATGATCCGCTTGAACTTTTCACCATCATGTGCACTTTGGCCAAATATGTCTGGTTTCCAAATCGCCTGAAAATCACATTATACTGTTCTCGTTTTTATTTTTTAAGCAATTAATGCTCCTTTGTGGAGATTTCTAGGCCGTTTCGTCGTCCGCAGCGTATTTCACATACGGATGGATGAACAAAATTTCCGCAGTAGCACACGACCAGTTTCGCATCTATTGCCTCCCGTTAGATGATTCTTAATTAGATTTATCGTCCATTCACACTCCTACGGATTCAGATTTGCGGGCCGTGGCTAATTTCTCTCAGTCAGTGTAGATCAAAGGAAAAACAACGGCCATTTATCTGTCTCAAGTCCCTAACCCTAATGAAACTTATATGAGCAGCCGACATCAGGTTTATCTTCACGTTTTCAGTCACTTAAACAGTAACCTGATCCGGAATTTGTGGTAGTTTGAAATGGAACAGATGTACGGCAAGCGAAACGCGGATCACATTGAGACACTTTGATGCCACCTAAATCACAAAAACTCATTCGAACGATCCCAATTACATGCAAACCAAGAATTTGTGAATCGTTCATCTGGAATCTGCACATATTCGCAATCAGATAGCTTTTGTGAAGAGAACCCCAGAAATTTCCCCGTGGTTACGACGTCTTCACAGGTAAGAAAACACTGTGGTTGGGAGAGGGAAATTCGACAGAACGATAAGAGCATTTTCTCAGTTGATAAGCCACTGTGGGCTTTTCAGTCCGTTGGTCATCTCAAAATTTTGCAACTATTTAGATAGCAGTTTCAAAGTACGTGTAAATTTTGTAGTGTCAGAACGTTGCATTTAGCTTCTAAATTTCAACATCGTATATAACATGTCACGTCGATTCTTCAATATCCTTGAAACTCTGCTCGATTTCATTACAATATGTAAAATTCATATTTTACACTGTTTCCGAATGAGAAATCTTGCCAACAGATCGATATTTCCCCGTACCGATTACGCTGATCTTTTACACGAAGCTCTTAAACGAAAGCACTTAATAACGATGTACTTGATGCCTTGAAACTGGACGTTCACGGAAGCTCACACGTTACATCGTTTAATTGCCGGTATCAGGTGATACTGTTATTTCTTATTTGTAATATTCAAATTTATCTTTCCCAGTCCATTTCTGTTAAATTTAGTGAATTGATTCAGCAGGATAGAAAAAGTAATTTATCGGTCACGACGAAGACAATGGATTGTATCCTTGTGTGTCAATAACATTCGAAACCCAGCAGGTCAAATTGTTTCGAGTACAACTTGAAAGAACTTGGATATTTTCAAAATACTTTTATTTTTTCAGCTCAGATTTTCGTAACTATTAAAATGTCTAGTATTTTATTTGAATATAATTACTTCTGTTTGTTTTCCCGGACGATTACTTGAGTAGCTTCATAACGTCCAGCAATTAGCGCGGACATACCAGTTCCCCTTTATTGTGTATTGATGACACCCAAGTGATTCTGTGCAAATTCATCGATACTCAGCCTCGCTTAAGTTCCGCGGCCTCGATTGGATTGTGAATCCACATGGGTTGAAAGCGCAGATAAGATCCTCACTGTCAACTTATCCTAAATTCCATTAGCATATATATGTATATATATTACGATAGAACTTCTGACTGTTTGTTCAAAGTAGCATGCTTATGTTTGTGAGGACGGGGAACAAAATGAGTTTAAACGACTAAGTAGGCCATTTCACTTTCACCAAACCCGCCAAGACTAAGTCATTAGGTGTTTTATCAAGTATGGTTTTCCCCCATGGGATTTTGCGGTGACGAGGAACATCGCACATGTCCCGAACCGGCTCCAATAAGGGGAAACCGTTAATAAATTCATGGTATTTGCTGACACCATGATATACCGGTGCTAAGAACATCGATTTTTTCTTCCGAAAATGTTTGGATTATATCACAATCAACGGTCAGTAAATACATTTTAATGTGTGTATTTGTGTAAATTAAGATAAACGAAGCTGAACAGAAACATTTCCACTAGGAAGACGGAAGAAAATGAAGAATGAAGGAAGTGATTAAGTCGCTTTTTTTCTAACGCAGTCGATTGTATTGCTTGTCTTATCGAGATTGACTGTTCAAACAGTATATCCGGTGAAAAATTGCTCGGCGAAAACCCACCCGTCTCTGCACCAGCTGAGGTTAAATCGATTCGGTGTCCGAAACAGCCCCTCCACCCAATCCTCTTCGCCTTTCTAGCTTTTCTTAGCCCTGGTTGACGCCCAAAGAATGACACCCCAGTCCACCCAAAATGTCGAGGCAACGTCTCCGACGTAATCCAATCGTTCAGTCAATGTCTGGGCGTGTGTAGCTGACCTTATGATTTAGATAAGGCTCCAGCGGTGCATTCGGTCAATTTAGTAGACAACTTCTGAATCATGCATTTCGCACATTCCGGCCACTGAAGTGCGTCTAGCGAATCTCTGATGAACAGTAATTGACGGTTAACCGCTTAGTGTTCGGGGTTGACTTGCGATTACCACATCCAACGTCCAAAATCACTCCATCTCTGTTTCATTCACCTCGGATTCAGTTTGATCGATCGTTAAATTAGTCTCACTGCGATTTGGTAAACACGCCCTTCATTGGGCTAGTGTGTCCTGCCATGTAACAGTTCCGTCAAGGCCAAGGTGGCGCTGGCAGATGGTAGATCGCGTCAAAAAGTATCTCGATAAAATGAGGCTGAGAAACTAATTTGCTATCTCGTTTCACCGTGGAAAAATTATGATTATTGGAAGGACACCAAGCATGTCCGATTAATTTCACCAATAAACGAAAGCTTGTGAACCACGTTTGTAGAAAGAAAGATTTCGCCATATGCTTGCAGAGTGGACATGTCTCAAGGTGATATTCGTAGGACCAGTTAATAAGCGGTGTTTTCTTATTGATCTTTTTGACTTTATATATGCTGTTTGTGATCAGTCACCTTTTAGTTGATTACCTTTGTTTCTGATTCGTTTGAAGACATCACACCGTCAGTTCTCTTGATCACGAGCCATTCCCTCAGGCGGTTTGGCGACGAGGGCAGAACAGTCATTCGCGGACAATGGAACTAAATTCATCGACAGCAGCAAACTTGATTGGAATGAATGCAAGAGTGGGCAATACTGTTTTGGCCTATGGCTGATGGTAGTAGTCCCAATGGGTGGATTCAAAGCGCCATTAAAATAATAACCTAGAATGAAAGATTACTGATCACCATAAGTCAGGAACATATCTGTGATGCACTTTGAGAAATATCACATGAGTCGTCACACAGACTTATGAAGAAACATTTATTAAGAAAGTGCATCCCCTTACTCGTTTACCAAGCTCCTTACCTCGGCAATGTTCGATTATGATAAATAAGGTGTGAGTAGATGGTCTATATCAGTTCCTTTTTTCCGGTTAGTCACTGATTAGTCATTGACGCTTGTTCACGCAATGGTATAGGTTATGCGTTTTGGAGTGAACTTCTGTGGACCAGAGCAGACAGAGGACAAATATCATGAGAACGAAACACTTCGTCCAGTTTCCTCCTCACAATCGTAAAGAATGACAAATAACCGCAAAAGGATCGGAATACATTGTAGCTTAAGCTGGCAAGAATATTTCTACTACGCTTTCAACGGGCTTGTGTGTAGGTGAATAAATGGATTAATCTCAGTGTGTACAAAGATTTGGTTGATGCACCTTGTTAAGCATATCATCACCGGAGGACGGTAATTCACATTTGTGGGCGTTGGTCAGGTTGGCTTCATGAGTGCATGAGATCAAAAATTCAGGCAGACCAGAACACTGAATATTTCGTGTTCTTCTCTGGGGTTAGATGGGAATTCTACTAACGGTTTTAACATCTATTTCTCTTTATTAATGTTTGCACTTGCAGACTCACTCAAACAGTCTTTCTGGTCCAAATATCTTACATGGTTTCAGTCAGATCACTTCCAGAACAGAAGACTGTTTCGTTCAAAGAACATAACCGCGAAGACCAACCCTCTTCCCTCCCACGGAAGTGGCCAGTCAGTTTGATCACGCATTCACTGGAAAATGGATTTTGCTCAATGGTACCATGTACTTCTGAATATGCCGTTACGAGCGAACTACTTATAACATTTTTCTATCAGTTTGGTCATTCTCTTATAACTAGTTAAGTTTGGATTAGAAGTGATGAAACTTATTTCAAAGAGTTGCGTGAGAATGAGAACGTGAACAAGATGCTAAGACCGTTCAGAAAGTTGTAACACCGTTGGTGAATGTTTGTTTGAGAGGTGAGATTTAGGTAGACAGAATTACATATATTGTCCGCACGAACCGTCTCGGAAAGACACGAATGCCCACTATCCAAACGACAAAAAATAAGGTCACAAAATTTGAGCTCGATCTTTTGGAAAATATGCTCAGTTATAAAATTATGAATGTACTTATAATTAATTTCACTGCATGGCATAGTTCAGAAATTCAATGCCCTGGATGAATAAGTGGTTTTCGCACTTTGTTTTCTTCTCCTATTAGATGCGGAACACTCTTTAATTCAGGTAAATCATCTGCGCCATTGGGCCCAACCTCCGTCCCAATGCAAACCCTAGACAACGACATTTAACACAACACGTTCTTGTGCATGTAACACCACAAATCCCTTCTCCACCTATATTTTCATTTGACTAATCCAATCCCTCCTAAAGAAAATGTTTCCAAATTTATAGTGATGTAATGGCATGAGTACGAATCACTGAAAACGAGCTTGTTCGCCAAGCTGCGTCTTCTCAATGTGCTCAGTGGGAATTTTCAAGGAATTGTACTTTTGGCAAGCGTGATCATTCATTCATGAGAAATTAGTTCGTCCGAGCTATTATTCATGGGATAAAAATTGTAAGTTTTGCAAGGCGGTCACAGGAGGAGGCTGTCTATCGACTAGAAAAATCAGATAGGCAGTAGCACGACTCGAACCTAGAATATGCAGCTGGAAATGTCACCGTGGTAATAGCCCCATAGACCACCATCCATGGGAACTTTCAAACTTGAGGGAACCAAAGACCCTTTGGTACTTGCAAGATTTCAGTGGTCATGAAAACATTAGCGTATAAAGCCATATAGTTATAGATAAAAGTAATTTCTGTTCGGAGGATGCCAAATAAAAATAAAACTACTATTGTGATAAATACAAAGTGCTGTGAATATTTCTGATAAACGCCCTTCAAATTTGAGCTTCATCCCACTTTAGTTGTAAAGCAAGTCAGATAAACTTCGTCGGACATCATTATCGCAGTAGTTCATTGTAACCTCAGAGAAAATGTAAACAAGCAAATGAATCATGACTAAACTACTCAATGTCTGACCAACAGTTGGCGAAAAACGATTCGAGTCCACATCTATGACTATGAGACAAATGGAGCGTTTTAGAAATTGTGCGGATTCTCAGTGTTAGGAAAATTCATATCTAAATTTGTTAATATTTGATTTGCTTAAATGGACAGAGTTTTCCACTTGGAGTTTGCGATTTAGTGGAAAGAATGGTGTTTCACTTGAGCCTGAGATTTACGTGAAAACCATCGAGAAAGCATCAGTGGTTGCGAGGAATCTATTTGTCAGTTGTTCTTTTCTAATTGAGGCAAACTAACGACTTTCGAGGAACATCGAACCAAATATGATAATTTTCAACAATCGGCTTTTATTTATTTGAGCTCCCTAACTTTGTTTGCATAGACGACCATTTCGGTCTTTGTAGCCCAACTAAAGTCACCTGCGGCTAATCGATAGATTTTGCATAACGTGAAATTCATCGGTTAGGTGACCGAATCATCCCTCAGTCGCACTACGTGGCTTCCGACGCAGACTAATAGTCTACGTGAGATGAAACAGAATTAGCTGAGAACGGCGACAAAAATTTGGGCTTCCCAAGAGCTAACAAAGACTTGGGCTTCATTTATTTTCAGCCGACAAGAATAGATAAACTCTATATGGAATGGAAATTCCACGAGTCCGAAACGAACCAGCGACTTTCCATCAATCGAGCAGATGCTTCACGGCGGAGTGGGAGAAGATAAACACCTCGAAAGTAAATTATTTTGAGTGAGAATTTAGTGTCACACAAACCATTATTCCAATTAAAAGTCTTAATTACTCGATCAGCCTGGTCTGTCAATTTCCTATGGAACACAACGCATACTTGAGAAGAATCTAAGGAAAACTGTCACTGGTGGATAGGCAAATACACAACAGCAGTCTGTGTCCTATGGCGTGCAATTATTCATTTTCGAGAATGGCTCAGCACGAAATCCTGAAAGTATTACCAGTTGCGTGACATGAAAGTCATTGTAAAATTTCTTCGTTGCAATTTCAGAATCTGTATTCTTTCGTTCGCCCGACCTGGAGTGTCGAAACTCAGAACTTACAGCTTTATTAGTAATCCGCTCTTTGGTTGGCTTCAGCGCTACGAATTGTGACAAACTTATTTGTCTATGCCGTATGACTTCCCGTCTGCCTTAGGGTTTTCTTGATGAGTTTGTTTCGATGAGGATCATGTAACAGCTGGCTTGAATTTACCAACCCTAATCCGCTTTGTCATTGCAGCCAAGTCTAATCCCTAAAGGAATGATCTTTAAAGTATACTTGTTACACATCACAAAACATCGATTTTCCTGGACCATTTTGCTAGTGGGTAGATCTTATACGGAGGGTTCTCATAAAATCTATTTGATCTCATCTAGAAAAATCTGAAAATTATTAATTATCCTACGAGGAAACCCAAAGTTTTGTACCAGTTTTTACCGCGCACGATACAAAAGCATATTTTAATTTGATCTATCAAGCAAGAAGGCGAAAATTTTGCTTCCCTGTTCCAGCTTAGTCTAACTTTCATAGACCGCATTCTGAGGGCGTTGTGTGACAGTTCATGATAATTTGTGTCAGTTTTAGGATCAACGCAACCTAGACTACAAATTTCGAGATCTAGTTCTGAGCGCTCCTTTCTGAATGATAATGACTGACACGAAGACATTGCAGTAATTCGATTGGGTGAATCTCAAGGGGAACTTGAGCCCCGATCAGAGAACGCCGTAGATAGAGTGCAGATTTGAGTAGAACAGATTTCAGCTGACGTTTTTAATCTCCGAATTCGGTTCACCTGTCTTAAGCAGTCAGGGATAATGGCAGCATATCGTCTCGTGCGTGAAAAATTACGATTGACTGAACGCCCAAATTTGTGGTAGTAACTAGTACCCAGCATATCCTCCCAATCCCTGGAATATTTTGTGTTTTGTCAGTATCTGAACACTTCGGGGGGGGGGGCGTTGCAATTCTGCCAGGATAATCTTAAAGGAAACGACAAGCTTACTTTTGTGCAGTATTCGCTTTGGTTTTTCCCTGAGTAATTATCTTGCCAGAGTGATTTCATATCACACAGAAATTCAGCAGACTTTCTTCTGAAACCATTAAAGTATTTTCTGTTTTTATATTTCTCCGTGTTCACTGATCAACTTACTGCATTGAAATTGCCTAGGAGGGACGAAACTGTACTATTTTCCACAAAATTTCGGTAGCATCAGCTTTATTCTGATTTACACCAAAAATAATCAGACCTAGGAGGACAAAACCTTTCTTTATTTCACTACCGTTTGCAAGTTTTAGCGTAATTCAAGTATAATCCGTTCACCCTTCGCACGTACGCGGAAATGTACATAGAGAATGTGGAGCAGGCTTCAGAACCATAAGAGCGAGACATCAATGTGCCAGTCAGATGGCATGCAGTTCCATCATGTTTTGATACCCTTCTGAATAATTTTAACATTATTCTGAAATGACAAGCCAAATGATTTAGATGGCACTAACGCAATGCCTTCCGAATAGGGTGCTGTTTTTGTGAGCCTTCGTGTCTATCTATTCAGGTTTATTTTATTAATACTATCATTAATATTTTATTAGCATTATACTGTACTGTTCCAAATATATATATGCATATATATTATGTCATTCAACCTACTGAAGGTAATGATTTCATGGATTACAGTATAAACAGTGAAATATACAGTGTTACGTAATGTATTATTATTTTCTTAATACTATAATATGATCCATGATCTCGCTATCTTTAATCGACCGGCTGATATTTGGCTGAGGCTCACCCAGCATCAGTGCTTTAATCCTCAATATATATATATATATGTATACATATATAAAATGGTCATCTTTGGTGGAAAACATCTAAATCAAGAAAGAGTAGTCAGATTTTGTCCACCTCCTCTATAGTTCGCTAGGTTTCTGGTTGATTGGTTTGAATGGGCATGCATCAGTGAAACTGTGACACTCTGTTTCACGCGATTTTCACGTGGACTCATTGCAGTCAAGTTTTCCGTTTACTGTGGCATATCTGGGAAGTCGGCATTTATAACTTCTGTGTTTGCGAGAGATCTAGCCAATTGCGAAAAGAGAGGAATAATAACACACATCCGAGCAAATGCAAGCAGTCACTTGTCATTGGAATGAAGTAAAGCTAATGAGAGTTAATTCGCAGAGTTATTAAGGAGGAGATGGGTATCGTAAACCGGTGTGCGTTCAGTTTTCCGAAAATTCTCGATATTGCCTATCATACTGACTTCCCCAAACCGTGACTTCATAAATATTTTGAGTACTTAGAAAGACTTTGTACCCAATTAACTAAGAAGAAGGATAGAGCACAGCTTCAATAACATTTTGGTGCTATGAAATTTAGAGAAGTACTAACACAGAATAAATCCAGATAAATTAATTAAGTATCAGACCGTTCGGTGACAGACAGAAAATCACCACTGTGTTCTGAGGCTTTGCCCGGTGAATGACTGTGTTATGTTGGAAGTCGTCATAAACAGTTTTCTCACTATATTTCTTCGCTTGAAACCAATTTTGCTCTGACTTATTTGTGCATGCTCCTTTAAGACAGTTGCGTGCTCCTTTCATTGCATTCATTGCCAATGAGGCAATGGACGACAAATTTTCTTCGGGGTCCCCATAAGGAACTGATAATCCGTACATAATCAAACTTACCAAAACAAAATTGAAACTATGAAGATCATTTGTAGAAGTGCCAGGTTTGTGCATTTGATGAACGATCGTGAATGCGAAACCAGCGGCTTGCTTTCAAAGTAATTCTGCCTTCATTCGTGAGCGTAATGTACTAACTGGATATGCGATCCAGGCAATGCACCCAGTACATTCGTCAAAAACCTAGAGCGAAGATGAATGCATCGAAATCGTGATTTGATGCTTTCAACCCATGACGTGTTCCTTGTGCTAAATCCCAACAATGTGATGCTTCGATGTCTCCTTCCCTCATTTACGGAATGAACTTAATGTGTCCAATTAGAATAATAACCAAGGGGTTAGTGTTTGGGCTACACATAACCTAAAGGTGCTAACTTTTGCGTTATTTAGTGCTATTTGGTAGCCTATATTAGCAGTCTCAGGATGTGAGTCACATCTGTCAAAGTGATGCCCAAGACCGGTATATCGCATTTAATCTTGTTTCATATTAGATATTAGTTTCTAACATGGTTTTAGAGTTTCGGAACTACTGATTTTGGGGAGCTAATCTTCTGAGTTTGAACTTCTATTTCTTATTATATGACTTTGTTCCCAAAGCTTCTACTGGCAGCATTTAATAGGCAGGATTCGGTAACTTGGTCATTGTTTTGTTCTTTTCAGTGGGAAATTTGCCAGCCCTGCTCGGATCCACATCCAAGAGCATACAGCATCCACAATTCACCTTGGCGTTTGCTTCACCGCCTACGTTTCGAAGCCTATTTGAAAGAATTCAGACATTGCGCTTGTCCATCATACCACCAATCTAAGCAAAGTAAACCATGGAAAACACGTGTGCGTCAACACAATGATATCACGACCAAAGAGAACGACGGAGAAAACTTTGGATAATGCAGAACAAATAAAATCGTTTTAGGCCTCTTTGCAAAAGCGTTTGTGCCCCATTTATTCATCCAGTAACATCCAAATTTTCACCAAAATTTGTGGTTCTTTTACGAGCGCGGTACCATTTGGTTTTTTCGACCAAGGTTCAAGGATTGGCCTAGGTGGACCTCTAAAGCTCAAGGTTTGGTCCAAAAGGTTTTACCTCCAAAGAGTCTGATGCATTTCCCTTGAAGTCTCGCACTGTTTATTCTGCTTTATCCAAAACTCTGCACACCAGAGGAAACATTCATCACATCCTAAATATAAAATGATGGTAGACGTTCTTGAAGGTAAATCTTTTTAATGGAAGTTACTAATGTAGTGCAACGATGGACGCGTTGTCCTCGAAGTCGTCTAAAAATTGCTCGATTTCTGTTGTACACAAACGGAGAACGATGGCATCAGTATGCCAAAATATGCTACTGATCCGAAAAGGGAAAAGAAAGAAAGCAGTATTTTATTATGTATCTGCCTGTATTGGTCTTTTGCCTAATTAATTTGAGCACCGATAACGCAACTGTGTAGGCTTAAACCTTTTCGTCCTAATTTGGTTCCTTCACCGGGTAAAAAAGCACACCATTTTCAAGAAACCTGGAGTTACCTATAGCATACCGCCAAGCGAGGAGGCTGACTGTTGGTGGGAGGATTCCAGTCCGCGATCAGCAGGTGGAAAAATCGTGACGTTGGTCGCTTGACAACTCCCGGTCCCCCAGCTTCAGATTTCGACTTTGTGACTTACATAGATCTCGTCTTTGGAAACCCACATGAGACACAATACACATCGGTTGGTTGATATCTAAAGTCGATTGTCCCTGATCATAGAGAAGCAAATCAACCCCCAGTGTCCTGCATGAAATAATCAGTTTTTATCCATTCCGCAACAATTATGAAAAGATTTATCATATAGTTGTGCCCGGAAAAAGGTAATAATTCGGATTCAGAATTAGATCCCGAAAGTTCAACAAACCAGTCTGTTTTCCTGTGTGATAGATCTGCGTCTCATACTTGATTTAGTGGAGCTCATGATTGTTATTACCATCACTGTCCTTCATACCATTAAATCTGCTTCATCTTCGATAAAATTCGGACCACTGGTTTTGGAATCCATTTCAAACTGACAAAATCATGTTTCTATCAAAAAAACTACAAATTGCATTTGGCAAACTGCAAACAGCAACTATGGATATTCCGGCTAAACATTTCGCTGATGAAAGGATCAATAACACATCACTTTTTGCTAAACTGAACCGGTGTGCACTGGTTAGAGTGAAGTGAAAAAATTTTCGTTATATTTCCTACCCAAGACGACGCTCCTATCTGCTGTCCTAACCGAGTGACAACGAATTAAGTTCACTATGACGAAAAAACTAGGGTACGATCTGGATACAAATAAATGCCGGACACAAAAGACATGTATTGTATAGATTTTTGCGTACATTAAATACATTCCAATTTCAGCCAATAAAACGCGACGATTAAAAAGGAGGAAAACATTTTCACCCATCAACTCCTAAAAATAAGGGGAAAATCCCATCGAAGAATATTCATATTATGATAGGCTACTAAGGAATTTGGCTGAAACCCGGTCACGATTTGTCAAAATGCGCGCGAAATATGGGGCAGCGGAGTTCCCATAGATATTGATTCTGAAGGGTATGGAACGAAAAGCGGATCATGTACAAATATGAGAGCGACACTTTGAAAGATCGTTGTGCATGGGATGTGTGGGATCAGAAAGAATTTTGTGAACAAATTTCTCACATGCTGATAAGTGTTGATCACATAGATTAAGGGACAATTCAGTTGGTGATACGAATGATACGCGGCCAATAATTGATAGCCGCCGGCGAACAATTTTAAGTCCTCTCTAAATAAACCTGGATA
>LUCM01000317.1:393024-405761 GCA_008360955.1 Fasciolopsis buskii
GCAGTTTCAAGGAAAATAAATCGGGGTGATTGGTAACAACTCTATCTAAAATGGAACCGCCTCTGGTGGGAGAAATGCAGAGATCAGTCAAACGAAACAGTCGGTGGTAGGGTAGATGCATGATTGAAATCACCGTTAATAACAATATGCAGACTATCTTCAAGAAGAGGAACAATGAACACTGGAAAAGAGTCGAAAAACGATGCGATATATTGTTGCGAGCAAAAATGGGCAATGTATAAATACGTTATGATAGTGCTTGTATGGCGAGAAAACCTAGGATGACACTGTTTCACGAGACAGTCAATTCCGTCTAGGGAGTGCGCATGAATAACTTCGGACTTGCCAGATCGAAAGGGGTTTATATGTGTTGCCACACTGCCTCCAATCTTCTTGTCCCAAGCTCTGTCCTGTCGATGGAGGCTGAAGCTCTCTCGAATTCAATGAATTAGCAATATCCGGGTTCATCCGCGATCCTTGTATGCAGAAGACAAGTGTGAACATGAATCGGTGACTGAATTGCGAGGGACAGATCCGGCAATTTCGTAAACAGAGAGCGGATGTTGGTACTCAACAATGCCGAAATTTGCATCCTGGCTGGAAGGATGCTTTTAGTAGCTGCCTACCAGCCTGCATGAGTGTCTCTTTTAGATCGATGAGATGATCACTGAGGTACAGCAATGCGTGATCCCACCCCACGTTGAGGAATAATACGGTTTTTAGACAACAATAATTCCGGTCGATTTTAGTGTCGAAAGGAGACCACAATCGAACCATATATCCCACAGGAATACAACGAAATAACGACGACAGAATTGTGGTGCAGCCTGTCAAATGTGTTACTGTTACTAGGCCGGCAAATGTGTGCCAACCTCCCAAACAGAGAAGGTGAAACTCAACGAAATTATTGGAAGTAGTCTTAATTTGAATGCAGCACGTTTATTGGATTCTCTATTCACTTACAATATCTGCAAAAGACACGAAGTCAGAAGTGCGTTCCAAAAGAAAGCACATTATTAAAGTGGAACCGATTAATGGGTTTATTGATCCAATGAAACACTATGCCCAAAAGATGGAGCGGTTTTATTAATTTCAATATTTCTTTCATACCAATAAATTTAATAGCTATAACTCATTTTTCTTTTCTTGGTCTAAATAAATCATTTCGTCGCATCATCGAAGATTCTGAACCACAAACAAAAACTACCATTAAGTAGTACGATCCGGAGGTGAGTCCCATTGGTAAAAAGTAAATCAGACCCCGTTGAGTTTCAAAGACGAAAAAAGGCGCAGTTGAGAAAGGATTGTTGGTATCCATGGCTATGTTCTTGTTATGGTTTTCTTACTGTGTGTTTGCAATTTTTCGTCGTTCAAGTTAGAGCGATCTTGCGAAGACAGATGAATTAGTCGACTTTCGATTATGCATAGACCATACGAAAATCCGCTGAGACACCGTGAAACTCAGAACAGTTCATCGATACAGTAAAACAATAACCTGAGGTTAACAGTTTAAAAACCACGGTCCATGAAATAATCCTCACACTGATCCAACACGATTTGTTAAGATTTGTTTGAGTTGACAGGGACGGTGATTAGTTGGACTTTCATTAGAATTATGAGAATTCATCACCACTTTGAAAGTCTCATCCGCTCTCGATCTACACCGATATGAAACTAATCCAGCACATAAATAGTAACTTCGTCGTTTTTGCTAACTTTCTGTGCTTATGATATCGATTCTACCGTGGCGCCGAAATCTCATTTGTTTAAGTCGCAGTGTAGCTCCAGACCTTATGGAATTCACATGCGAGTTTACTTGTCACCCCTCCGATATTTCGCGGGAGAATGGAAAAAAGTGAACAAAATATGAAATACGTGGTCAAATTTTCTTTCACGGTTTTGTGTCCTGATGCTTTATGCATATCCGATATTCCTCATTTCGCTTTGAACTTACGGTTACTTTACTGTGTGTGCATTGCAATCGATCTTCTCCCCACCGATTTCGGCTTATTCTCAGCTCCAACTAATCTCGTGGTTAATTTAGCTGATAACTGTACCGGTTGACCGAAAGTACATACGTGCATAAGTAACATCTCCTAAACTGACTATTTGGCAGCTTTCAAGTGGATCAATCAATGTTTGGCTGAGTAAGTGACTGATTCCCTAGTTTTGTACCTTTATAGTTAGTTTCGATTCTCACTGGTCCGATTGGCTACTGAACCAGTTCACTTGATGAGTGAACTCTTTCAGCCGACCCGCACACTGCACGGGTCACTTCGCTCGATTCTACCTAGGAACACATTTGAGCATCACTATCTTCATGATGACATTGGTCAAAAAAGCCATTTCAGACATAGAATAATATTTTCGGTACGTGCGGTGAGTATCCAAAACCCAGTATACAGTAAACTCACCAATTAGTTGTTGTGCTTTTTTGTCCCGTTAACATCTATTTTACCCCATGTTAGAGATTTGCTTTCGCTGGAGTGACGAAAAATTCGGTTCTGGTTGACTGTGCTAGATACAACCTAATTGTGCCAACCGCATCCGCAAAAGGGGTGTTCATTGTTTCGCATACGGATGGATGAACAAAATTTCCCCGGAAGTACACCCCAGCGGTTTCACGGTTGTTGCCGGTCCTCAGGTATGCGTACCAGGTACTCTCTTGTCATACCGTCCCTATACTTGTCTACTCCTTCATTGGATTCTCAATAGACTTTCTTCTAAACCGCTGGGAGCTTGAAAAGATAATAAACCTATTTAGGAAGTTTTTTTCTCAGATATGGCTAACCTTCAGAACAAGGCACAAGGTCTGATAACGCAGATTTTTGCTGTATGCGGATGGTCTTGTGCTACCGAGGAACTTTTGTTAATCGACTCATATGCGAAACATATTAGTGGCAACAAAGGTCCTCATTTTAAGGCTTTGTGTCCTGTCCCTCAAGGTCGCCGTTGTCTGACTGACGAAACACTTCGAATGAATAACCATGTGGTTCTTAAATGGACTCAGCATCCATTTGCGATTCTAATGGGACTTATTTTCACCCAAAAACTGAACTTCTTTGCAGTGAAAGTCTCGGATAATTTTTATATTTTTATTGTTTCGCCTGAAAAACGAAAGTTGTTAGTACTTATGCTTGGACTCATTCGCACCACTCAGACTAACAAATACTATTCCCAATAGGTCACCCGCCAAGCTTCGTTGTATAAGAGGCTTGCACCTCAGTTGAACAATCTTTTAAGATCCACCTTCGAATACAAATCATGATAGAATTGCCTTTAGATTGCCGCGCATGGCTCTTAAACTGAAAAAGGTCCTGAGTGTTCACGTTCCTAGCCTAGCAGTCAAATTTCACGATTTTTAAAAGCCTTGTAATCTTGTTCGGTTTTAGATCTCCTCTTTTGTGTTTGATTCTACCGAAAACAGGGCATTTGGTAGTATAACTAAGGTAGAACAGCTTACTCAACACACCAGGTCGTGGACCTGTTTTTCTACTTGTCTGACTAGTGATGACTAGCTTTGATCCCATGATTTCTGGCTTTTGGACGGAGAATATCTTCACATGGTGCATTGCGACTTTCTATAACAAGAATTTAAGCTTACGATTCACGGTTCCAACAATTTAAATCCAGGTTATTCATCTGTGGTCGTGATTAAATAATTCCTGTCGGCTCTCAAACAAAGTAGCGACCTGACGGCGAACAGAGTTAACTTCATCTTTCTCGGCCGACCGAATGCAGCACGTAAACGCTTGAGAGAACACTTGGGCGCATGGAGATATTTATTGTTCATGTTATTCAGACAGCTATGGACGGTATGTTCACATGCTGATCTCGTGCAACCAGCATAATGGCGGCTGGTAATTTTCCGAGTGAAAATTTCTGACTGGAACATTGATTGAACTCACTTCGGTCATGCAACCACAAACTGTTACACATGTACAGGAAGAGGTGTTCCGTTTGATTACCTCCATCTCTAGCTTGAACAAAACTTGATTTTTGGTCAGAACCTGATAGGTGAGATAGATGAGATGAGATAATCCTCACATACTAGGAGTATGTGTCACTCCGTTTAAGTGCTTATAGAGGGCACCAGTGTTCGAACTTACGATCCCTTGACTGAGAAAATTGAAAGCTATCTTCTCGCTGGATTAACCTTGGGCCTGGTTAGTATCCGTAACATATGCTCCGAGAACAAGTGACTTAATGAATGCAGAATTAGTTTTTCTCTAGTGCTTACTTGTCTTTTTACACAACGATTACGACACCTTTGCACAGTATCCCCTAAATCTAGCGTCACCATAATACGATGAAGTGGCTGAGGTGGTGACATTTTAACATGAAGATCTTGGACCCAAATCCGTCAATTACCTTAACTGGCGTCTCCCTGTTGGCCGCGATCTCTCAGAAAATTATGAAAATTTCCATTTCACTCATAAAGAAAATAAAATCTACAAAAGCCTACAAAATCAGTCCGTCCGCTTTGGCTGTTTTATGTTTTCCGTAGTAGCAGTAATAATGATAATAATAATAGCGGTGACAGCATTGCTAGTCGAATTAGAGGCGCTGACTGGGACCACATGTTATGATAAATGAACTCGAATCACTGTCATGTGTTGAAATGACTTCCACCCTGAAATACATAAGGAGAGAAGGAAAGAGGTCTTATCAACTGGAAAACACTTTCCGGTCCACTTGTAAGTTATATATATATATATATATATATATAAAGATTGAAATCGCCGTCGGAATACATCTGAGCCAGTGGCAGTGGTGGAAGGTTCGTTCTTCCCATTTGTGGATCTAAGCGATGGCGACTTCCGAGTTTATAGGTACTGCTAACAGTAAAGAAATGCCGCATAGTTTCAAGTAATTTGCGCGCAGGTTCATTAAATTACCTTCCGGTATTTCTCGTACACGTCTCATGATTATGGAATTTCAGTTCACCACCAACAATGTCAAGTAAGTCTTTCTTCGTTCTGACAGATTAATTTCCGGACTGATTCGGACCACTCTTGTTAAGTGAATTTCTCAAGCATCCTTGTCCACCCAGCACATCGACTGGCGCAATCAATGTGATATTACGGGAGCTGGATTGATTCTGGGCCAGGGTATTAGATATAAATTCAATGCTAACCAACCTTGCATTTTTTTCACATAAACCTTTGCTATGTGTAAGTATACACATACATTTATATATGTACTTATGATGGACGCAAATCGCTATCGTCTGGCTTGTTGCCACAAATGATCCATTGGTTTTGTACCACTCCGATTCCCAGGGTCATAGATGCCACACACACACCCCTATTGTGTAATGGCCCCGACAGCCTATCGAATATGCCCCTTCTACTACACTCACCAGTCCAACATATCATAAAAATTTTTTAGACAGTCATCCTGCTCACCCTTCTGTTGCTTTCAGAACGCCTGCACCCGCAAATTTTGTGCTGGAAAGATTGTATCTTCTGTTCACTAGTAAATCACAAAATAATCGAGGCTAACCTGAATGGCTGGTCCACACTTTGTCAATTAAACTCTGTATGGAACCGTCGGTACTTCACACAGAACATACCGTGTATCGCATAATCACTTGTAATCAAGCAGACTTCAGGCACACGCACAAGTCCATTATACCCTATAAGTCAAAAACAAGTTGATTCAGTTTCTAGCTGACCTTTCAAAATCCGAACTGGCACCTATCCAATTAGGCCAACTGGAAGTTACGAGAAACTTCGAGAACAACCTGCCTTTATTTGTTTCTATCGGATTTACTAACCTGACTTTATGTAAACAACACATGTCTGAAATGTACCAATCAGAGACGTTATAACGTTTAGACCCAAACAACAGATCGTTTGATTAAATAATCAAGCTCGTGTCGAACTCAGCCGCTGAAAAATTTCCGAATTCGAATATTCATTCACATTCAAATGTTCATTTTCTGAATTTCGCAGGTTTTTTCACGATTTCAGAGATCCTGAAGTGGGTAAACATTATAAAAGCACTTGCACGTCAATTATCAGCTTACATATTCCTAGATAAATACGCAGATATATATATATATATCGTACAAACCTGGATATATGTCACTAGCCATCAGAACCATGGCGGGAGAGAAAAAGGATTAGAGGCAGGGGGAATGAAAAGGGATCTTTCCGCAGAATTCATCGCACACACTGACGCTGCTATTCCCCGTTCGCTTCATCAGCTCTCCATCAGGATTCATGGCTCTTCTGGGGGTTGATACTACGCGACTTGCCTGAATGAAGTTGAGGGTGAGGGAAGCTACCGCAAGCCTTGGGATAAATAGTCTAACCTACGATACAGCAGGACAATCTGATGATCCCGTAACCCAATGGGAGTCGGTGACTAATGGCTCAGTTCATACACCCTTGGGATGAGGCAGCACACTGGATTCCCAGTACACCCTTGTGTCGCAGATTTCGGCGACCAAACCCGCATGCTTTGTGGGCCCTCCGTGGTTGTTTTGGAATCAGGATTTAGCCGTCTCTTCTAGGATGACTAACAAAAGCCAGTCAATCTAATAATGCCGGGAATTTGCCTATGGGGTCTCACTCGGATGAAAACCTCCACAACGAGAAGCACTCTGTATGACTTACAGGACCTGAGGTTGATTTAGAAATGCAGTCATTTGGTAGCATTCAGGACGAGTAGCCAGTCCGGAGTCTGGGGCACCCATACCTGACCGTGGTGAAGCATTCTATGGCACCAACTTTTGTAGACTTCGAGGAGCAACGAAACCACCTCGATGTGCGCTTAAGTTGATTTATTAAGACATCATTGCTACACATAAAACCGTCTAAAAGTTATGCACCCATTCTGTCAGAATTAATATCGCATAAACTGCATCGAAATGAAGTATCACCTTGCGGAATTAAGTGGTTCAAAGTCGATCACAAGTGGGGTAAAATGCACTTAAAAGATGGATTTCAAACTGCTGGATTGTAAAGCCGAGACCTAAATCTAAGCCCAGTGCAGATCGACTTACCACGGTAGAATCATTTCTTCTGGCCCATGGGAGCACTGGCGCCCCAATGGCACTCACTTCTACCCGTACCGTTGTAAACGGTTCGTTACTCGACTGAAATCCGTGGGACTCCAGTTTATACACCACCGACTAATGACGGTCCCGAGTTAAGCTTATGGGGAAAAGTGGGATAAGGACAGACTTTAGACTGGTTCGTTGACTGTATGACGACCACGCATTTCACAAAACCAGCCAGAAGCATAAATCGAACTGTTACAAGTAAAACCAAAATATTGCCAATCGAATTTTGTATCCACGGCACGATAGAATCAGTCACATTCAGAACTGCCTTGGGAAGAGTGTTGACATCATGATACTTATTGAATCTAGATACACCGTATACAGAACCCGGGCAGAGTTCAAGATATACATCAGTTTTTTTTCGTAAGCACATATATTCCAATCAGGGCAACTGACATATATATATATATATATATATATATATATATATATATAACTTACAAGTGGACCGGAAAGTGTTTTCCAGTTGATAAGACCTCTTTCCTTCTCTCCTTATGTATTTCAGGGTGGAAGTCATTTCAACACATGACAGTGATTCGAGTTCATTTATCATAACATGTGGTCCCAGTCAGCGCCTCTAATTCGACTAGCAATGCTGTCACCGCTATTATTATTATCATTATTACTGCTACTACGGAAAACATAAAACAGCCAAAGCGGACGGACTGATTTTGTAGGCTTTTGTAGATTTTATTTTCTTTATGAGTGAAATGGAAATTTTCATAATTTTCTGAGAGATCGCGGCCAACAGGGAGACGCCAGTTAAGGTAATTGACGGATTTGGGTCCAAGATCTTCATGTTAAAATGTCACCACCTCAGCCACTTCATCGTATTATGGTGACGCTAGATTTAGGGGATACTGTGCAAAGGTGTCGTAATCGTTGTGTAAAAAGACAAGTAAGCACTAGAGAAAAACTAATTCTGCATTCATTAAGTCACTTGTTCTCGGAGCATATGTTACGGATACTAACCAGGCCCAAGGTTAATCCAGCGAGAAGATAGCTTTCAATTTTCTCAGTCAAGGGATCGTAAGTTCGAACACTGGTGCCCTCTATAAGCACTTAAACGGAGTGACACATACTCCTAGTATGTGAGGATTATCTCATCTCATCTATCTCACCTATCAGGTTCTGACCAAAAATCAAGTTTTGTTCAAGCTAGAGATGGAGGTAATCAAACGGAACACCTCTTCCTGTACATGTGTAACAGTTTGTGGTTGCATGACCGAAGTGAGTTCAATCAATGTTCCAGTCAGAAATTTTCACTCGGAAAATTACCAGCCGCCATTATGCTGGTTGCACGAGATCAGCATGTGAACATACCGTCCATAGCTGTCTGAATAACATGAACAATAAATATCTCCATGCGCCCAAGTGTTCTCTCAAGCGTTTACGTGCTGCATTCGGTCGGCCGAGAAAGATGAAGTTAACTCTGTTCGCCGTCAGGTCGCTACTTTGTTTGAGAGCCGACAGGAATTATTTAATCACGACCACAGATGAATAACCTGGATTTAAATTGTTGGAACCGTGAATCGTAAGCTTAAATTCTTGTTATAGAAAGTCGCAATGCACCATGTGAAGATATTCTCCGTCCAAAAGCCAGAAATCATGGGATCAAAGCTAGTCATCACTAGTCAGACAAGTAGAAAAACAGGTCCACGACCTGGTGTGTTGAGTAAGCTGTTCTACCTTAGTTATACTACCAAATGCCCTGTTTTCGGTAGAATCAAACACAAAAGAGGAGATCTAAAACCGAACAAGATTACAAGGCTTTTAAAAATCGTGAAATTTGACTGCTAGGCTAGGAACGTGAACACTCAGGACCTTTTTCAGTTTAAGAGCCATGCGCGGCAATCTAAAGGCAATTCTATCATGATTTGTATTCGAAGGTGGATCTTAAAAGATTGTTCAACTGAGGTGCAAGCCTCTTATACAACGAAGCTTGGCGGGTGACCTATTGGGAATAGTATTTGTTAGTCTGAGTGGTGCGAATGAGTCCAAGCATAAGTACTAACAACTTTCGTTTTTCAGGCGAAACAATAAAAATATAAAAATTATCCGAGACTTTCACTGCAAAGAAGTTCAGTTTTTGGGTGAAAATAAGTCCCATTAGAATCGCAAATGGATGCTGAGTCCATTTAAGAACCACATGGTTATTCATTCGAAGTGTTTCGTCAGTCAGACAACGGCGACCTTGAGGGACAGGACACAAAGCCTTAAAATGAGGACCTTTGTTGCCACTAATATGTTTCGCATATGAGTCGATTAACAAAAGTTCCTCGGTAGCACAAGACCATCCGCATACAGCAAAAATCTGCGTTATCAGACCTTGTGCCTTGTTCTGAAGGTTAGCCATATCTGAGAAAAAAACTTCCTAAATAGGTTTATTATCTTTTCAAGCTCCCAGCGGTTTAGAAGAAAGTCTATTGAGAATCCAATGAAGGAGTAGACAAGTATAGGGACGGTATGACAAGAGAGTACCTGGTACGCATACCTGAGGACCGGCAACAACCGTGAAACCGCTGGGGTGTACTTCCGGGGAAATTTTGTTCATCCATCCGTATGCGAAACAATGAACACCCCTTTTGCGGATGCGGTTGGCACAATTAGGTTGTATCTAGCACAGTCAACCAGAACCGAATTTTTCGTCACTCCAGCGAAAGCAAATCTCTAACATGGGGTAAAATAGATGTTAACGGGACAAAAAAGCACAACAACTAATTGGTGAGTTTACTGTATACTGGGTTTTGGATACTCACCGCACGTACCGAAAATATTATTCTATGTCTGAAATGGCTTTTTTGACCAATGTCATCATGAAGATAGTGATGCTCAAATGTGTTCCTAGGTAGAATCGAGCGAAGTGACCCGTGCAGTGTGCGGGTCGGCTGAAAGAGTTCACTCATCAAGTGAACTGGTTCAGTAGCCAATCGGACCAGTGAGAATCGAAACTAACTATAAAGGTACAAAACTAGGGAATCAGTCACTTACTCAGCCAAACATTGATTGATCCACTTGAAAGCTGCCAAATAGTCAGTTTAGGAGATGTTACTTATGCACGTATGTACTTTCGGTCAACCGGTACAGTTATCAGCTAAATTAACCACGAGATTAGTTGGAGCTGAGAATAAGCCGAAATCGGTGGGGAGAAGATCGATTGCAATGCACACACAGTAAAGTAACCGTAAGTTCAAAGCGAAATGAGGAATATCGGATATGCATAAAGCATCAGGACACAAAACCGTGAAAGAAAATTTGACCACGTATTTCATATTTTGTTCACTTTTTTCCATTCTCCCGCGAAATATCGGAGGGGTGACAAGTAAACTCGCATGTGAATTCCATAAGGTCTGGAGCTACACTGCGACTTAAACAAATGAGATTTCGGCGCCACGGTAGAATCGATATCATAAGCACAGAAAGTTAGCAAAAACGACGAAGTTACTATTTATGTGCTGGATTAGTTTCATATCGGTGTAGATCGAGAGCGGATGAGACTTTCAAAGTGGTGATGAATTCTCATAATTCTAATGAAAGTCCAACTAATCACCGTCCCTGTCAACTCAAACAAATCTTAACAAATCGTGTTGGATCAGTGTGAGGATTATTTCATGGACCGTGGTTTTTAAACTGTTAACCTCAGGTTATTGTTTTACTGTATCGATGAACTGTTCTGAGTTTCACGGTGTCTCAGCGGATTTTCGTATGGTCTATGCATAATCGAAAGTCGACTAATTCATCTGTCTTCGCAAGATCGCTCTAACTTGAACGACGAAAAATTGCAAACACACAGTAAGAAAACCATAACAAGAACATAGCCATGGATACCAACAATCCTTTCTCAACTGCGCCTTTTTTCGTCTTTGAAACTCAACGGGGTCTGATTTACTTTTTACCAATGGGACTCACCTCCGGATCGTACTACTTAATGGTAGTTTTTGTTTGTGGTTCAGAATCTTCGATGATGCGACGAAATGATTTATTTAGACCAAGAAAAGAAAAATGAGTTATAGCTATTAAATTTATTGGTATGAAAGAAATATTGAAATTAATAAAACCGCTCCATCTTTTGGGCATAGTGTTTCATTGGATCAATAAACCCATTAATCGGTTCCACTTTAATAATGTGCTTTCTTTTGGAACGCACTTCTGACTTCGTGTCTTTTGCAGATATTGTAAGTGAATAGAGAATCCAATAAACGTGCTGCATTCAAATTAAGACTACTTCCAATAATTTCGTTGAGTTTCACCTTCTCTGTTTGGGAGGTTGGCACACATTTGCCGGCCTAGTAACAGTAACACATTTGACAGGCTGCACCACAATTCTGTCGTCGTTATTTCGTTGTATTCCTGTGGGATATATGGTTCGATTGTGGTCTCCTTTCGACACTAAAATCGACCGGAATTATTGTTGTCTAAAAACCGTATTATTCCTCAACGTGGGGTGGGATCACGCATTGCTGTACCTCAGTGATCATCTCATCGATCTAAAAGAGACACTCATGCAGGCTGGTAGGCAGCTACTAAAAGCATCCTTCCAGCCAGGATGCAAATTTCGGCATTGTTGAGTACCAACATCCGCTCTCTGTTTACGAAATTGCCGGATCTGTCCCTCGCAATTCAGTCACCGATTCATGTTCACACTTGTCTTCTGCATACAAGGATCGCGGATGAACCCGGATATTGCTAATTCATTGAATTCGAGAGAGCTTCAGCCTCCATCGACAGGACAGAGCTTGGGACAAGAAGATTGGAGGCAGTGTGGCAACACATATAAACCCCTTTCGATCTGGCAAGTCCGAAGTTATTCATGCGCACTCCCTAGACGGAATTGACTGTCTCGTGAAACAGTGTCATCCTAGGTTTTCTCGCCATACAAGCACTATCATAACGTATTTATACATTGCCCATTTTTGCTCGCAACAATATATCGCATCGTTTTTCGACTCTTTTCTAGTATTTATTGTTCCCCTACTGGAGGATAATCTGAATATTGTTGTAGATGATTTCAATCATGCATCTACACTACAACTGCCTTTTTGATTTGACTCACCTCTATGTTTCTCCCATCAGAGGCGACCCCATTTTAGATAGAGTTATTACCAACCACCCTGACTTATTTCCCCTGAAACTGCGTGCTCCAATTTCAAGTAGCGATCATTGTCTGCTTCTGTTAAGGCCCAAAATATATTCAAGGTCAGCTTTCTATTCCTTCAGGCGAACAAATCAAATCCAAGTTCGCCTCCGTAACTTTTCACGCAACAACCTTATTCTTCTTCAGAAATCCCTTTCACTCGCAACCACCTGTTTCTCTTTTGAACCCTTGCTCAATGACAGCGTCAAACTTTCCACAGAGACGGCCAACACAATCTTCGATGTCTGCTTCCCCTCAGGAGCACTATTCGTCTCAAATGGCCGTATCTCCACCCAAAAACTGAAATCCCTAAGAAAACGCAAGGAGCACTTCGACAAATCCCGTAATAACCTAATTAAAGCTGAAATCAAACGCATCGACACTACATTCGCCAGCCGACTCCTGAGTGGTAACAAAACAGATTCTTATGACAATGCATTCGACTGTTGTGTGGGAGGAAGAAGAAACATGTGGAATGTTCTACGAATGTTGACAGTACCAATCGTGCTTTCATCCATCCTTTCACTTTTA
>LUCM01000317.1:406019-451963 GCA_008360955.1 Fasciolopsis buskii
TATATATATATATATATATATATATATATATATATATATATATATGTATTACAACGACCAATATGACCGCGTGACATTGATGTTCAATAAAGCATGTGGAACAGGTTAAAAACTTATTAGTTTCTCCGTCGCTGCCTAAATAAGGGTTCGACGAGCACAGTATTAAATTTCGGCCATGCATTCAAAGCCATGGATGAACTGCATGTTTCTCGCCACCGGTGAGAAATTGTGAGACTTGTCTGTCTTTTTCCAACGGGTTTCGAACCCGAAATACTCTATTGTACAGTACCCGCCACACATGAGATGTCTGTGACGTCGCACTGTATCTTCTTTTGGTCTGATCTGATGCCGTCAACGAGAGCAAAGTGTACTGTGTGTGTACGAGACGAAAAGTTAACAGCCAGGCAGAACAACCAACTGATAACTCATAGTCAAACAATCCAGATTTTAGTATCACTTGTGAATTACAGCAGATAATCCTCTGCAAATCTATCTAAGTGGCAGGTCCTTACCAGTGACTTGAAGTTTCCCGTGATTCGAAGAAGTATCCTTCAAGACCAGTCAAATGAAGTACAATTTCAGCTAAAACGTGGGACCACTCTTAACTCACCGTCACTCATCATTTGATTGGTTCCCTTTCTGTGAATAAATATGCTGGTAGCGTCTAATTCCATATATATATATATATATATATATATATATATATATATATATATATATTTGATATCACCAGATACCATCTTTTTCTCGGTAAATCTAGTCGAGCACGGTTCTGATATATTGATTCGATATTCTTTGTTCAAGTCTAGTATTTGTCCTGTTAACCGAAACTGACCTCGATGTCTGTCTTAGAGACGCTTAAATCAATCTAGTCACGGACTTCGACGAGTTGCAGACAACTGAATATTTGCTTCATTGACAGGGCATGAATTAGTCACCTTCATTTGTTGTGTCCTTATGAACTGGCCGTTATCGGCGCCATGCACAAGGCCCAAGGGAGGGTAAGAATTTGCCGGACTGTTTGCGGAAAAGGTGCGGACATTCTGCCTAAATCACTGTAGGACTTGGATTAGCATATAGACCAGGATGAAATAACATGCACACACACCTCTGGTTCTTGCATCGACTATGTGCAGGAACAATAACAAAGCCCCTTAGCAGAAGAAACGCAATTGTGGCTGCCATGTCTTCTGTAAGGTGAAATGCAGAGCAGTGGAGTACTAATCAGGCAGTCAGAATTGCGCGCTGATTACCAACGGATGGAAGTTGGTTTTTTGGTGAGTGAGTAATTGTTTATGTTGTTGTTGCACCGTACCAGGTATCTGCCGGCCTCGATCAAGTGAAGTGCATCGCTGACTGAAATCCAAGTCAAATACTCTAATCTTGTCACCGCAGGTTCCTCTTTATGGCAAATGTATTAGTTATAACTTCGGCTGGTGACTGATCCGTCCAAACCTCATGCTGATAGTCAAGTGGGTGATTCAGGCTTATGGTCTGTGTGTCACTGCACTTGAACGTGAACTGAGGTCAATATAAATTACTCATCATATAGTAACATCGCCCATTTCACCCATTTCGAAACTTGGAAGCACGGTACGCTTTCTTTATCCCTATCACGCTCGAAGCTTCTGCCCTACTCAGGATGTCAGAAGAAATGTCATCTAGTACAGGAGTAGATCAGTGTTCACCAGTGGCTCGTGACCGTGCAACACGGATAGGTGCTGTTTCAAGTGTTGATGATGTTCACTGAACCGTCGAGAGTCAGTCCAGTTAGCTTACCGGCTACGACATTCGACTCACAATTATTAGCTTATGGCACTGATGATGACTTGCAACAAGGAAGATGCACGTGCACCGTCCTCTATGGTGTTTCATACCGCATGTTGCAGAATGTCGCGTTCAAATCCAATCTCGTAGCATTGGTGGAGATGCAAATGTGTGAGCAATTAAGATAGGGCATCTTCTACAAGCCCCAAACCGATGGAAATGTAATTCTCGTTTCGTAGGCTTCAAAATTTCCTGATAGGAGCTCTAAACGATTTTGCATCATCCCGCAAAGCGAACGCTGAATTCGCGCTCAGACGTCTTGGACAATTTCAGTAGGAATCACTAGGATTTTTTTTCTATGGGCGGATTATCCAAAATATCTACTATTAACATAAGAGCCAAATCAGCTAATCACATACGATAGCGGACTGTCTGTTCGATTTTTTCTAGCATGAGTAACTCTAATCTTCGAATCTCTTCAGTCACAAAAATGATTTAATGGACCTCAGAATCGTTGTTACGAGAATTACTGACTAGTCCAATTGGATTTTCCTGCAAAATTCACAAATAAAATGTATGGCTGGTAGAAGGTACAAACAATTAATTACTGTCAAAGAATACCAAAGGAAAATAAATTGGGTTTCCTCCATAAAACACTCAACCCCACCCCCTATTTGTAATTTGACCTCCGGTCGCATTGAATGATAAAAAGTCGGATAGTGTCTGCGAGACACTTAGACGAAGAAGCAAGTAAATTGATGACGACCTTTATGCGGCTAACGAAACACACCAGTGCTTCGATTACCATTAGCTTCCCTATTTTTCAGTGGCTCCGGATATATTATTCACGAAAAATGTTTCCAATCGGTTCTGATCTAATAAGCGTAAAGGAGAGTCCAACGTGGAGGTTCCATGACTTTGAGAGAAATGTCAGGATCTTCTGCATTGGTGGTAAATTGAAATATCGATAACTACTTTGAGAAACGGGCCGCGTGAAAATGACATTGAATCGGACTAATCACTTACCTTCTCCTTTGTTTAGAGGGATTAATCATAATGCACCGTTCTAAATATGTGGACGAGAACAGAATGTGACTTACAGCTGATCAGAGTTAAGCGAAAGAAATAAAGCTGTGAAACTAAGTCAAACCATGAAGGGTATCCACGGTCTGACATTGGATTCAATAGAACCGATCTGGAGAGGGGAAGTGCAATTTCCCAATACTACAAACAGGTTGTTCATCCGGTTCTCAACGAAACTGATGAAACAGGCCGCGAGGCTTTTCTAACCTTTCTGGTTCAGCATCAATATTTCTTAAGTTCAACAACTGTTTTGCCTTTCCGCGTGTCCAACGCTTTTGAGGATAGGACCAATTGCATGTTAAATGATGATCGTGTTCAAAATCTTAGCTGCTAGGTAGCGGTTCATATCACCTAGAAGGGAGATCGGAATGCACTAATCAACATAGAAGATAAATGTAATCCATGAAATTAGGCAGTCAGAAGCAACGCTATAAGGAACAACAATAATCTCAAGCCCGATCAACCATATCGGTTGATAACGCGTCCCTCAATTAGGCTAAATCAAGTTGCCATCAAGTATCTCGTTTCCTTGGCTTTAGGGCGGACGACACTTTCTGTCATAGCTTAGAGGGCATGACCAGAGAAAACCGGAAAAGAACTTCGATCAGAGAGCACGTGATGGGGCATTTCGAATTGTTTAGGAGTGATTTACACATGTGTGGAAACTTAGCTGATAATTTCGAAATGATGGAAACCATGGGAAGTGCTTCCTTAGAACAAGGCAGCCAATTAAAGATGAAAATGATAAATTAGTTAGCAGATAGAACTATTCAGTCAAAAAATGTGCAATAAAGTCCCTTGTTTTTTCCTGTTCTGCTTGAAGTGTTCTGTGTTGGTGTTGGCTGCCATTTTTAACTCACATTGGGTATATATATATATGATCGCCCAACCGAATGCTCCAGAATGGCATATTAGTCGATCGATCAGTTCAAAACTTAAAAGTAATACATTTTTGGTACTACTTGTGCCGAATAGCTAAAGAGCTTGTGGAGGTAAGTATTCTGACCCTTGTTTCGGAATCCCTACTCCTGAGGATTGATCTAGACAAATTCCGCTTCCTAGCATCAGCACAGTTTGAGTGACCGCCATATCTTCTTTGTCTTCTCTCTTTCCCTTGATAATGACAGAATAACACATGGTTTTCATGAACGAAAGTCACAACTTGATAAGCTACTGAAATGCGGATGTGAAGAGCGGTGGTGAAACATGAACTCTGGACATTAACGTTCAAACAACACGATATGAACGGTTTGACTACGGCCAGCCCTATCCGATGATGAATTAATTGAATAAGTTCGTTTAAGTGCTCTAAGATTGAATGAACACCATTAAAAGAAACCTGGTATTATTATTAAGTAATAAACTTCACTTTTCCAGAAGCAATTTCTCTGTGCTGGACTTGAAAGAACTGAGACTATCGGATAGCAAAATCGTGATGCAAAAAACACTTCATAATATAGCCACGGAATATTCGACAGACACGGTTAGACACACACGGTTTACTCTGGATCCAAGCAATGGACTGGAACTATTGATGATTTCCAACAAGATTGAAAGAGCTAATCCGTGTTTTCATGGTTCTCGGTAGCATGTGAGCCATTGTCATTTTATTCTGAACCACCGAAAGGTCACGTTTCATCGAGAATCAGTACCTTGTTCGGTTGTCATCACTGACCTACTAGGTTCGAATCTTGTTTCTGTAAGCCACTTCTTGCCTCGGCAACATGTCAATAAACTTAAAGCCCTTCCACAATGGTTTCATATCCGCTGTTTAGTAAGAAAAAGCAACTGGTAACTTTGCTATGCTAATTTTAAGACCAGCTAAGTCCCCATTGTAGAAATGCATCAGTTAGACAAAAGTTCGGAATTTCACACGTGGGATCACAGGACTGACTGGCTTAGAATAATAGCCTATTCGAATCTGGTAGATGTCGGTGACTGAAACGAGCTTGATCGGGTTAAAAAAATTGCGACTGAGATTCGCGGATTCCAACCGACCGGGTAACGAATCAATTTTGTTTACGGACGCAGGTCTGTTTGACCGGGTTAGGAAGAGACCTGTAGACGCGCGCGCGTTCATGCACCTAAAAGCAAAGGCAGACGTGTTGCCAATTGTGCCGTCATTGTTCAAGCTCGTCTAAATCGCTCAAAACGGATTACGATTAGCCTAACCTTGAACTGTCCCATTCGTCTGTGTCCGTGCATTCCTCTTCCTAAGCATGTGAAAGTGACTGTTGTCTTACTTACCTAAGGGGGAAGAACAACAAAAGAAGCCTTTTGATCTAAACGTAATTGATTTCCGGGACGCTGTCAGCCAATCTGCCTGAATTGCGCACTGGCTGCTACTAATTACATCTTTACAAACATGTTGGGTCGAACAAAACGCTGTTTTTGATGGGATAGAAAAACTGATGCAATCATCATCAGGACGAATGCCTCACAATGATCTATCTTATCTTTGCTCTAATCTCCTTTGGTGTTGCGTGTACGATCACTCGATTTTTTCTTATTTTCATGCGCGAAAGTGCCTAGCTAATTAATCATTGCTAATGTCACTCCCGCCACTGCGATGTGTTGAACTGGAAACAAATAAATTTCTGTCGGTTTTCGTGAAATGACGCAAAATTTTCCTTTGGAGTGTGTCCGGCGGTGGTCAGCCGGACAGAGTGGTGGGTTTTGGACATGAAGTTCCCGGTTTCGAATCTTCCCATCGCCGACCAACCTTATGTGGCGGCTCTGTTAGGGACGATCCACTTCACGAAAGCGATGTACAGTTATTTTATTAATAAAAGAGGTAAAAATTAGGGATAAGGACAAAATGGTCAATTGTGCAGTCCTAATCTATATTTAAGACGCAAGCACACACCTTTCACACAAATTACTGAACTGGCTCTCTAGACCATATTCGAGATCATGTTTGACGGTGGTGCTGCCTATTACCTTTGACAGTGAAGGCGATAAACTGTTGGAGACTGGTCACGACAGCATAGAAATGTGGTGAAAGGTCACCCATTCAAAGTACTGAGAGTGTCTTCTATGATGTTCGTTGTGCGGGTCTTGGTTTTTGATGACATGTCTTTGACGACCGGGTCCGTTTTGTCAAAATCGGGGCGCTCCACTGCTATTTTGTTCCACTTAAGTACTGCCCGATGCCACAGTCACCGACCTTGACGAGTCTTTAGATATGATCTACGTCTAATGGTATTAATGAACCATTTATTTCATCAGTTGCTGGCATAACCACAGAACAGTCCTTTTTGAAGTAGTTTAAAGAAAGAAAAAACTAAACCAAAGTGAAGTTAAAAGTGGAAAGCCCAGAGTGATGACCAGTGAATACTCACCGAAGTGGGCCACTCCAGAGCGCGAACTCCTCAAGGCTTCAAACTTAAAAGAGTCTTGAATGTCACCATCCTTTTGGCCCAGTATGATTGACTAGTACTAGATAGGTTGCGATTTCTACATCTGCCTAAGCGGCCCTTTGAAAAAAATGTATGGACACAAACGGCACGTCATGCTGAAGTTTTGTGATATCGACTAATTTTCACAAGCGTGAAAACTTCCCGGCAACATGTCTCCATTAAAGTTAAGCAAAAAGTTAACCAAATTCTAATGCTGAACCAGATGAACTAAAAAGCTGCAAAAGAGAACTGAATGTTGTGTAAGTCACAAAATTTCAATTGTGAATTATTCCCAACTGCTCTTTAAAAAAACACCAATAACCAAATAGATTTGATAGCAAATTATTGGAAATCATTCCCTATTCTTTGGTGTACCCAATGCTACTGATGACTTGGCGTATAGTCTAAATCGAAGATGACGTTTCGTGAAAACGCGTGATCTTCCTCCAATGTGAATTCGCCCGCAGCAAAACGAAGTCGCCAAGAAAAAGGGGATGCAAATTTGGATCACGACAAACTAGGCAATGTATGCATATATATATATATGTATATATATATATGTATATATATATATATATAGGTATACACGCAAGTTTGTGTGCATCAATGAAAACTTATCTTTTGAGTGGATGTAAGTCTAATTTTCGCAACTTTTCACTCTAGCCGCGTTTACCCATTCCTACTTCGAAAACGTTTTTCCCATACAAATTTTGCGAATTTCAACGAAACCACCGTGCTTTCCGAACACCGCAGTTTGTATGATCCGAGACAATACTTCTTGCAGATCTTTCAGGTTATGGTAACCAAAGACTGGTCCTAATCTGATCATGTCAGTGCAGCTTAATTGATAGCCGTTTTTTTATTTGTCCCATACAGTAGTGACATTGTTTTCTACTCTACTACGCCTAATCGGTAATTGTGCTTAAACATTTCGCTGCTCGCTGATTATTTGCCTGCATGGAGTCTCTAACCTTATCGCCAGTGCTGTCAACCAAAGCTCTTGCTATAGGTGCAGTAGTACTTTCCAGAACCGTTTACCCAACATATTATTCCCCAGGGCTGTCTGAGTTCGGCTAAAAATTGCACCTCATTTGTGTGGATACTAGTATGACTCGCTATGTTTGACTCGATTCCGCCACACTCATTTTTAGCATTCATTTAAATTTGTAATTCTTCCGCAATTCCATATGTCGGATACGTAGTGGCCTCGATTAGCATGAACAAAAGCCGGAAGAAAAACTGCTCCTAATGATATCCGCATTCCAACGGGGAATTTTCTATTAATAACACTTCAATGGGTGATGTGAAATTAGCTGTAATTCTGTTTCGGGTACTCAGAGCATTTCTTTGGTCGGAAAATTGGCGTCGACCTGCAGAAACCCTTGTGATCTTTTTGTTTTAGCCAATGCTTTATCCAGCGGAATTCGCGCTCATTTGTTAAACAAAGAAGCGTTAAGCTCCTTTGTTTAGTGTCCGTTTATGGGTACTCATAACGGATTAAACCGACTTACTGTGTCAGGATAAAGTCAGGTTGTCTGATAATTTTTATCTCGCACACTCTTATCTCTCCAAAGGGCAGCTAACCTACCGAAATGGCTGCATCGAAATTTACTCATGGGCGAACGTGTATCGTTTACAGCTGGATATTTCATACACCCATTTCCATTGGGATTTCGCAATCAGACAGACACTTCTAACAGTCCAGAATCAAACTTCAACCCCGTCCTCATCAGCCTCGCGGATTGCCTGCCACCGATTGATGGTCGACATCACCCCCTCACTCAGTCACACAGTGAATTAGTGTAGAATTTCATCTGTTCCTGAAATGATTTGTCATTTTCAAAATGAAACTTGACTAGTTGGTGAAAATTATTGACGTACGACTCCACGGTTGTCTCGTTTGGGTCTTTTAGACTCGTAAGGGCGGTGTCAATATAAAGCCTCAAATCAAGTCTTTGACGGTTTGCATTAGAATTGACTCGTCGTTTCATAGCACCCAGTCATTTGCATACCTCATTGAATGGACACACGAAAATGAACAGACGAAGTAACACCAAATCAATCTCCAAGACTTTTCATTCAGTAGACCACTACTCCAATATAGTCTCTATCTCTTAAGATTTACATAACGTTCCTTCTGAAAGCCATATAAAATCAATTTTTATGAGTTTTCTGATCTAAATATACATTGATACCCCATTGTGTGAATACAAAGTAAACTTCAGAACTGAGAATCACGGCTAGTCGGACATCGATCAGTGAACACCTCTGAGACTATGAATTCGCGGGCTCTGTCTGTAAACAACAAATTTACAGGGTGATGAAGATGAAAAACTTAAAAGTGACAGAAACCGAAACCAAGTCAGTGGTAAAAGCACTGACTGGAGATTGGCTGATTGTACATATTTTCAGATAAAATTCATATCGTGCAATACAAAAGGATGAAACTCTAATTTAATTTGATATCAGTTGCCGACTTCATCTAACTAATACATTCGGACAGTTTTGATGGGACTTTTCCAGGCCAATCGAATGTTGTCACTTCATGTCAAGTCACTCAGTCTGTTTGCATTCAGATACTTATATTAACCCTTTAGTTCAGTTTGTACAAAATCCATCTTGTACTGCTGTGCTCCACTTTTCGTTACTATCTCAAGCCATCGTCTACTTAAAAGAAAAATGACCAAGAAATGGTGAAAGATCAGAAACAAGGAATATTATATATATATATATATATATATATATATATATATATATATATAATGTGTTTGGCTACACAGTCCCAGGCACGAGGTCTACACCCACCGGCCCCAGCAATAACGTTCGTCATCTGTTTGGAGAGCTCCAACGTTTATCGCATTTACTTCAAATGAAGTAACTGCAAAAGCTCATAACCCAGTGATACCATGGACGATTCAATGGTTCTTTTAATTGCTTTCATCAGTTTTAGGCAGGAAAGAGAACGTTATGGAAAAGAACTCGGGCTTGATGTTATTACCTAATATGAACTTCATATGGTGTCCCAACTCAAGGATATTCGTCAAATGTGCTCAGACGAGCATTGACGGCTTAACAATAATCTGCTCAATTCTTCCTCTTTTATTTTATTGCCGTCCCCACTATCTACACAACTCTTTATTACACTTCGTCAGATAGTGACCCATTTTATAACAGTTCTTACAAGTTTGCATCCAATTTCTCGTTCGCGACCTCCAGCCGTATATTTCAATCAAACTAACTTTGTTTATTTTACCTCAACCTTAGATGTCTCTGAGGCTCCCTCTAGAGAGTCATCCACCTTAGATCACAACCGACAGCCATACCATCGCGTTCTTTTCGAAATACTTTTCGCGCCCTAAGTACCAGCGAATACAACCTCGTGCTGTTCGGATCCGAAATCGTTGTGCACTGGATGCAATTTATTTCCTGGTTCACTTCCCCCATTATTCTTTTAGTGACAAAGTGAAGTAAGCGCAGTTTGACTTTCTTGATTATTCATCAACTTGATACCTTGTGCACACGTCTTTATTACTTAACAAATTACAGTCATTTGGTTGTCCCTTCCCTACAATCTTCGACGGATCAATGAATACTTCCACAAACCAACCAGTAACTCGAAGTTGTTATAGCATCTGTCTTGGAAACTCGCATTGATTACCCACTTATTGAACCTCCTGTCCGTTTGTTCAAGTGCCCTGATAACTGCTATTTTTATCCCCATTTCCTACCAGTCAGAGACCACACTACACTACAATGACACTTCTGATTCCGTTACATATTCCGCACCATCTAGCCTTTATCCTGACCCCGATGAATGTGTCTGGCTTGTGCTTACCGCAAACCGACAACCACCTTCGCCACATAACATACAGTAGGAGAAAAGTGATGAGCAATCAGCTATATGAAGGACGGAGACGTTACTCTCAAATAGTTTTTGATTACTCAAGTTGCTTCCCACAAGTTGCAGGATCCTTCCTCCCGAGCCTTTCTCTCAATAGAAGGTAACAGCTAGTTGTGCTGGAGAATATTTTCGTCCTTTTTCCCTTTGCTACTCTTTCGTGATTGTTCTAGATCCGGTGAAGACCCATTTTAATCCCAAAATAACCAAAATAACCAAATGCCTTTGTCTGTTCTTGTTAACGATTCTCGTATTCAGCATGTTTATGTTTGTTGGAAACTTGCATAAAAAATTCTGTCCGGCAAAATCCGTCAATTGCTCATGAGCTTACTTACGTGCAATTATCACTCCACCATCCGTTCTCCATTCTGATGTAGCCCATGTCCTATAATCACGTGCATTTCTCACCGGAATTCTGTAGAACTTACACTTAATTCACAAACTCATTTTCTGCGTAACAGATATTTATGCGTGTTTGTGGTGAGTCTAGATGCGTAATCACGTGATACACTCCGTTACAGCTTTCGTGCAGCTTGCAAACACAGTCAGCTTATCACAAGTGGGACTGCACAGGAAAGAGCTTTCTATGTGTCATAATTCCCACTGATCCGAAGATATTTTGCCGACCGGAGTTTCACGTATGTTTTATTATAAATACATGATTTGTAAATAAGCTTGGACGAACGCGTCATCCAGTTTCTGTCGTCTTCTCGTTACCTTCAGCTCTACAGTTCGGGTTGGAGTCATCCCAGCGAGCACGATAGTTCGTGTCCCTGCCTCGTTGTTATTGGTCGAATTCAGTACTAGAATTTCAAGCCTGATTACCACAGTAAGGCCAGTCTTAGAAATAGCTGTTTTTGTTCTTTTTTACGCTGTTGCAACAGTGGCACCTTTTTGGCTGCAAGTTCCTACACGACTTGTTGAATTTCAAGTGCCGATATGAATCCAAATACCAAATCTCATATTTGGCTCCCATTCCAGTTGGATCTTAGATGATGCATCCAACTGAATCTTTCAGCAGTCTAACTAATGTACCATTCGGACTTGAAATTCGTCAGCCACGGTAACGAACGTATAAGGATTACCCGTAGGTACCGAATGGGCTCTAACCAAAGCAACTCAAACGAATACAACGTAAAGACCACAGCTTAAAAGAAGCAAGTTCGAGTTGTATTTACAGCTCATGGGTTTATGTACTAGGTTGAAAGTATTGTGATTGATAGAATACGTTCTGTCCGACTGTCTTCGAAAAATGTATGGATTTCACGTCTGCTTATCGCCACGGTTCTTACTCGTCTAAGCAGACCAGCATGAGGCAGTATCGGACTGCATCGCGTGACTTGCACATAAACTCATCACAACTGCGTCCAAGATTTACCAGTCTGCTTGTAACTGTTTTTCCCATCATAGCCAATTCATTGGTTTGCTCATGTATGGCAGACTATGTTAACTGTCGTAAACATAAACCGGTCTGTTTGAAGAAGAGAAACAGAATGTCCATAAAAAGTGCACTTGGGGAGCACCTAGTAAATTTGCGATACTGGATGAATAATGCACCCTTGAAGGTAACCTAAAAGAAAAATGGGATTTCCTCAAGGCCGTTTACCAACTGTATTCATCATCTGTGGGGTCATTAATAATCAGGCTGATAACTTCATTTCAGTATCCACATGACTGACTTGTTCAGTCATTCCAGCTACCCTGGACCTGATCGGAGACTACAGGTCAGCATGAGTGTAGCACATCCGTCTCAAGTCTCTTTTGTTAGATGAATTTTCTTCATCCGTCATCAAAATCCTTTCGCGACCCTTTTCTTGAATCTCATGGAGCACTTTGTTCCAATTAAGGAGTCATATTTTGATACTGGAATTAAAATTCGAAAAATCCCCTACCCAACCATTTACGTGGAACTGCGATCATGTGATAGTAAAATTTCCGGAAATCAGCTGGTGTGTTACAAAGATTTTTTTAAGAATGAGAAATTTTCAGTGTTTTTGTACATTTCGGCCTCTGACTAGCCGTCAAAGTTCCATCGTCAGTAATTTCATCCACTGCACCTTATTATTGATATGGATAAGTCGAGTGACAGTAGCTCTAATGTTTTTACTTGCTCATCGAAGTGCGAACCGGTTACGCTGGCCGCGGAAGATCAAGTGTAGCTTCTTCCTTTTTCGTCCAGTAGATAAAATAACGGAATATATAGAAACCGATGTTCCACGGTTGTTATGTCAGATGTAAAACCTTGGAAACGTTGATGAAATATGTCTTCAGCTGTCCAAGGATTTTGGTTTGTCTTTGTCTCTATTCTACCATTTTTTTCCTTTGCAGGTTGAAAATATTTTCGTATCCCAAGCCCTAACAAGCATGGCCGTCTGATTATTTATCAACAGAATTCGGTGAACAGAAGTGCTCAAAAAAAGAAGCCATCCATTAAAAATTCAGGAGCATTTCAAAAATCTCTCCTGTCCCGTTTTTGTTTCCTAAAAATGTGAGCGACTTGTGGCCCATTTTCCCCTGCCATGCATTTAATAACGCTGACTGCGATACCCTTTATCAAGTCCTTTATTTGGAATTATGGATTTCCGCAACTCCTCCCGATATTTGTCTTCCACATGGGACTTTTCTATTCGAGTCCATTTTAGTGTCAACTTACGCTGACGTTTTGAAGCTTTCCTTTCTTTCTTTTGTGATTTGCCTATCCTTCTGATACATGTTTTATCATAACTTTCTCGTCTAAAACCCGTTAAATAAGACACTTCTATCGGTGGAACTCGGAGGTGATCTTCTCACATCCTCAACTTCGAGATATGCCAACCGACATAAGAGCGATAGGAGAATTCCAACCATTGGTAATCCTCATCAGGGTGTCACTGAAACAGTGGTTCGCGCAACATGGAATTTTCAGTCACGTAATTTTCTTTTTAAAGAGGCATGGCTCAGTGGTAAAATCATCTTCCTGGTAGGCGAGAGGTCACCGGTTTGACTCCGACTCTTGGCATCTCGTTCTGGATCCACAGTGCCTAATTGGATTTTCCAGCCTATCGGAGGAACGTTCGCGAACAACATCGTTGTGGACTGCCCTTGTTTCTTTCAACACTTCATTCTTTCCCCGAACGATTCTCCTTTTTGTCCATACTCCACAGAGTAAACATTCACCGGAGCTGGATGGGCACCTATCTTCATAAATCAGAGCGCGCATCGGCCCAACAGATCATGAAAAATATTATTTCTCCGCCAATATCTTTGCCTCTCCTCATTGTGCAAAGGTGATAAGCACAACATTTTCCGACTGAAAAACGGATACTGGCATGAGCCAAAGTTTGTGCAAACAAATACAACTGCAAATAGGAACACAAATGCGGTCTGGTCTCCGAGTGCGTGTGTTTTAATGCTTCTCAACCGAGACAAGGGAATATGTGAGATTATCTTAAAGCGACTTGCTTACTATGCACCCACCTCGTCGACAATTTTCTTCAGTAAATGTGACCTTAGTATTCTGATCTAGCGAAACTAATACTGTTATTCTGGCTATTGAGGGTACTGTTTATTTCAAGCCAGGCACCGATTCGTGTGAGTTTCTTTTTGGTGAAATGAAATTCGAAATGTAAATCGCCCGGCATTCTGCCGAAAGATTTCACTACAACCTCATGGTTGTTGCTCTTAATAGGATTAGATAAGCGCTATTAGCTTCAGATGTGCATAACAAAATCATCTAAATTCATTCGTTGACCGTCACCGTGATCGAGCGATGTTTCCGTCTGTATTGGCACCGTATGATTAATTGACACTTCATATGTCCACGCTCCAGCTCGCGTTAAGTTTGCAAGCGCTGGATCTAAATGCTGCAGCCCGAGTTTTATCAGCTTCTTATTTAGCCATCCCATAGTCGCTTGCATACAAGTCGAGTCAACGAACTTACCATATTCCTTCACCCAATTCATTTTCTTCTTTTGCTCTGACTGGCACAAAGTGCACAAGATTAGTCCGTAAATTTGTTTATTGCATTACATTGTTCATTTGATGAATAGGACCGGAATTTGAAGTGATTTTCGCAAATTTGTCGTTCAGCATAAACATAAGCATTGCGCGACCTGAAGAAGCTGGTACCAACAAACCAAACTTAGGTACGTCTTGAGGTGGTTGATTTCACTATGGTAAGAGTAGATTTTCTGTGACTTCTTGATCTGTTCAACCAGAATCCAGATAGGATTATTAAACTGAACAATGGGAATAAAATCAGTTGATTCCCGCAGTCAGTTTTCATCCCCGTTGCCGCCACTCTACGAAAAACTCACTAAGTTGAAAGGTTATGACAAAGATGATAACTTTCTTGTCCCACTCTTGTATGACGATATTCAACTATGGTCTCGCGGCTAGTATGACATGTCTTGGTCGTATAAATCTAGTCTTATGAAACTTGAAAGTTGTTACCTTGTCTACATACCCCAATTACTCTGAGATTCACCTAAGGCTTCATTCATACTGACCAGTATCAATTCCTTTGTATTGATAAATCCGTGTATGTTTTCTAACGTGGTCTGTGAAGTCAAAATCGAATATTTTGCTTTCCGGATATTTTCGGTACATTAGAACCCAATCGATTGGTTATGTGTTAATCGATTGTGATTCCAGCGAATTGAATCGAAGATGATCACAAAACAATTCTTTTTCATCTAAATGCACAAACACATAGCACACATTAGTTTACATTGTTTATTCACTCTCGAAATGCAAAAAATCTCAAAATAATAACAGTAACTGGTTGCTTCCTTCGCACACTAAAAGCCAACAGATACCTTTGACACCCACTTTTGTGCACAAAAAAATTATCGAATAAGGGAACTTATTCAAGTCAGATTGAGTTCAACTGGATGAGATTTCTCCATTAGAAAGAATAGTGTAAATTTTTTCACTCACACCAATGTAAGAGTAATTTTGAAAACCATAGTACTGAGGCTAGAAATTAAGAAGAGTCGAAAAACCGTTGGTTTGCGAGTCCAGCAGTACGACTGATCTTCCTACTGTGGTAATAGACCCTATGACTGGTCACTGCGCTCCCACCCCTCTCCGCTTCTCTAAGGATTAACGAGATACGAAATTTTCCTTAGTTTATCTCCTGTGAAGAGCAAGATCAGTTGTATTGCTTCCTTCCCAGACTTAACTAAAAATTTTCCAACTTCACATACCGACTGATCACTTCAGTGGGGTACATTTTGAAATCAGTCATGAAGCCACATAGAGTTGTGTATTGTTTTTGTTCCGGATCCATGGTCTCGGACGCTGAGTCGGTGTTGCTTTCGGGTCGGCGAAAGTAACCAACATGACATGGAATGCAAGCGGGGCTTAGTAATTGTGCACCATTCAAAAGAACCATTATCTTACCAATTAGTCAAGGGAGGGGGGCTATGAACCAGTTTACACATTTGTCTCTTTGTTTGTCAACAGGTAAAGTGATCACACGGTCAGAACGGATCACGTTAGCGAGAACGTACCAGTCCGAAAACACAAAACCACGTGAGCAGCGGAACTGCAGTCTCATTAGATCGTGGGAAGCGCGACCAAAAATAACGAGCCTGTTGATAGCTAAACCGAGAGTTAATCCATTCACAAGCCCTGGACAGACGTTAAAACGACTAATCCAAGTGGTAAAAGTTCCCCACGATGATAGGGTTTATCAATTTTGTACCACGCTGAGGGCGAATACGGTCACCACTGTATCCAAATGGGTTACTTGAAACTCATTTTAAAGAATTTCCAATATACGAGCCATTCGGTGAACACAAAACACCAATGACAAAAACGAACTGCGGACGGTATTATTAATGTGTAGTCGTATAGAACTAACTAAAAGAGTTCACTCCTGTTCCATTCCACTTGAATTTTTGGTGAAGGTAAACAGATATATTAGGAATTCGAACAATTCATTTTATTATTCCCATTTGAACAGCACTAAACGCATTTATTTTGACAATCATTTAAGGCAGTCCAATCCCCAATCGGCTAAATTTGCATGGAAGGAGGTGATCAATCGGTCGCCCAGGACACCCCGAATTCTAGAATGCTGACGGAATTCAACATTTAAAAAACAAAGGAAAGCAATTTAACGGACGCCCGTAGACTCGAATTATTCGTGTATGCGATAAAGAAAGAAGCCCATTTCATTCATTTAAGAAATATTATGATCATCCTGATGAACCACTTTCTCCATAGCTCCTTGGACAGCGATTGTCCTGCGGAATCGGTCAAGCAGTTGGAAATTTGCTCCAACAGATTTCCTGCAAGCAAATTCACGTGAAACATTGGTTTGTTTGCTTTCGCAGAATACTCCAAAACCAAACAACAGCAAGCAGAAAGGAATAAGGCTATTCATTTTTGAACTAGTTGAGACGTGAAAATGCGAGAACAAACAAAGTCAATTCACTGCACTCGGTTGGGTACACTTCGAGTTTGGTTAGATTACGGGACTGGAAAAGAAAAATGCGAACCAAATCAAACTAACAAGGCAGTATTTTATTAGTTTGAAAAAAGCAAAATATTTTTTCCTAACTGAAAGACTAAATAATGGCATCTTGACAATTCCACATTCGCATAGAATGGTGAGCTTTCTCAAATTAATCATTCTAAACACATCGGGAGCGGGTGGCAAACTTACCGGTTTTCAAATCATTTTTAATGCATTATCAATTTCTGGTTAACCATCGGCTTGTGTTACAAATCTATAGCATCAAGTATTCGCCAAAGTTCCACCTTTTTTTGGAGAAATGCGTTAAGTTCAAGGGGTGATTCAATCGAAAATCGCGTCTACACGAAGCTAGTCGCCTCATCGATCGTCGATCGCTCTTACTTAAGTTATCTAGACGTCAACGTGTGGGATTAACCACAGGATTTAACGGTGTTCATCGCCACCGGTTCACAGAACTGACTCTAAGTATTCACCATAGTTACAGCTCCGGTTTACACTATCAACCGGTTCATCCCTGCCAACCAATAACACTGATACTAACTGAACTCGATTAGGACCTACAAGCACCAGGCAGCCACATGCCTGCCAAGAAATGATAGCATTTTTCAAGAACCGTTAACATGAGGGAAGAATATATCTTTGAAAACCAGGAAAATACATAATAATGTTACAGCCCTAAGGACATTCTAAGTTTGCAAACAGAATGCAAGGCTGGTAAGGTCTGACGAAACCCAGTTGATCAAAAGAAAACCTATCTTCCCCCCTCACATCGTCTCGAGCAAATTCGAACCCAGTATTCTAAAATGCACACACTATTTTCCCATAGTCCTTTTTGTAGTGCGCCGCATACAGATTGTCGAGTTTCATATCTGGTGACTGACAAAACTAGAATATCAAGGATACGATCTTTTATGATATGCGTAACTCTGTTTGATTTCTTGTAAAGTATTCTGCGATCCTTTCGGATATTTGCCAGTTTAATGGCACACCAGAAATGTTTTAGCTTGTCTGAGTCACTTGTGAAATCCCAGTGAATACATTTGTGATGAAGACAGATGATGAAATGGCCCGTTATGTAGTTATCCGTACTCATTTGAGTGCAAGGAAGCATAAAATAACAACTGAACGATTGGGGCAGGGAAAGAAAAGAAAATAATGTCAAAAATTGGGAATTTCATAATTCATTTTACAGTGATTTACCCGGAAACTGAAGGTGAGTGGGTTGCCATGTAGGCGTACAATTCAACGGCGCCAAATCAACAGTCAACAGGGTATCGAGAGCAATGTGCGTGAAACAGAAGAATAGTAACTTGGTGGCCTCGGTAGTTTGCATACTGCGAGTAGGCAACCTGAGTTAGAGCCTTTTCTACTACTACTAGCGTCGTTTACTTCTCTACTTCTACAGATCATTTCATGTGTTACGCTTTCTGTAACATACGAGTCGGTAAAGTGGCACTGCCAAGAGGTCTACGTATGCAGTAATCGCCCAATCATCCCGACTCCGGAAAAAATTTGTGTGGAAGTGGGGTTTGAAATGAGTTCCCTCTTTTTCCTTGCTACATTAATTCTATTGTATTTGGCCTTTATGATATATGATATGGTGAAAAACGAGTTTCTCTCCTTGTCCTCGCTGAGTTTGTTCAAAATTCGATTTCCGGTGGTAATTTATGGGGTTGTCAAATCCAAATTCCGTCGAGTGTTTAGTAACTTCAACCGTGAACCAGGTCACATATATTTTGTAACTGCCAATTTGCTGCAATTGTTGTCCTCGCTTCTAACAAGAATAGTGCGCAGACAATATCGACCAAAAGCCCTACGAGAAAATGTGAACTTCTACTGAGAGAACAATGATATTCATCCAGGTGCCGATTTTTCAACACAATTCTCGATGTGCAACATTGTATTTCCCAGTCTCTAATCCGCAAATCAATCGTTGTCTTCATCCCCATACTCAATCTTACCTTCGACAAATTAAAGTAAATTGGTTTTTACAATAACTCTGTGGTATTTCGTCTACCCTTCACACTTGGAAGTCCATTGCCGAGAAGATCGGTAAAATACTCTCTTGAAATATGCGGACAAACTCCATTTAGCTTGTAAACCTTCGATAAACGAGTCAAACATAAAAATTTCACTTTTCGCTCTTTTCCATGGTCGAAGCATGAGTACAATGGAAGGTGCATATGTCAGTCGCTAGGGTCCACTTGAAGGGAGGGAGGTGGAACCGGTAGCCATGACTGTGCAACTTGGTGTGACATGGACCTTACATAATCGGTTACGAATACGTCACGGCGAGAGCCGAGAAAACAAAACAATATGTAGTATATCAGTTTTGTTACACGAACTTCTTGTTCGGCAGACGGAAAGCCCTCATTATGGGGATTTCATTAATTCCGATCTACCCTTCACTTGATCAAACGAAGTGGTGATTAACGTGATTCAACGAATAGAGATCATGAGGACAACTTTTTATTCTGCTCTTTGGTGATACACAACTGAGCCTTGCAAAACCCTTCATTTATGACAGTGATTAAGCTCACATCAGCCGAGGTACATGACACCTTTCTTAGTCTCTTACTCAGATCCTCTGACTGATCCAAATTTGTTTTCGTCTGGTAGGGTATGTATAACGATAGTTCTATCCTGATAGCTGTAGAATTATTTAATTTTGATAATTTCATTGTTGCTTCTCCTTGGCTTGCTATGAAATATATGGAATATGTGAAAATTCAAGCGGTTTGAGGTACGACTTCACTATTTTTGGGAATACAACTCGTGCCTAAATTTATCAGGTGCCTAATGAACTTTGGTTGGCTAAGGTCGGAATAAGCTCAAAATGACTTATTATCCTATTCGGTCAGGTGAAAGAATCTAGCAGAAAATTATCACTCCAGTTTAATACTTTTATCCGAAAAATGGTAATAACTCATTGAACAATGACATGAATCTCCAGCACCTATCGGAATGGCTCCGACCTTGTCCAATGAACAGACCAAGGAAATCCATGCAACTGGAAATCCCGTCGGAGTTCATTTGTAAGACAGTCGCAGATACATCGGCTGAACATAAGTATCACTGGCGGAATATCTTCGAACCAATGACTCTCACAGAATGTCTGCATTTTACTTGCGTCAGTCGCCACTATTCTGGTTGGCTGGTCGTAGTTGTGGGCGATAGTAAAACACTTCCAGTGTCACGTGGCCTGCATCCGCACCCATTGCAGTCTGTTATTATCAAGGATAGTCATTATGATGGTAATTTTCCACTACATTTCTTTTTTATGACATGACAATTATATGGTAGTTCAACAAAGAACCCAAAGGAATAGTGCAGAAATATAAGTACTGTCTACTGCTTCATTCAGTTGCCTGTAGAAAACAAGAGAATTATATAACACTCAGTTTCGGCCACAGTGGCTGATCTGAGCCATGTCACAAAACACACTTGCCAGTTATCCTAATCATAAACAGAGGTCAGGGGTTTCGAAATATCTCATAGCAACCAATGCACAGCTGACCTCAGTTAATCTCTTAAACCTTTCGTTGATGGTCATCCAAGGATTTTGTTGATGCCTCAGGCAATTCTATTCGGACTATAGAATGCAGTTCTTTGTGCGCGAAAAACAGTAAGAAGGACTCGGTGTTTGTCACTGAGATACCATCTATTCCTTTTCGCACAATGTTCAACACTTATGCCTGGCCAATGTGGTTGATAACCGGAAGTTATATAATCCTCAGGTTGCTTCCCGAAAAACGTTTAAGGAATTAATGCGGAAGAAAAACGTCACCCAGCATTCGCACTCTTTGCTTGCTGTTCATTTGTCAAAAGAAAGCCATCGACGGTGACTAGATTCGAACCCGGAAAACATTTTTGAATTTCTTGGTATGGTGCTTCTGACTGTTGAGCTTGTATGAGCACAAAATCATTTGTCACTAAAACCATCAATTTAAAGTTTGCCTGAACATTTGCAGCAATTGTTCATATTCGAGTACCCATCACAAAATTGTTATCTTCTCTGAGAAATCAAACGGCTCTTTCTGCCTTGATCCCTCATTATTACTATTATCAGTACTACTATTACCAGTACTATTATTAATAACGTATGCTGCAGTTAGATCAAATGGGAAGTCAGATGGCCCAATCATAATCGGTGTCTAAATGAGATTGTTCTGATTTTACCAAGCGGACGCAAAAACCGTAATGTGAACGAAACAACGTCGGTTGGTCGTGTTTCCACTAGCATAAGCGAAATGTTTAAATACCCTGGTCCAATCTGATTATTGCGATTAAAATACTAAATTTATTACATTTGTTCGTCCTTAGTTCGCCTAAAAGTGCAGATAGATGGAGTGGTGAACAGAAAATAAGCCAGTCATAAGCTTATCTCCGAAGATCCCTGGATTGATGACAAAGTCAACAAGTTTTGTGTATGGCCTGTAGACTGTTATATTAGTTTAGTTTCATAAGGGTTGATGCTGTCGTGTATGCTTACTATGCTTCAGCTCATGTCGGTTTCACTGTTTTGTGCTTTTTAAGACAGGACCGCAACTAGTTCAAAATCGCCGTCTCACTGCATACCACACAAAGCGGAACAGCTTCAAGTTCCAACCCGCGGCAAGACTGCTGTAACTTACAGGCCCCTATATCGGTTTGATCTACTATGTCGATGATTGTTGATACATTTACTAGGCTTTGGTTCACGTGGATTGCTCCGTCTCTGTGCTTTTCAGAGCGAGCAAGTAAACTCCAACAATGTTGGTCTCAGAGCATGCTATATTTGATGACCTTATTGATGGGGCCTAAATAAAAATGGAAGAGCTATTTTCCGTTACTTGGAGCTATGCGACTCCATATTACCTCGCCCAAACTAGGTAAGGGACCATAATTGTTATGACTGCTTCAGACAACTAGAATCTCGAATAAAATGTCGAAGCGATCCTCGAGTGGGCGCAGAACATTGTGAGCTAGGAACAGGCTGTTTGCACCTATCCATCTTGATTCCGAATGGGTTAGTGCCTCATGCTATTGGCTTCGCAAACTGAGTTTCGATTCTTGAGCTTTTCTTTCGTCTTTGTATAGTGTATATCAGGAAGCTTTCCTGGTCAACAGGGAGGCATTGATTGAAAAATTGAATTTTCTGCAGTCATTCTGTTTTGCCAGGTTAAACGGGAATTTGATCCGGTAATCAGTCCTCGTCAAGAATAAAATGCAGATCCAAAACAGTCTGTTGATCGAGACGATATTAGTGGTAAGATTTAACCAAATTTACATGTAAGGACCAGTCCAGACCTCCCCTCGCTTCCCAACCTGCTATTGACCGTTGGACACACTAGTTTCCACAGTCGCACTATTCACTGAGTTCGTTGTTTGAAATGCGCGTAGTTCTTAGCTAGATAACGACAAAAACATGTAAGCACCCAAATGTAATTTTTTCTTGCTTCCCAATAAATTTCCGTTTCTGGGGTCCGGGAATCCAATTTTCACAGGATTGTGAAAGATCAGAAACCCGAGTTTCACTCATTATTTTCTTGTTGGACCCGGAATACGCAGTAAGACGACAACAAAAGCTGCCAATCCCTTAGTATGCGACTCAGTTGAATCTCTCTGCATTCATTGTACTTTGAGACCCCACATAATTTTTTACGAGGTTTCGAGTTACAGTTTGATTGATATTCGTTCGCGATCGGTTCAGGACTATCTCAGATTCAGGTACCAGTGCATATAACTCAACATCTCTGGGTAAAAGGTGGGCCGCGACACCTGGATCCTTCTTGATAATTTAAAATGATGGCCCCATGATTGTTACGATTGACCGCAGCTCCTAGAAACACTAACTGTAGTATATCAAACACTAGTCCTACCATGCAATACTAATCGGTCTAGTAGTAGCTGACTGACTGCCTTCGCTTCTGCGGGGATACTGAGCGCATAATCTTGGTCAATCAACTGACCTCATGCAGGCGCATGTAGTGACCTTTCGTTTTTTGCTTTTCGTTTTTTGTCCTCAGGCAGAGTTCGTACTTTTTCGTTAGCATGCGATTTGGTTTTGTCGGTCCATCATGCCCGTTTTGCGAACCACTACTAAATTATGCATGCCTCCGCCAGTACCACAGCTACCTAACTTCCGATAACTCAGGAGCTTTATGGACGACTGCTTTAGCCTGATCGATCGGGTCGAGCACTTAATCAGATGAACCAAATTATCCGTTGTTCAGGTGCAAGGATTCAAGTTTTGGGCACCAGGGAATATTAGTTAGCTCAAATATCCCAGAAGCAAAGGAACTTCTCTGTATCAACAATGATCTTCCGTCATCGAGTAGCTCACTGCAATATCAGTTCCATCCATTCATTTCAGCCCAGTAATAAACCGTCGCAGCTAACCGTTTAAATAAAAAGTAGGTGTGAACATAGTATCCATTATTTGTGCTTCTTGTATCGGCTCTGACTAGGAAGAAACCGACTTTATTTGGAAGTTTCGCTCTTCTTGATTTTCTTGCAATCAATTCAAGACACAAATATAAAGGCAATATAATACCGATATCTGAAATACTAATGCGGGATTCGACGGATAAGAATAAAGCATCTATCCGGACTGCCAGTACGCATTGGATAAACTCCGATCAAAACTCCCCGACCGAAGATAACCAGAAGACTAAAGAAACTGAAAGACGCGTTCAAATTTATTTACAAACCATGCATCTACATGTAAATTAGGGAGATATCTCATATCCTGGTGATAATGGAACTTGGGGTACGCTTGAACTTCTCGTTTGTGCGTCACCACCATCCAAAGAAATAGAATAGATTAATCTGGGTGGATAGTTTATTTTCCACGAAAATTAAGTTGAGAAAGCTTCAGAGCGACAAGGTAATTTGTCTATTTCTTACCTTCTTGCTTCAGCATTGGGCTCCCGAGCCGAATTAAGATCGATAAGAAACGAAAGACAGGTCTGTGAACATCGAAACCATGAAAGTGATAAATTGCTTTATCCGTAAAAAGGGTAAAAATGTGAATGTTTGAATGTGCACAATAGCACAAAACAATCTCCGTTCTCCCAAGGTGTTTGAATTCTGCGTTAAATTCAGTCATGTTCAGACTTGTGATAATTGTGGGAATCGTAATGACAATACTCAGGGTTCATATTATGCAGTGGCAGTATGCAGAAGGACCTGCATGAATAAAGTGGAGTAGTTGAGACATTATTTGATGCTTTCTACATACCAGAATGAAACCTAACGATCACCAGTTGTTTGCGACCAATAGAACCACCGAGATAAAATAATGGGAAACAAAATAGCCTGCGTACTTTGGTCAGACACTCATAATGGGAAGCTTTAAACAGATTCCCGTCGTTACTTATGGGCCATGACGTATTATTTGGGCCCCCACTGGCGGATAGTGAAAGTAGTCAGGTGATTAAAAACTATCTTCTTTTTTTCGATTAAACTTGGAGAAGTCGTTCGGGCATACTCCGGATCGAATGGTTTGCGAGCTTGACTCCAAATTTCACTGCTCGACTACCATGCGATGTGACAGACACGGCTTTTGTCTTAAGCCCACCAAACCAACAGATCCCAAAATGCTTCCAGTTAGATCCGTACTAAGGGCCAATCAGTTCATTACTTCGGTGTTAGAATATACCCATTACAAATAGATGAAATCAATTGTGCGCTTTGCTTTGTTGCCAAGTTCGAATATCTCCATCGACTGTTTATATCTGCGAGGAAACAAGAATATGTTCAGATTTAACTGTTTTGTTTAATTCCTCGGATCTAAAATAATGATACAGAATCCGACCAATAACAATAAGGCATGGCTAGGTATTCTCAATACATACTGGACTGACACCGACCAAAACTATCCAACCGATGACAGTGATATCACAGCGGTTGCAAATCACTTTCGATTTTGTTTATAAATCAGACACCTATATACATAAATTTGGATGAATCCTCATTGACGGTATAGCTTCTATCCCAGGAGAGTTTGGGGGCATGTTTGAACTACTCGTTCGTGTCACCATGGTTCTGATAAGCTGGTTGTATTTGAAAGCTACAGTGAAGCTGTAGCGGACTGTATCACATGATTTGCACGTAAACCCTCCACAATTCTTCTTTGCGCTCTGTACATTCGACTTGTTGCTCCGGTAATCGCGAATCATTACAGTAAAATCGTGGTCCAACTAGCAGGAAATATGAACTTGCTCCCATCCACGTGAATAAGTAGCTAACAAAAGGGTCTAAGTCTGTAGGAAAATAGCTTACGAATTTTAAAGTAAGTTGACCAACATTACTGGTGTACTGTTTGTCGACCTACATATTTGTTCAGATTCAAGTGAATTTACTCACTTATCCGCCAATTTTGATTACTCTGTTTCTTAGACTACATGCATCACCAGTTTTAGTTAAACTCATTGCAAATGTAAAGATCCATCATAACGATCCAAAACAAAACTTTTTCCTCACAGATGATTAGGCAATCCCAATGATTGTTCCAGTTGATATGATTCGTGACCCATTTTATTCCCCGCTGCCCGCTGTTCACCGCAAAGCTAATTGTTCCGTGGCGTAGGTGGGTCTAACAACGGAACTAGGATCTACACCACGTCCCACGACATTTAGGAATTATGTCAAAATTATTTCAGTTTATATTTAAAATATAGGGAATCGGGCAAAACAAAGTGTCCCTACTTCTAGAACCCTGGGGGTTTTATGTTTTCTCGAAGTACCTGAGGTAATGCGCATATTCCCAATCCATCAAACAACAAATATCAAAATTATGTTGAACAAATAGCCAACTCATTCACGTTTTTCATTTGCCGGCACAAAATGAGAAGTCAATTCGTACCGACCCCAAGTTCCCAAGCATCATTTGCCCTGTTACAGTGTTTCGCTCGGTATTCATATCATTGAAATATACATAATTAAATCAGTTTGCGTCTTGTTCTTTATCTGCTGACTTAGAAAGAGGTTAGGGCAAGGGAATTTTAGGATTTGAACCCAGCACCAAAAAACCTTTATATTTTCATCTAGAAATAAACAATTTAGAACTACCCAACTGGATATGGTGGCCGTCGATTTTCAAGAATTCCTTTGGAAATACAGGACCTAAAATAGTTTACATGTCCAAAACGCTGAGTGATCATTTGGCTTTTCCTGTAAAATCGAAACGCTTATTTTCTGCCGATAAAAGTAATGGCGCCTTCGATTTAGTTAAAGGGGACAGCTGAGAAAAAATTCATCCAACGAATAAAATCCCACACCAAGGAATGCAGTCAGTTTTTCTCTTTGGTCTGTCCATAGAAAGCTTCATTTTTTAATATATTCCCCGTGTTCACCGAGCTTGAATCAGCGGTCATAAAACGCCAAATAGGAATGAAATCGCCTGCACTTCCATCGATTTATTCATCAACAACGGTGCCTATCTTCAATTCGCTACCGCTCGTTCCCAACAACTGGAGCGAGAGCATTCGGATCACGCAAATACAAAATTTTTTTATTAATCAAAAGCAAATCGTTCCTAGTGGTTTCCATGGTCAATAACCGTCGACCATACAGTCTGATGACTAATCCAGCCTATCGTTATTAGTTGCCATTCTCATACTGCTTTCGTTCAGATGACCTTTGACCTAAGCGGCGGAAATAGCCACTCAGTATCTACTAAACTGATATCAACCCTATACGCCAGAATGTATATGCTAACCATGAACCGTCCGCCTGGGAGCATATCGCACCTTCTGTGTTCTCATTACGCCGTTTACCAACGCGCGATTTGGTGCTTGTCCGGTGAAGATGCAGTGCATCATTCTGCCAATGATTTCCAGCTGCCCACACGGATGTGATCAGTGTGATACGGTAGCACTCGATGTGACTGACTGAGCACATGTGTATCGCAGGCAGGGAAGTGCGCGAATGTTTTCAATCAGATGGCTCCGCGGCTGTCACTCGGCATTCTCACTCGAGCAGCAACACGATTTCCGCCATTTTGAAGACAATTTTCGGAAACTCTGCGTCGACCCTATGTATTATGGTGGCTGGGTGAATCAAACATTGAACGAACAAATCGAGAATTCGATTTTAAGTAAAAAACATAAATGATTACTCACAACAAAACGAATAATAACAACAAGGAGTAAAACAAGTTAAAGGAATTTGGTAGATTCTATTCTTTGCGCTTATTTCTTAAGAATATTCAATCCAATTTCTCACACTAACTAAAGTACATACTAGTAACAAACAATATATGTCACTGTCTCCCTAATGGACACATTCTTCGACAACCCGAGAAGTGAAGCTTAGAGGACTGACTACGATTCTGTGGAAAGTCAACAGTCACTACATCCGTTTTCTATTGATCAAGCTGGGGTCAGTTAATCAACGTCCCGTTGGTTCAAGATGAAGTTTGCAAATTCCAATCAACTACTCATATGAGAAACTTCAACTGGTCGTGACCGCCTTCCTGTCGGTATTAAGTAGAGCTAAAATAAACATGAAGATGACAAATGTTTAGCAATTATATAGCCGTGGCCGAATGCTCCTCACTGAGTGTAAAAACCTCGAACCTGAGATGACCTAATTCGATTTAAAATGGAATCCATTTCCTAGAATTCAGCTGAACCCTACTGAGACAAAATAACGTTACTTTTTTCTGGATTGAACAAAGGTCTTGTCAAAACCCACGAACCAAGCGTCCTGTGAGCGATTTCCTCGCCGGTATGCAGCAGCCTAGGCAAGTAAATAAATCAGTTTGTACTCCTTTTGTTCACCAAGAACCGGTGGATCTCTTTAATAATAAATCGTCGGTTTTGAAGTCATCTAGTAGGAAATACATTAGAAATTTTACGGACATCCCATTTTAGCCAACATATGCATACCATAACCATGACACATCACGAACTCTTTAGTAAGAACGAAGTGAGATTAATCCACAATAATCTGGCGTCTGTTTTGCTCGAAATCCAACGTCAATAAACAGCGGTAATTGATGGGTCCACCTTTATCGTTCAGTCTTTTCCACGTGACGTCCAACACTCCCAAGGTGAAATTGCTTTTACCGCGTACTTCAAAGAGTTTTAGAATTTCTAAGTCAGTATCCGTTGGCTGCAAAACCTCGTCTAATTATTAGTCTAAGACGCGAAACATACTTTGAAAAAAATAAGATTTATATCAGGGTATGATTTTATGTAAAGCACACCTTCCCCTCAAATGCACTGTCACCCGACTTACGTCAGACAGAAGGAAAACCACTTCACTCCGGAAAAAATGTTTTATGGATTTTGGTAGACTGAACCACGATACTTATTTCGCAAACACCGACTTTTAATATTGGCTGTTTTCTTATGGTGAAAGGAATATCTCCGTAAGCATGACGAAAAAATCTTTTTGCCAGAAGTGCATTCGCTTTTCGTTTATTGCTAAGGATCTTCTAATTTTTATTCGTGTGATGCTGAACAATTTGGGAGGGAATAGAAATGCGGGACAAGTTCGTCGGAGAATTACCTTCTGCAACTGTACATTTTGTAAGTACAGTTTAAGTCATCATGCATCCATGCATCCAACAACAAAATCAAAGTGTCCGTAGGTTGAGATTATCCGAATTTTCTTTTATTACGCGGGGTACTTATATTCCTTGTTTTATTAGGTTAATAATTCACCTCACATAGCTGATGAAACTTGGAGCGTTCAGACACCAAACCAAGTTTATCTGGACCATAGTGCATGAAATCTGTGACACGATTAGAGAAAAGAAATTCTGTCGTGAAATTTTACTGTGAATATCAGTAACATTGTGGTCACTTTCGGATATGGTTGGTTTCACTTTTGAAAGTTATGTTCCATGCATAATTTATTTGTTTAGTATGATCCAAATGGTGGCCTTATTTAATTTAAAATTCTAGAAAAGTTCAAACACAAATTTTTAAATCTACCAGTGTTTTGAAATCAGTTCCTTATCCGCTAAATTGCGATGCCAAAAGATTTTGCAGCTTCACCCTCACTGCCTCATAGTCACGATAACAGCGTAAGCGATCGACGCAACACTCCCAAATGACCTTGACATAAGGTCAACGTTGATATAAACCAAGATCTTCCCTAAGCAAAACTTTCCCAGTTCGTGATCTGCCACGATTATTAGACCCCAATTATTGTAAAATGCACCAGCCAAGATAGAATTACCTTCAATCCATAAACAATTACGTAATCGTAAGTAGAATACTCGATGAAATAAGTGCGGTTGTTAAACAAGCGAGTTTGTTACTATTTATGAATTTAAACTAGGATTAATTCTAAGACCGTTTCACAAACGTCTTTGAAAATTTCATACTCCTGGCGGATTTCATTTTCATTTTCAGACTTGTGTACCTAGACATCCATGGTCACCAATGATTGACGGCCCCAATTGCAGTCAGCAAACAGACTTAAAGGGAACCCGTAAATAAACTCATGGTGTTTGCTGGCGCATCATTACACCTAGAAAGCATCTCCTCCTTAAGTATACTAACATTGGAAAATTTCGGATGCATCACAGTCGGCGGCACTTGTACGTCATCACTTTGTGAAACAGTCGTATAACTGACCATGTTTTGAATGGGCAATGTAGGCCTCGAGGAAGCCACCTACTAGTCTACCTTTAGTGATTCTGTTTAATGGGGTCTCTATATCCTAAATGATTTGCTTCTTGCTGAAGTTTTCCTCCCGTTAGCAAGGAATTCTAATCATTCTAACCTCATATTCCGGTCTGTTGGTGCAAGAGGGATCGGCGCGTAGCTCAGTGATATTAGGGCATGCTTCTACATAGCAGTCAGGATTGTTATTACAACCCTTGGTAGCCAAACAGGGCAGAGCTAAATTTCCTTTCTTTATAACCATTCGTCACAGTTGTGGATCAGGTAAAAATAACTGGCCTGACCCAGTTTGGCAATGTCAATTCAGTGTTGGCCAGCGGAAATTACAGGAGCTTCTTTGCTCATGCACGAGTAATTTTCAATAAAACTAATCTTACCATAATATAGCAAACAGGGCTGTGTACGCACAAAAGCATTTAGTACCACATATTCGTCTTCCGTCAAAATCAAACCAAAATTATGGTGAAACACCGCATCAATTCGCTGTCTATTTAATATTTTCCCACACATTAACTGTCAAGTTTCGGTGTGGCTGCAAGCAGAAGTAAAGGACAAAAATAACTTACATGTTTGCGAAAGCTCGGTCCCCGCTGGTATTCGCTCTCAAAAACAATAGCGGAAAAAAGAAAACTATGAGCAGGCAATTTGCAGTTGAATGGAATATTTCTCCTAGTCGTGCAGGAGAAGATAATGACTCACAAAAGACTATGGGCCACAGGAAGACAACTAAGCCGATACAGTATGTATAATCACTACGTACACACAGCATCCCGGATCAGTAGAAATGAGAATACTGAGTAAAAAAAGTGGAGTACAGTTGCAGAACGTTAATGCTTGTTCCGTTCATTACCTCCATCCATTTTTCCCAATACCGCAATATCAGTCGAACCCACTCGGGTTTATTCTGCCTTTTTCATTTGAAGTCCTTTTCTTTGTCTCTTTTTTCCTTTATTTTTATCTTTTTTGGATGGTTTTGATTTGATTTCCCGAAGTCTCAATCCGAGTCTCGTCGTAAGTTTTCAAATAAACCACAACTGCCCCGAGCCACGGATCGCATGTGATGGTTGTGCCGGGCACGTGGATGACAAAGTCCTTCCCTCTTTTGCAGATTTCTATTTATTTCATTTTTCTAATCGTCCCGATAGCTTGCAAATGCAAGGCCACAAACCAGCGATATCAACTGGTGGTACATGGTCACCGTAATCAGAAGCGAATCAAGTCAAATCCAAACCTATCAAACAGAAGACCAATACTTTCTCGGTGTAGTGGTCAGCACATCAATTTTCAATGGACAATAACAATAATAATCTATCTGATTCAACTCTTATCGGAAGGCAAAGCGGCTTGCACCAATGGAACAAAAGCAAAAGATACACTGCTCAAAGTGCATTGAAGATTGACACGGATTAACAAGTAAACGAATTTGTATGCTGAGTATCATATACAGATAGGGTTTCACATATGACTAGGACTGCGCATCTTCCAAAAATGTTTAAGCATATCACGCCCCAGCATTCCATTGGGAGTGCGAGCTACGACATTTCTGATTTATTCATCATTCCCAAGGAACAACTGCGTAACAATAGCCAATGGTTACTTGCCTTTGCGGAAGTTCTCCCTGACTAACCGGAATAAGTCTTCCTATCTTATATGCTCCGAACTCCTTCTGCCTACACTGCGATAAACTTATATACCCAGCCTTCCAGAGCTTCGCAATCGAGGCGGCTAACAACTGGCCCATTCGCCAAAGAAGGACGCAGATGTGAAGGAAACCCATAGAAATGAAGGCGGCCTAGCTAGCACAAAGCAACGATAGTTTGTGTGGGGTTAGTACTTCCAGAGCATCACAATCTTCGATTACTCACCTCAGATGGCGATCGATAATAATCCTTTCGGCTCCGCAGAAAAATGTTGGTAAGTTTGTGTCCGTCATTCGCTGCTCATCCGCTGTTGGGTGGACGACCAGCCGTTGCGTCTCAAAAGCACTTTTTTTATCTGGCCTGATCTTTCGGTACCTGCAATGAATATATGTTACTTCAGTACTTTCATGTGGCAGTAACAAGTACGTCTACCGGTAAACGTAGGTCCGTCTTCAGGAACGATAGGGGGAAGGCCATCAAGCTGGACCATGAAAAATCGCACGAATAAGTGGATCCTAACCTCCAACTCAAAGCATGTGTGGGCGTTACATAAGCCGGGGAGCCGAAAGCCTAACAGAGACAAACAGGTGGATAATAAACTGTGTCCACATGCGGTGACAGTGACAACCAGCTAACCAGTAGATACGGCGGTTACACATGAACCCATAGTGAAGAACCCTAGACTGCAGACCACCAGCCAGTCGAGAATAAGACCAGGTTAATGAAAGAATATATCGTACTCCCATTACAACAAACAGTGATTTGCAAATCAACCGATTATCTCTTAATGCATATGAACACTGTAGGCAAAAAATTACTGGAGTCAAACATTGTACGAAACACAATGAATACAATCGAACTATGGGAGGTACTGATACCCTGCCTCACCCAGGTTCAGCTACCGCGAGTGGCGGAATTTCCATTTGCATTACAGAAACCAAACCGGCGACAGTGTTTCACGTCTGGAGACTGCTAATGACTCGGGTCACCGTTGTGACCCATAATCGGCACACACTTTTCATGACTCAAATATAAGATCGCATTACTAAAATCAACTAAGGAATGTACAGCTTTGAGGATGATTGGGTAGGGGTTCTCAGGTGCTCACACCTGATGATCAGCAATAGTCATTAAACAAGTAGCTTGTCCCGGGAAAATTTATTCCTCCCATCTGAAATAATCCCACTTATGCCATAAAGCTTTACATGCTTCAAATCGCGATTCGAATGATGATCCCGGACTGATTTGATGCACTTGATTGATTTTAGTGGACTTTTTGGTGGAATTGTTTGTACTATCTTTGTTAATTTATGGTTGGTTTGGGTCAGTCACTGGGCCGTCAGACTCCATTCTCAAATTCCTTATTGATGTTGCAACCCAAAACCTATCCTCCCGTCATCATCAAATACTGGAAACTGCTGATAGGCAGAAGTTTCAGGGTACCGACTTGTGTCCTGCGAACCAGATATCCGGGAAACATGGTCGATGCACATGTAAGATATCCCGTGCTTTCTGGTCATACGTGTCCTCGGGGTCAACTACACGAATGAGGAACTGGGGCCCCAAATACGGTGGGAAAACGCCTGGGAAATAAACAGCTGATCTCCTCTTGGTCACCAGGCTCCGGAGGATAAAAGTGTGTGTGTGCGCGTGTGTGTGTTTGCGTGTGTGTATATATACGTGCGACTGACTGTACTCCCGGGTGCGATAGTGACCACTAGGGTGGTTGTTTTGCTATCTCCTACACCAGTGGTTGCCGGTCCCAATTCAATCCCTATTATGATGAAATGGAAAAGTGACCGCATTTCCAAACCACAGAGACAGCCAGAGTTGAACACACGAAAACGGTGGGTGGTAAACAAACAACCGGGATAGAAGCAGCGGTAGCTGCCTCACCCTTAATACACTAACTCTACATGCAAGCCCATGTGTGTCCCATCTAATCCTCGACTGACTGACGGCCAACCTCGAAGACGGATTTGAATTTGCGTGTTAGCGGAAGTGTGCGAACGCGCTTGTGCGTTCGCGGGCCTACCCACAAAACGTGTTTACATTGTCTCAGCATCAGGGCTGCGCATTTAGTTTCGTTTTATGGACATGTGAAGTAGACCGAACTGTCTCGGCCTGTCACAGCAAAATTACCCCCAATCAGAAAGTTTATACGTGAAGTGACAATTGGCCAAATTGCGGCTGTTTCTCAATCCAGCTGGACATCGTCATCATTATCATTCAGCCCTAAACAGCAAGGCAAATCTCACTGACCGCTGCCTTTCCCCAAGGTTACGTGTCTATAAAAAGAGCGAATATTCAACGGGAACAGGGTTTGGACCAACACAGGTGAGGAAAGATAAGATGCTGCTGCAGCCAACACACAGAACACAGTCTCACTATGCAAACACAATCTTTACATAATTATGATTCGATAGAAAATGACAACACGATCAGCACTGTTCGCGATTCACTGCCGTATCTTTCAGTGTCTCCAGCCAGCTAGTTGACGAGTCTTTCGAACCCCAACCACGAAGACGTGAGACATCTACTTTACCTAAGTTGCCTGTGCATTTTTCATTCCACGTTGCCACGTCATCTGTTGACCTCCACATGGCTTCTTCCACTCCATGGGAGGAACACAAAATAGGGCACAGTATGGTAGACAAATGTTGGGCATAAGCAACATGTGATCCAGCGGTATAAGGTATTCCGAGAGCCAACACCTAGTATTAGATTCCTGACCTCCACATTACTCACCCGGTCATTCCATCCAATCCTAGCCATACTACGTAAACATCGGTGATCGAAAATCTCCAACCGACGAACATCGCCCACACGCATACTCCACGTCTCGCAACCGTACAACAGCAATGAACTGCGCGCACTGCGGCAAAGTGCATACGGCCTTTCAACTTCAGTGAAATGTCAGGTCGACGCCACAAGTAATTCAGTCCAGCGTAAGCTGCCCGAGCTTTGGATATACGCGCATTTACCTCTGCTGCCATGCTGCCATTGTTTGATAGGCAGCCACCAAGGTAAGTGAAACGGTCCACAGTCGTTGTTTCCTCTCTATGCAGTATCGTTTTCGGCACTACTGTCGTCCAGTCCTTCAAAAACATTCTGCACTTTGAGGATTAGATTTTATAGTTTCACTATTGGTTTCCAGTGGCTATCATATACAATAAAATAGACGTTGTCTGCAAAACAGAGTTACACTGTTAATCCGAAGCGCGAGGGAATCGTTCTCCTACACAGACTGAGTTAGGGGAAAAACACAACTTGAAGGAGGACAAGGACAAAAGTACTAACCGGATGCCCCGTGAAACACTTCGTGACGGCTATTAATCTCCGGGTTAAATTATCAAATATTTCAAAACCTAGATAAGGTTTCGCGGGAGCTAAAAACAGTTGCGCTTAAATTGATTTGCGCTTCAACTCGACAAAAGGGGTCAGATGACAAAGCTTGATGCGGACTCACCAATCCTTTACGACTAAGGTAACGGATACCGTACTGCATCTCACGCAACACCGGTAAAAGGAAAGAAAGTACCTCCGTGTCTTTTAAAGTATTAGGTCCCCTTTATCCAATTTGTCAAAGCAGTAAGAAGAAATGTTCGGGCGATGCAAGCATTTCTCGATTGCGAAAGTAAAACGTCACGATATGTACACAGTAGATCTTGAATAACAGTGGAGTAAACTAGTTAGGAAATTTCATGTATACATTTACCGATAAAGAGGAGCGATAGGTGGGGGAATGTCAGCGGGTTAATATCAAGGTAGACTGATGCTCAACTGTTTCTGTGCGGAAAGCTTTGGCTGTTGCATGCTAATAGGCATAGCTTCACTGAATGCCAGTAGTTTGGAGTTTGTATTGTGCGATACTACTTTGAAAGATTGGGTTGTGTCTACTTTGTGGCCCGATGCTTCTAGAGGTTACGCAGTCGAAGAGGTCGAAGATTTCGCTTCAGTATACGAGGTCACAAAGCAATGCGCCATCGACTTGACAACCATCTTAGTGTGTTCTGACACTCATCAAGTCAAGGCGCGCTCCGCTTTGTCTGTGTGTTATTGCAACTGCAAGTAAACTGACAGACAGCGTGAGACATTAGGATCAGCAAGACAGGTTGAGTGATTCTGGAAGCTTGACCTTTTACTTGCTTGTAGTAGACGCAACTGTGCTACTAGGTAGGTAAGCCTGATGATGGATGAGAGATTTCTATTAATTTGGCTAAACAAATGGTCACCCCTAAATAGTAAGCCAAAAAACTTGCTTCCTTTCCACGGTGACTAGGCTTGCATACGGCTTCCCCTACTTCCGATGCTGTCAGATGAAATTCACTGGATAACCGATAGCTATCAACATCCGTTTTATTAACTCTAATACCTGATTGTGGGTGCACATTTCCTTCACTCTGTAGAACTAAGGTGAAATTAATCCTCGCTTATAGGCCACTGGTCCGAGGCTGGAGAGTAGTAAGTAACGTCCACCCTAAGTGGTTTACGGTAGATGTTGTGTTGCAGCCTTCCATCGGGACGTCTGGTTAGTAAACTATCTGAAAAAGGTAAGCGGTTCTTTTTTCTCCTCGTAAAACTCAGAGAGGTTAGGATGGATAGAATTCGGTGTGTTGATGAAAGGGGTAAAACGTCCTTTGTCAGAGAAAATTAAGATATTCTCAGCGTAATGTTTGTAAAGGAAAAATTCCAAAATAATATCAGGGACTCTTCGTTCGATCGTACCTACGAATACATCTGTCAAGGTTGAACCCAAAGGACTTCCCATGGTGTTATGTTGCCGAGTTTGGTTGGTCTATACACACACTGAAAGCACAAAACACAAGTACTCGCGACGCACGATATCCTGTGGTCTAGTAGGACACGAACACACACACAGAGGTTGGAAACAAAAAATTTGGGCCCAAGACTCAAGGCCCGTAGTCGCAATACGAATGGGACAGATCTGCTGCTCCCTTGAATGAGCAGCCACACGGAACAATAAGCGGCGCGAAATACGAACAGCTAGCCCAGCCCGCTAGCGGAAGAGAGAAGGCGAACACAGAGTACTGCCGCGCGTTTATTGGTGACCCACCAACACAAGTCAGAATTAAAGTGAGCTCTATCGTTTATATAGTTTTGTTGGGTGGTCTTGATCGATGTGTGGACTAGCCAATCACAGAACGGGCTTTTATGAATCATTTCGCGGACATATAAAAATATTCAACCGCGCAATATTTAAAATAACGTCAATTTCGAAATATTGAGAAAAGGACAGATTCTTTTGGAAAATTAGTAGCAGGAATGAATTCTGCGGTTCCGAAAACCTTGGAATGGTCATTGACCATAACACATGACCACAGCAACAATTTGTTTAAGTGTTTTCCCATTAAAATTAAAACGAACTTTCTCGGTGCATAAAAGAATAGGGTCCTTAATGTACTCAACCGGGCTGGGTAAACGGAAGTGGTGTGAGGAAAAAAGATCCCACAGAAAAAATCAACTGTTTCACGAGGAGGCAATTTTGTACATAGGGAGTTAACATCAACTGACGGCATTTTGTTGGAACTCAATGAGACGCTGTTGAGCAAATCTGAGAGTTCAGATGAATCTTCTTAACAAAATACGGGGACCAGTCTATCCACAAGCTATCGAGCAGCTTTGTGATACGCTGAGTTTTACAAATATAAAATGTGTCTCAAAAGGAAGTCCAAATTTGTGAATTTTCGGTGACCTGTGCAAGTAGGGTTTTTGTGTTCAGGTCGCCTTCAACTTATTATAGAAGTTCTCATAAAAAAACCTTGTAGGAGTAGAAATGAAAGCTGCCTTGATATCTGTTTCTCTACCGGTCCTTCTACTAAAATGAGAATTGCTAGGTGCCCCATGTAAACGGAGAAAATCAATTCCTGTCATCCAGTCTTCGTGAGACTTAGCGGAAAAATGAGTACCATTTTGATAACGAATGAAAGGGATGTTCCTTCCCTGTTGACGATTTACCCAATGAGTGAAATGGATAATACTCAGTGAATCACAATTCCTTATGATTATTAACAATAATAAACTTAAAACGTAGAAATATCCACATTAACTTTTGACATCCCAACATGCTGGTAAAGTGTTAGCTGGACTTTGTGAGCGTCCTTGCTCAACTGTATCAAGCCCCACTGGAACTCAAGGATGCCAATTATACCAACGAGTCTCGAATCTGTGATGCAGTTCTAGTCGTTTTCCAAGACCACGGTTCGAGACCAGTATTGAGTATCGTCCTAATTAACTCACCAACCAGTGGGTACACCTTTGAGTCGACCGTTTATTTTGCGAAGCTGCGTCACTGGCATTTCCATAAGGAGCCAGACGTTCATCACCATCGCCGGTCGGCGTTGGACGGCAGCGTAGGCCCAACGGACTGCTGCCTCCCAGAGTTACCCGTTACAGCAGTAAGAATGAATGTGCATGGTGGATAGGTTATGGACTTAGACGGGTGGGGAAAGAAAAGTGTCGTAGCGGAGGCCCACGGGAAACACACTTCAACTACACAAACGCACCCTTTCCAATCATTCTGACTCGACAGGAGGCGACAACTCGATGGTCACTGTTCACGGTTCACTATGGAATCCGTCAATGTGTTCAGCCTACTAGTTGAGAGGTTTTTTCAACCCCAACTACAAAGATTTTAGATTTTTCTTACCTGTGTTCGCTCTACATTTTCTCATTTAATGTTGCCACGTCATCTGTTGACTTCAACACGGCTTCTTCAACTACTTTGAGGGGTGGAAAACAGGACACCACGGTAGATGTGCTTGCCAGGCGGAACACGTGATCCGATCGACAAAGTGAGTAAAACTTAATACGCGGTGACCGAATATTCTCTTAACTGGTGCCCGAAACTAGGCTCCTAAACTTCACATTGCTGGCTTTTCGTATCATCTGAAAACACCACAAGAATCATCAAAATGCCCTTTAGATTCCGTTCGCTTCCAGATTGATGTGACCAACCAAGCTAATCCTCTTGCTAAAGCCAGGTCAGTAAGTGTATTTGCGTAATATTTGGACTTGGAGTCAGGATACGAAATTCGGTCAATAAAGGCAACAAAGGGATGCGAATTACCCGTAAGTACTGAAATAGCTTCGACCCTAGCTACGCAAACGAAGTCAACAAGAATACCGTATCAGAACCAAAAGTTGTATTTATAGCTCATGGGTTTATATGCAAGGTTAGAAATATCCCGATTAGTGTTATATTTTCAGTAAGTTTCACATATTTGTCCATTTGGATAATCGTATGTCAAAGTAACACCGACTTTTCATTGTCTTATGAACTGGGTCAAACGGTGTTGAAAATTAGTTCAGCCACAGAACAGGAACTGCCTGATTCGGACGGCGGTGGCCAAGCTAATAAGGTCGTAGCGTTTGGACGTGGGGGTTGCGGGTTCGAATCCTCCCGCTACCGGTCGACTTCCGCGCATGGCGGCGCTCTGCCAGCTGCGGTCGCCTTCCAGAGAAGTGATGTAAGTTATTATTTCATTAACAAAGGAAGTGAAAAGATGAAAGATAAACTTGGTTTTACTGGACCATTGCAAACGCTGTGGGAATATTCTCGAGGGAAACGGATAAGAAAACCACCGACCTGTCAATCCAAAAGTGGAAGGCACACTTCGAAAGACCATGAGTCCCATTCAGGTACCCTACCATTTGGTCTTACTTCAGAAACTGGGAAAGGTTCAAAATATAAATGCGGAGTAATGTATAGGTGCTCGCATTTATGTGCAACGGTCTGCAGGAACATTTTATTATTCAATCCACAAACTCGCATTGTTCATTTTTCTGGACAGGCAAATAAGGAAAAGTGTTTCTTAGATTGGAAAGTAATTTAACAAGCTATTATACTATGATCTGCAATTCCATAATAAAGCTAAATTATGCTTCATTTATTCTAGTTAGGGGTATTTGGGTGGTGCGGCTTCCCAGCACACGATTCAGCATCGTTAGGATGCAAAATCTCAGTTTCATTTAATCTCAGTAAGTGAGAAGACAGAGTTAATTGAACTGCTGCGGTCATTGTGCGAACTGGCTTACCGATTCAAGCATAGGACCCGTACAAATCGATAAACTCGCTGGTTTTAGTGGTCCAGGCGTAACCGACAGAGCAGCTGACAGATCAAGCGCTGTTCGATGACGGTGACCTGCTTCGAGTACCGATCAAAATAATACGTGGCTTTAAATCCTCATTACATGCACCCGGGCGCACAAACAAGCTCACGATAATGGTTCTGTTAACAAATAAGTGCGTGGTTGACGGTTTTGGGTTGTGTGATTAAGTGTCTGATTTACCAGTAGTTATATTCTTTTGAATTAACTATCCTCAGTTGGTATCGATTAATCTGATTATTCGATTGTTTCACTTTAGACGAAGTTGGACTATTTAACTAATGAGACCATACTAAGCCTTTTTCTTGTCTGGTGTTCGTTTATAAGTATCCAAATCAAATTTTCTTCTACATAGTCATTTAATTAGTTAGTCTTCATTAGCAAAATCATTCAGCTTATGCCACGTTAGTTTTAGCGATCGTATCTGTCGTTCGCGATACTGCTGTTACTTACTCCATGTTTTGCACTTAACAAACCAATCGTTAAAAAAAAATTGACTTTCCGTATGCAGTAAGTCATTCTGTTATCAATAGGATTACCTGTTTATTTGAAACTGACATACTTGTACTTAGGCGTTAGCAAATTATGCACATGCTTCCAGTAAAAGAGGAGCCTAAATGGGAACAACACCATGGCAACAATGTCAAGTGAAAAAAATGCAATTACATAAACCGGGTCTGTATAGATAAATATTTATCAAGTACTAAATGAACTCGCAAATTCAGCGCAAATCCTCACACTGCCCATCGAAATTCGCGCAGGAAATGGTGTCCACAAATTCTCCCACGTAGATGTGCGATATGAGTCTCGTCGGAATGTGGAGCGGATGGAGAGGTGTTACCCACTTACAAGCAAATCGCTGATTAATAGGTCGTTGCCGTCGGACAGAATTTGACTTGCGAATTTCAAACAACCCTTAATACCCTCGCCACAAAAGTAGACAACAGTAATAAAAAAGAAGTCTGAATGATCATTTTGACGCCACGCATATGCAGTGTACAATGTTTCTTCATCAGTCTCTGGAAAATCATGGGTGAGCTGGAAAAGAAACAAAGACTATGCAGGTGTTGAATAAAACTGGCTATTACTGTATTTTGACAACGAAACTGTAGTAAATTTCTTACTTGGGAGGAAAAAGATTGTGCACATTGTGGGCATCATTCTGGGTGTGTAAAAAACCGTTGACGATTGCTTATGAGGGCAACATCTAGGCATTTCACATGGCTGACTACCAATTGGTTTTCCTTTTATGTGTGCGTCATGAGAAGGAGGCAGTGGTCGGGTTAGGGCAAGTATACACTTGATACTTTTAGCTGAGTTAATATATGGAGTGGGTGGTGCGCGACATGTGGCGATGTCAGAAATACTGACAGATTTATCCGAGTTGGGGTTTGGAGCAGTCCTGCGACACAAAGAGTATCCAGTCATCTGCATCACTCAACTACATAGTGTAACAGAGACGGGATAGTCCCAAACACGTTAAGAGACTGTGACCATTTTCTGAGCACTGGGCGGCCTTCACATGTACCTGCTCGTCCTGAATTTCATGAGTCTCCATGGTCAGCAGACCCATCAGTTCCTGTTAACTCCAAACAAATTTGTAGCCCATTCTACAGTTGTGAGGGTTTAGAGATGGAGTATGGCTTAGACGACGTGCAACTACGAGCGTGAGCATCAACTGTGAAACGCGTTTCATTAGATCGACTTTCTGTCACAGTACTGACGATTTCCTGCAGTGAAACAGCATAACCCCACGGCACTGGATGAACCCACGCAGTGGTTCAAAAAAAGACGACTACTATCAGGCATATCGGCTCTTAGGAAGCGATGATAGCCAGTGTTGAAAGGGAAATATCCGCCAGTTATTCGCAAACGAGGAGGGAGTCAGCAGGCAGACGGATGGAGTAGTGTACCTTGGTAACCGACTGATAATCCCGTCTAGGCTTCAGATAACAGTCAAAGACTGTTTAAGCTTATACGCGACAGCGATGGGCGGCGAACTTCGGTCAGTGAAGTCGTGTGCGATAAAGTTGGAGAGCTCGTCCATGGTAGGCAGGAAAGACTGGACCGTTGGGCAGAGCATTTCAAGGATCGGTTTAGCTGGCCACATGCTAACCTATTGAGTCCGACGTTTACATCTGTGAATCCTTGGGAGGTGTTACTTGATCCCCCAACGGAAGTGGAAGTGGAGTCGAATATTCGGCTTCTGAAGAAGAGAAAAGCTGCCGGTCCCGACGAACTTCCCCCAGTTCTTTTCAAATTGGGTGGAGAAGTGCTGACGAAATCACTTACCTCCTTGCTTCGTGATATTTGGAACGAGAAGCGTATTCCGTTATCATAAGCTGAGTAACTGATTATACCCATCTTCAAGAAGGGTACACGAAGTGACTGCAGCAATCATCGTGGGATTAGTTTAATTCCGATAGTTACTAAGGTGTTAGCTTCGATAATGCTGCGCCGTTTGACACCGATTCGCGAGAGTGATATCCACGAACAACAGGCCAGATTTCGTCCAGGTCGAGGTTGCATCGACCAAATATTCACTATTCGAGAGATACACGAAACGCGCCACACGCACCGGTGCCTTACGATCGTAGTCTTTCTCGACTTAAAAGGTGCTTTCGACTCCGTGGATCGACCAGCACTACTCAGTGCTCTCCACCGGAAGGGTATGCCAACGAAGTTTGTGAACCTGTTGCGAGCATTGTACTCGCATACCTATGGTCGCATGAAGGTTTACGGTGAACTGTCACGTTCATTCGAAACAACTAGTGTCGTTCGACAAGGGTGTCCCATCTCTCCATTCTTGTTGAACTTCCTCATGGACGAGGTGATGGAAGATGCTTTAGGAGGTCTCCGGGATGTAGGAGTCGAACTGGGAAATGGAGGAAAGCTATGCGACCTAGATTACACAGACGACGTCGTGTGCCTGTTCGAGTCTGCGGACCATGCACAACGGGCACTAGATAGACTGTCGAGATCGGTTGCTCGGTTCGGCGTGTGCTTTGCACTTTGGTAGCTGCATGTCCAACGATGGTAGCTCGGGAGTGGAGGTAAGTATGCGCATATCCAAGGCTCGTGCAGCTTACGCTGAACTAAACCACTTGTGGCGTCGGCCCGATATTTCACTGAAGTTGGAAGGTCGTGTGTACTGTGCTGCAGTGCGCGCAGTTCATTGCTGTTGTACGGTTGCGAGACGTGGAGTATGCGTGTGGGCGATGTTCGTCGGTTGGAGGTTTTCGACAACCGATGTTTACGTAGTATGGCTAGGATTGGATGGAGTGACCGGGTGAGTAATATTCAGTTTAAGAATCTGGTATTGGGTGCCAATTCTGAAAATAGCGGTCAGCGTTCAGCGTTAAACAGCAAGACAAGCCCCACTGACCGCTGCCTTTCCCCACGAGTTACACGTTTATATAAGAAGAGTGAATATCCAACGGGAACAGGGAGTAGACCTACACAGGCGACAAAAGATAAGGTGCTGCTGCAGCCAACACACGAAACAGTCTAACTGTACATCATATGGTGAAGTTCAACAAACCATTCAGAGCCTGCCCGGTAGCGTAATGGCTAAGGCGTTCTACTCAGAATCGTTCGTCCCGGGTTCGCGTCCCAGTTCGGGCGCGGTGGATATGCACTGCTGATGATTCCCAACAAGGATGAAACAGCTGTACAGTGCTTCCATGAATTCTTACTTTCTTTCATTGACTGTGCAACAAATGAGCACCATTTGAAGTCAGATCACCGCTTCGGTAGTTGAGTTCACCTGCGAAGACATGCCCCAGGTCGGAATTTCTGGTTAAGCTTGACCGTTGATGCTGTCGTACTGACAAACGTTATCTTCGCACCAGAAGACTCCCCAGATTATTATTGAGAACCCAATATATTGTAGGTATTTTTGCCAGTATTAAATCACTCTTGTACGTTTCGGAGATGTTTTCCAGCACGCTTACGATGACAAAATATTGACTCACGAAATTTTGACGCCTTCCTAGCCTTCACACCAAACCGAGCGACTGGTGGTGCTCGCTGAGCGGGGAACTGGAAATGAATTTCATTGGTTGAAATCAATTCCCTTTGAAACGAAGAGACAAGCCGTGATAAGTCACTAATCATAGTTGATGCGTGGGTTTGATCAGACTTCAGACGTCAATAACATATCACATCATCTTCGCTGATGATTAGGTAGATGCAACGCAAAGTTACGATTTGGTTTGCTTATGACGGTATGAAACCTGATGGATTCAGTACATGCAGAACGATAAAATCTTGGTGAACACTGTAAATTTCCCTGGTAATCGCCCAACGAAAACATTCAAATAAAGGGTTAGATTCTATGACATGGTAACTGATTTTATTTCGATTGACTGCTCGTAAATTAAACAGTTGATTTTTCTCCGTTGCAAATACAGGGTTAAACACCTCCGTGCTGCAGACGCTACAGCAGGGCGCCCGTCAACTATTCCTGATGAGAAACAAATGTTTCTTGTCATAACCACGAAGAACCGCAACCGAATCTGGAAACGTTAAATTTGGACGTTAAATTTCCGTGCGGCTGCGCAACCGATCGGCGGACAAGTCAACTGACTCACGTGGTTTTGCCTTTGAGTAAGGGATCGATAGACAAACAAACGGACGCACTTTCAGGTAAGTCACCGTGTTCGCATGATCAAGCCTCGATGCGGTCTTACGCATCAGGCGATCGATACGCCGCGTCTGGTTACTGCAGTGTGTGGCGACCCGCCTGTCTTACCTCTGCAAGGCCACGAATAAGAGACCGCTGGAAGGGGTGAAGAACGGCTTACCGTCTACCCTAACCTCACACCACGGCCTGGCCTGGCCTGGACCAAACAGGCTGACAGTCCCGTTGACCAATCACAGGGCGAATTACAAAGCGCTACTCCGCTCGCTTGCATGCGCTTGGCCGCAGCTGTTCGTCGAGCCTAATGCGACAGTCGACGTATCGTGGGTGAAGTCTGATCTCGTATCCGCTTCGGAGTCATTCTGTCCTGGTTTCATTGTCATAATGTCGGATGCAGTGGGAAGCCGTGCCGCAATTATCCGGTCTACAGTGTGAACTAAATTCGTATCTGACACAGCGCTTAAAACGTGCTTGATATTGGATTTATCTTTCACGGAAACAGTACCCTAACTATATGGTTAACGGAAACCATTTCAATTTGTAAGTTGACTTCTCCCAAGTCAGTAGTTTTTATTGTATTGCGTTGTGTAGACTTTTGCGTGCAAAAAATTTCGCATTTTGACACCTTGCCAACGTAGATTAGTGTTATATGCGTGTGCATTAATTGTAATTAGTGCCTGAAGGATTATGTGTATATCCCACGACATGCCAGCGAATTGTAATTGCTAACAAAAATTGTTGTACCTCAAAATTAATGTCTAACCAATCGAATTCGTTGCTTGTCCGTCATACGATTATCGGCACACAGTAGTTAACTTATTACCATGACAACCGAACGGAAGCCGTTTGTCTTGCGGTGTGAATTAGGAGTCGTTTTCCTTCTTGGTTCGCAGATAATCGTGTCTACTTTTTGATCGTTAGCCATTCCCGAAGTGAAATGGCTGGCAACGTGTTGGTGGATTACACCGTGGCGAGTTGGATTCATCCCAGCACCGGCGAACTTCGCCGTGAATTCCGTACTGACAACAGCCCTCTTTTCTTTTCAGTACTAAATGAGGCGAACAAATACAGTGAGCGCACCGCAGTCGACCGTCGGATCTATGTCCATGTTCTCAGAAAGTAAAATCCTTGTTCACTATATTAAGATAATACCTTAATACTCAATTTTCCATCGAAATATGGTCCCGGGAGATGGATATTCTTCCAATTGTCTAATTAGTAGATTCTATTTGTGGTCTAGTCTTGTGCTTTTTGCTATAAGATACTCATTATTTCCACATACAATCTGTTTCCATTCTATGTTCCGGATCGAATGGTTTCTCCGGTTTATCGGTATTTACTTAGCTGAGGAGAAAATTCCCTATTTTGCGGGAAATAAAGCTGTTTTGTAAGCGGACTCCAACTTCGTTCATGATGTGGATGATGTTATCGCTGTGTGCATATATTAGTTTGGCCGTTCTTTCCATTTTTACTAAATATATATATATATATCACCCAAAATATGGTTATCCTGTGGTTCATTTGAAAAGTTTTCGAAGCCTTTTGGACCGCTTGAAAATACTCAGCGTGTTCAAAATTTCATTGTGCTAGGTGAAGCAACAGGTGAGATACAGGGAAAATACGCGAGAAACAAGAGTGGCCGTAGAATGATGTCGCACACAGAATTTATTTCCGTTTTGAAATCTGTTTGACGTCACACTGGAGTTCATCGTGCAAAGACCAAATCGGTGATAAAAGTTCTGAGCTTCTCCAGTCCACGGCGGCTAACGAGTCAGTACTACGTTTCCTTGGTTTCACTGAAATTCCTGTAGTGAGTGCAAGTAGGTTGGGGTCAGCGTACTGAAACTGACAGCTGCAGGGGCGTGAGCTGGCTATCGTCGGTTCAGCTTCGCTGTGTTTTACCTCATATCCTAGTTAGTTTTTCCATGTAAATTCATTGTGATAATGAATTTTTCCTGTTTCGCGTGCCTGTATTAACTGCATGATAGCGTCGACAATGTTATATCTACGGACTACTTTGTCTGAAAAACTTGCCACTTCTGAGTAAGTATCTATGTGTATTCTGTTTAACCTACGTAGACCGAGGATAGAATGACGACTCCTAGCAATAAATTAGCACGTTTAAAGTCATCATCATTATCGATCAGCGATAAACAGCAAGGCGAGCCACACAACGAGACTACACCTTGACGTGGTGTGACGGCTTGCGTGCCTCCGTGAACCAACGAGCTATACAGGATGGCTTATCTCAAGCCGAAGATCCAATCGTGCCTGCAAGGTCAATGGGTAGAGACCTGACG